>LR749888.1:1210377-1215377 GCA_902729485.2 Mus minutoides
ACTGCTCTTCCGAAGGTGATGAGTTCAAATCCCAGCAACCACATGGTGGCTTACAACCACCCGTAACAAGATCTGACGCCCTCCTCTGGTGCGTCTGAAGTCAGCTACAGCGTACTTATGAAGAATAATAAGAAATGAATCCTTGGACCGGAGAGACCAACCAGAGCAAGCCAGGCTGTCCGGAGCGAGCGGAGCTGAACGGGACGGCCGGAGCAAGCTGGGACGCCGGAGCTAGCAGGGCCGGAGCGAGTGGGGCCGAACGGGGACGGCCGGAACGAGCGGGGCCAAACCGGAGCAAGCGGAGCCGATCGAAGCGAGCGGGGCTGGCTGGAACAAGCCGGGGCCGTACGGGGGCGGCCGGGAGCAAGTGGGGCTGGCCGGAGCGAGCGGGGTCGAGCAGAGCGAGCGGGGTTGACCAGAACAAGGGGAAAAAAAAAAAAAAAAGAACAATTTAATCCTCATGACTTAAAACTGATATTCAATTATAAAAGTAAAATATAAAATATATAAATGTGATATATAATATAATTTTTATATAATATAAATAAATATAATAATATACATATAAGTATATAAATAAAATAAAAAATATATTTGACTTTATTTAAGCTTTTAATTTTAATCTATAGGCTTATTTAATGACTAAATATTTGATTACCGTTTAAATGACCAGATAAACAGGCCAAGACTCTTCTAACAGTATTTACTTTCTCAATACTTAGGAGATAATTTCAGAATTGTTAATCCCTATAAGCAAAGAAATGTCCATAAGACTGTTTAATACTGCTTGTAGCTCTTTATGTCTTCAGATGAAGATTAAATAGGCAGAATATGTTACATTTGTATGTTTTTTTCCAGTATATTTGACATTATTCATTTGAAAATACAATAAATGTTGTTTCTGTTTCTGTTCAAATTTTAGCCAGGTTCCTTGGCCACATCCATCTTTATTGGTTCAACTTCATGGTTTTTTATTAAAGACACAAAAAACTCCTATAAAACTTTAAAATTATAAAAAAAAACCTTCAAAATAATATCAAAAAGACTCTTCCAAAAATTTACTTTCTTCTGTATATCAGTTACTGTTTTAGAGTTTTTGCCCATACCAATGGATGATAGAAGTTTTGCAAAAATAAGCAGATATGTGCAGATCTTATCATATGTCATATTGCACGCTGTCTCTATTCTCTATGTCATATTACATAGAGTATAGCATGCTGTCTCTATTCTCTATGTCACATTGCACAGAGTATAGCATGCTGTCTCTATTCTCTATGTCATATTACACAGAGTATAGCACGCTGTCTCTATTCTTGCATTTAACTTTCTAACCTTACTACATATTCTGTAACCCCCCCCCCCCATCCCGACCACCTTCTCCATATCTTCTTTGTTCCTCTTTTGGTTATCCCTGCTTCAGTGTGGGCTGCAGTTTCTCCAGACACTCTCCTATGCAGGACAATTTAAGATGCCCCCAAACCTCTGCAGATTGTAACTACTTGTTATGTCCATATGTCCTTCTATAACCATGGGTCAAAGTTTGAGGATAAAATCACATATGGGGCTTTGCTAGCCAGTAAGGCATGCATGTGGCCATCGGACATAATGAAATTCCCCGCTGCAAGCAGTTCCCCACTGTAAGCGGTACTGCTCTGCATTTCAGATGTGAATGTGGGACTTGACTTCATTCTCCCACAGCTTTCCTAGCAGAATGACTTGTCAAGGCTTTTAGCTGTTGATTAGAAAAAAAAGAAAAGATGCATTGATCACATTTTAATTCACATATCTGTTATTTTAGAGTTGAACACATTTCTTCATCTTTATAAATTGTTTTTTGTCTTTTCTATGAATTTTCTATTTAATTTTTAGCAATTCCTGGTTTGCTTTTTTTTTCCTGCTGCCAATCCTCCCACCCCCTCTTTTTTTTTAATTAAAAATTTTTGATATATTTTGATCATCTTCTTTTCTCTTCCCAAACCCCTCCCATATCTTCCCAGCTTCCTTTCCTATCCAATTTCCCGTTCTTCCCCTCTTTCAAAAAAAAAAAAACCAGGCAGGTGGAACATGCCCCACCCCCACCCTCCCTACCCTGCTCAGCCTAGATGACTCCCTCTGGGTGCCATGCAGAAGCCAGAGCCACTAAGATGAGCAAGTAAGTAGTGGAGAGAAGGAAGAAAAGGGGAATAGTGTGCTATCTCACATCCCACCCTGGACACTGTGGTGTTACACAGTATCTCCTTTGCCCAAACAGCTTTTCCTGCAAACGGTCATTGCAGTGAGTCATTGGTCTGGCTCAACGGCTCTGGCTTCTGCTACACTGTCAATACTGGATCCTCACTAGGATTCCTCCCAGATAGCCTGTTGTTGCCCTGCGTTGTCCTACAGCTTTGGTTCTGCAGGACCAATCCTTCACTAGGTCTAGCAGATAGTTCATAGATGGGGCAGATGTTGGGATAGGCCAACTCAAAAGTCCTGGATCTGGGCCTGGGTGAAGCTGAGAGCTCTTCTGCTCCCATACCACCAGGGACAGTTCACTACTGTGCTGTCCAGGCGAGGTGCAAGGCCTGCTTTCCAGAGTGTTGAAGCCCCGTGCACATCAGGGCCAGCCCTCCTGCTCTCATTTTTATTAGTGATTGATGGGGGAGGGCCAAGCCCATCTGGGCAGGCATTGCTATATCCTATAGGAAAGAAGGCTGAGCCAGCCATGAGGAGCAAACCAGTGGCAGCAATCAGCCCCTGCTTCCAGGTCCCTGCCCTGCTTGAGTTCCCATCCTGAGGGCCACATAAGCTCTTTCCTCCCCAACTTGCTTTTCGGTTATGGTGCTTTGCTGCAGCAATAGGAACCCTGACTAAGCCACTTCCTCAAGTGGCTTTTGGGAGGTAGCAGCAGTGAGAAAAGTAACCAGTGCATTTAATCACACTGTTTGAGAGACTTAATGACAAGTCTTCTTGCCTGACTAGTTGTTGGTATGAGAAATGATATAAAAATCATATTCACCTGCAACCTTGGAGATGTTGCAAAGTGACACATTCTTGTCCAGCAGACAGTGAAGGGACCCTGGCTGATGGGAAGGAAAGCAAAGCATGCAGCAGTGTGTGCAGCTGTGCAAGCAGCTGTGTGTGCCGCTGTGCATGCAGCCAGCTGTGCATGCAGCCAGCTGTGCATGCAGCCAGCTGTGCATGCAGCTGTCTGTGCAGTTGTGCGTGCAGCTGGTGGTCTGAGTTCTGCAGTGCTATCCCTCTTCTGCTTGTGTTCTCTGGATGGCTCCCAGCACTGTCTTAGTGCCGGGCCAAAAGAAGGAAGGCCATGACATCCCAAGCCGATGGCAGCAACAGGGCCTGTGTGTGTGCAATAGGTAAGAGATGGTCAAGGTGAACAACCAAAGAATTTGAGATTTCTGGGTAAGCTGGCATTTCCTGGATTCAGATTCAATCTCATCTACCCAGTTTCCAAGTGAGAAACAGAGGCCCCAAGGGGTGAGCAGCTTCCCCAAAGTCACAAATGTAGTTTCATCCAAAACTCTTTAAGTCTGAAATCTAATACTTAATATGTAGATAATATATAAAACTAATAAGCTCTTTCAACACTAATCTATATTAGAAATCCACATTTAGATAAATTTTATATTTAAAAGTCATTTGGCCAGTTATAGGTTTAATTCTTTAAGTACTGTGAACAGAAGTTTTCTGAAATGCCCATAATATCTTCATTCCTTCCTTCATTCTTTTAAAGAATACATATTTTTTCTAGATTTTGTTGAGTTGTTCTTTTATTAGACATCAGTCAGACACATACTCTTTTATCAGTACATGCTTTTTTTTGTTTGTGTCTGTTTCATTAAAAATGGATATCACTCTAAATAATTAGGTTTGTTTTCTTTAGTTACATTCCACATTTCAGAATATTCTCAAACTAGCTTAATTGGACTCCTGTGTTTCTTAAGTCTTCTAGACAACCCATTTCTACCTAGATTAATCCAATCTATTATGTTCATGCTTCCCAAAGTGATAATAATCACCAGGGTGCTTGTTAGACATACAATATTCACACCCTCCCACACCAGAGGATCTCCAGGACCAGAAATGCATAATTTTAACACTGATGCAAATTTTAGAAAATGATTTCGTATTAGTTTGAGGAGTTTAACTCTCAGCTGGCAGCTTCACCCTAAATCCTCTTACGTGTGGATTATCCCAAGGCTCTGAGGGCAATGCCAGTAAAATTTCTGGCCTATGGCAGAAACACTGGAGATGTTATAGCTTCTTAACTCAGGCAGATCATCCCCAGGCTGCTGGTACCTTGAAAGCAAGGGAGCTCCTCAGACTGAGTAGATCAGCAAGTGTCCTGTCAGCCACTCACAGTGCTTTACAGCAACAGCAGTTGTTCAGGGTAAAAATGAAACAATGTTGGTTAGTCCACAAGTCTGCCACTACAGAGGAAGGTGACCAAGCCAGTGATTCCTTGGTTGGCATGATCTGGTGACCAGAGCACCACATGAGTCGTGTAGCTGATGCAGTGACACGGGCATCACAGACAGGTGTGTCTTGATAATGACATCTCAGCTACACCGCTCTTTATTCCGTTCCCTTTCTTTCTTTTTTCATCTTTTTCATTTCCTCTCTCCCTTTCTTTTTTTTTTTTTGGTATTAGTTTTTTATTGAAAATAGATTTTTAATACAATATATTCTGATTATGATTTCTCCTCCCCCCAACTCCTCCCAGATCTCCTCCCACTTCCCCACCCACCCAAATCCACACCCACACCCTTTCCTTCTCTTTCATTAGGATGCCAACAGGCATCAAAAATATTATTAAAATAAAATGAAATNAATGCACCATGTAAAAGCTGACACAGGCATGTGCCTGTAATGCACCATGTAAAAGCTGACACAGGCATGTGCCTGTAATGCACCATGTAAAAGCTGACACAGGCATGTGCCTGTAATGCACCATGTAAAAGCTGACACAGGCATGTGCCTGTAATGCACCATGTAAAAGC
>LR749888.1:1217877-1330377 GCA_902729485.2 Mus minutoides
TCACAAATTTAAAGCAAGCCTAGGCGACACAGTGAGACCCTATTTCAAATACAGAAAAACTAATTTAAAAAAAAAATGTTTAAAAGAAAGGAAAGTTTCTTTTGAGTCCACAGCCCGGGATCTCTTTCTCTGCTGTTTGGGTCTATAGTGAAGCAGCATGGTGTGGTGGGTACCTGGGATGGAGAGAGCCATGATGTAAGCAACAGGAAAAGGAAAGGGTCATGCTGACTGTCTCCCTTGAGGACACACCCCCAGTGACCTAAGGACCTCCTACCAAAAGCCCTACTTTTCTAAAGGTTACCAGTCTCCAATGGCACAACTCAGGACTCACGCCCTTAATACATGGCCCAGTGGGGGACATTTGGTGCTGCAACTATAGTGTGGAGCACAAGCCACCAAGCAGAGTTGTACCCCTTAGAGGCAATCTGGCCGTTTAGGATCCACTTATTATTGTATCTTGAGGGCTATCTTAGGTGAGGTGGCTCTTGTCAGCAGGAACCATTTACTAGAGAAACGGAACAGATAGGAGACCTTGATACCAGTACTCATAGCAGCTAAGGAAATCTTCAGTAAAGGACATCAGAGCTTTGCATGTGTGGTTGTTTTGGGTTACTATGTAGCCCAAGCTAGCCTTGAACCTTTGCCTCTGTTTCCCTGCATCTGTCTATTTAAAAGACATAATACACCCACCATGCTTCAGAGGGTAGAAAAATTGCTATCTCATCAGCTTACCTGAGATAGGGTTTTCCTTTCGAGTTATTGGTTGTTACATGATCTGAATTCTATCCCACCCCTCAAAATACAAGGTATTGAAGAACCCTTTGAAGGCTGTAAGGGTTCTGTCCTTGTAAGTCTTATAAAAGAGGCTCAGGGGAGCGCATTGAGAAGGTGCCACCTCTTGACACACTAGTGAGTTAATGTTGGAGTTCTCAGCCATTAGGACTGTTAAGCAGGGGATTCCGGTGTTTATGAAGTACTGAGTGGAAGGTATTTTTATCAAAGCATTTCTGCATGAAGCAAGGTAAGCTCAATTTCACCAGCCAACACTGCTAAGAAAATCATGGCAATATAACAATGGAGAATGGGCGAGCATGCGGTAAGTTTCCACACACCTGCCCTTGGTTACTTTTAATATACGTTCTCTTTACATACATTCTCTTTATCCCTCTCAGAGTACTTGCTGTGGTCTGTTTGGTTATTATATTCTGATAACTAAAATGTAAGCGCTGTGAGAACAGGTGTCTTGCTGCTTACGCTCATTGCTGAAATCTTTGAGTGTGACGGTATGTGACTAGGACCCCGATAAATACTGACTGCATTTTAGACGGGACTCTAAATGTAAAGAGCCATTCAGAGAAGAAAGAAAAGTAAGAATTAAAGGGAATTCTACACCAGTGAGTTTTTTTCGACTTGTGCTCCTGGACCACCACCACCAGCAGCAGAAAGGGGAACTAATTACAGATGCAAATTCTCAGGTCTTGTTCCAGGTCTTATGCATCAGAAAGCCTTGAGCAGAGGTTCAGCAGGCCTCACAGCCTGGCCATGTAGCTTTGATTCACAGTAGAGTTATCATCACCACTGTAGACAAGATGGGGTTTATGCTGAGCCTGTAGGGGGAAAGAAAACTTGGGGGGTTTGGAGAGATGGTCCCGTGGTTACAAATACATACTACTCTTTTTTTTTGGGGGGGGGGGTTTGAGACAGGGTTTCTCTGTGTAGCCCTGGCTGTCCTGGAACTCACTTTGTAGACCAGGCTGGCCTCAAACTCAGAAATCCGCCTGCCTCTGCCTCCCGAGTGCTGGGATTAAAGGCGTGCGCCACCACGCCTGGCCATACTACTCTTGCAGAGGACCTGTGTTCAATTCCTAACATTCATGCCAGGCTGCTCATGACTGTAACCCTAGCTACAGGGGTTCCGATGCCTGTGGCCAACTTAGGCACCTGAATCACATGTATATGCACACATGCATGCAAAATTAATAAATCTTTTTAAAAATCCAAACAAGTCCAGCAGTAGTGGTAAACACCTTTAATTCCAGCACTTGGGAAGCAGAGGCAGGTAGATCTCTGTGAGTTCAAGGCCAGTCTAATCTACAGAGCAACTTCCTGAATAACCAAGGCTACACAGGAAAATCCTGTCTTGAAAACCAAAACCAACAACAGCAGCAAAAATCCAAACAACTCAGGGTCATGTTTTTTGTGATAAGGCAATGTTAAAATTTAGGGCTGGGGAGAAGTTCAATGGTAGAGAACTTGCTTAGGATATGGGAAACCCTGGGCTCATGTTGCTCTCAAACACAAAATTAATGTAACGATTGCTCTATGTACTGTGGCTTTGTCTTTATATCTCCAGAACACAGGGGAAAGAATAAAATAGATTTTGTCCCTCTCTGTGGTTGAAAATATGGCTAGTTCTTTGAATTCTAATGAGTAGGAAACCGGAGTTGGTGGAGTTACCAGTATTTTCATCATTTAGAGGGGAATAGGGTATCCTACAAATATGTCCCTGCCTAATGGATCTGCCTTCATTTACACTGACAATCATGTCGATCCTAAGAGTAAACTTAAATTTGAGGTAGTTTTATATACATAAAAATATACTGGGCAGTGGTGGCACACGCCTTTAATCCCAGTACTTGAGAGGCAGAGACAGGTGAATTTCTGAGTACTCGACCAGCCTGGTCTACAGAGTGAGTTCCAAGACAGCTAGAAACCCTGTCTTGAAAACCAAACCAAACCAAACCAAACAAACAAACAAACAAAATAGCCCAGATGGTATGGAAATTTCCCTATACCATGCATGCAGTTTCTATTATTAAATCTTACTTTTCTTTTCTTTTCTTTTCTTTTCTTTTCTTTTCTTTTCTTTTCTTTCTTTCTTTCTTTCTTTCTTTCTTTCTTTTTTTTTTTTTTTTTTTTTTTTTTTTTTTTTTTTTTTGGTGTTTTCGAGACAGGGTTTCTCTGTGTAGCCCTGGCTGTCCTGGAACTCACTCTTTAGCTCAGGCTGCCCTTGAACTCAGAAATCCGCCTGCCTCTGCCTCTGCCTCCCAAGTGCTGGGATTAAAGGCGTGTGCCACCATGCCTGGCTCTAAATCTTAGTTTTCATTACTGATTAGCTAATAAGCTACTATTGATACATAATTATTAAGATCTCAACTATAATCAGATGTCCTTGGTGTTTACCAAGTTGGGTTTGTTTTTTGTTGTTTTTTTTTTTTTTTCCTGTCTGGGGCTCCTTTAAGGAGTCTGCATTTTGTTAAATCATGTCTGCTTTAGGCTTCTTTGGGCTGCAGCAATGTCTTGAACTGACTTTGTTTGGGGCAGTTTTGAGGAATACTGGATGGGTAGTTTGTAGATCACCCTGCAACTTGGACTTGCCTGGTGCTTTTCCTTATGAGGAAACTGGGACTGTGGTTTAGGAAGTTGGGCCATGGAGGTAAATTGCTAACCTCTTCGAACAGTATCTAAGATACACGTTATCAAGCGATAAGATACACTTGACCAAAAGATAAGATACAGTTGATTAAACGATAAGATCAGGTGATAAGGAAAGTGATCAAATGATGAGGTACATGTGATCAAATGAAAGGATACATAAGGGTAGCAGTATGGTTGAGGTGCCAATGACTTGACCAGGTAAAGCATCTGGAGACAGTGCTCTCTTTGGAGCCAGGAGAAGCTCTGGAAAGGAGAGTTCATTGTTGAAGTGTCACTAGCTGAGGTTCTGCTCCTGGGAACACCTGAGAGGTGTGACTGGCAAACAGCCCCCTGCTGGCTGCACCTGCTCCGAAAACCACCTGGCAGAATTCCTCCCAGAATGACTTCTACACATACCTGGAAGTGACCACAAAGTCTTGGGGGGGGGTGGATTTGGGCTCTGAGTTTGTAGATGTAATGGGAGAAACTGGGAGCATATTAGCTTCCCCCCCCCCCCAGCAACTTATTGTTGGGAGAACCAGTGGATACCTCAGGTCAATCAAGAGAACTGTGGCTGTAATCTTCCCAGAAGAAGTGGACTAGACATCCATTCCATGAGATCCGTGTAACTCTAGAAAGAACTTAAGGACAGCAAGGGGCATGCTAATAGCACTTCTCTATGCATGTCAGTCAGCCAGTCAGGGCTCTATTGATTTCCTCAGACTGAGACATCTGGCACTTTACTGTCACGAACCAAATAGCTTAAAACAACAAAATTGCTGTCCTGGAGCAGGTGTGGCAGGGCACTCTATAATTCTAGCACGAAATCCTGCCTCAGAAAAAGAAACAGACGTTGGTTGCCAAATGTACTGGAGAAGTCTGCAGTCACGTTACTGGCAGAGCCGTATTCTTCTCGACCACTGGTGGGACAGGGTCCTCCTGGCCATGTCCAGCTTGGTGGTTTGCAACAGCTACTAGGGTTGTCACTTCGGTCATCCAGTCTTTGCCTCTGATATCATGTGACATCCTGCGTCTATGTCTTTATTCAAATTTCCCTTTTTAAAAATAAGGCTATTGCTGGGCGTGGTGGTGCACGCCTTTAATCCCAGCACTCGGGAGGCAGAGGCAGGCGGATTTCTGAGTTCGAGGCCAGCCTGGTCTACAAAGCTAGTTCCAGGACAGCCAGGGCTATACAGAGAAACCCTGTCTCGAAAAACCAAAAAAAAAAAAAAAAAAAAGGCTATTAATCATATCACACTTAGGGCTCATCCTGTTCTAGTATGACCCCCCCCCCCTTAAGTTAGTTATTTCTATAATGGCTTTTCTTCCACTCCGTTTCCATTCACAGGTTCTGGGTGAGCTCACATTTTAGAGCACATACTATTCAATCCCATACCAGGTGAGGGTATTTCTTTTTTTTTCTTTCTTTTTCTGTTTTATCTACTTTTTTTTCAACTCCCTCCCAACTGATAAAGTTTATTCTAGTTTGATAAGATAAAATACAACAAATTACACCTAGTGAAGAGTCAGTACTGCAAAAGTTACCGGTGCCAATCGTAGTACCTTGGGCTAGGAATCTTCCTACAAGCACTGCCAAATCACATTGAAAATACAGGAAGGAGTGTGGGCTGCTACGCCTGGGAAGTGCCCAGGTCAGAGTAGAGGGCGGGGCGCTCTGACTGCTTCTGGGATGAGCTGCTAGCTTCCTGTATATGGGGTTTCCCCTGGGATACTTTAGACGCTGCAGCAGTGCCCTGTCCTGGGAGCAGGGCAGCTTGGAAACTGGGCTGACATACCTGCAGCCCCATCCCCACCCCATCCCACCACCACCCACCGCTGGATAAACGCTCCCTGGGAGTCAAGACTGTTTTCTCGGGCTGTGAGGAACTGGGGGCCCATAGGGTAGTGATTTCTTTCACACACAGCCACACCCTAGGCTGGTCTTGATTAGTCACAGCACGTGCTTAACTCCGCCTCACTCTGTTCCCCTGACGTTCTGCACGTCCCACCATCCAGCAGTGCCGTGCGTGCTTACCCCTCCCTGGAGCTGGTTGGGTGGAACAAGATCCTCTGTAGCACGTTCCATCGGAGCACCGGGGAGGCAGGTTTAGCTTGGGTTTTCAGCACAACTGAGTAAAAAGTCCCTTCTGTATAGGTGGAGGTAAGAGAGGGATTGTCTCAGGGGGTAGGAAGAGGTCTAAAGTGAAGGAAGAGGGCGGGACAAGGGAGGCCAGTGAGGGAAAACAAAATATTGCTTTGTCTTGTTTCATATTCTGAATATAGATGTAAGCACGCACACACACACACACACACACACACACACATATATGCATGTGTGTGCGTGTGCGCACTCACGAGATGTGAGAGTAGAAGGGAGACTGTAGGGAGGAAGGGGGCAGTTATGGAGTCAAATATGAGCAAAGTGCAAAAATAAACATATATGAAAATATGAAGCCCATTATTTTGTACATACAAAATTAAGAAAAAAATAACCCCATAACTGGATATTTAAGGGGATAGTGGTGGTGATTTTTTTTTTTTTAAACAACTGTTTCTAGACCTGAAACTCTTAAAGAATGTCACAATCAAGTACAGTCTCTCAGATGACTGGCGACCAGCTTTCTTCCTTTCCACACAGCTGTTTAAAACCCTTTAGCAGGGTAAAAGGCAACCCAAGGGTAAGACACAAATCCTCCACCCAAGGCCATGCCTTCCTGATCTGCAGTCACTGTTTGTGAGGACTTCCTGTGTCTACTTCTGGGGACTTTGCTTCATCATCCATCCCATCCTGTCCTGTCCGTTGATACGACTTTGATTCCCATTTCATGGAAGGGACTAGAAACTCATTAACTAACATGCCCCGAGTCTTAATCATTGGCATCCTAAGTCTAATTCTGCGTGACCCCAGAGCTGGGATTTTGCTCACTCCCTTGACTCTCAGAGGGGATCAACACCCTAAGAAGTGTTCTCAGCAGAGGCTGAGAGCTGTGGACATCCTAGCTGTGAGCTGCTATACTTTTTTATTTCCCGTATCACCATTTTTGTCAGTGTGCAATATTCAATAGCTCACATGATGTTCATTACTATGTGTGCTTTACCCAAGACGTAAGCTCCAGGTCCACACCTTTATGCATTTGCCATACTACTTATCCTTGGATGTGCAATTATTTTTAACTTGAATATGCAGAAAAGTCCAAATGAAAATAAAAAATAATGATCACCCATATTCCTGCAGTCCACAGTTAGCCATTGTTGGCATACTTGCTTCTAGGGTTGATCCGGGCCTTAAAACAGAACAAGCTACCTAATATTCATTGTATGTTCCGTGAAGTGATTGTTGGAGCACAGAAGAAAGCCAAGTTGCCAGAACATCATGACAAATGCACTCCTTCTCTCTCTATTCAGAAATAGCTATAAATAAGTATGCCTTCTCTCAGTATTAAAAAATATTTACATGTGCAAAATATATGAACTCTTCCTGTCTGTATCCTCTTCTCTTAGATGATATCATGTTACATATGTCATTTTGCATCTTGCTGTTTTATTCAGTGCATTTTGGAAACATATCCACTTTATATCCACATATATCTAGGTTAGTTCTTGTGAAGAGCTGTAATGGTATGTTACTTTGTGAATGTCCCACATACAACTTAAGCATGAGTGCATTTGAATGCCTGTTACTTTGCTAGTATGAGCAGTACTAACCCAGCCACCTGGATCCTCAGATTCCCCCTCTGCACAGCCCATATTGACGTGTGATTGAGCCTTCTGGAGTTGTGTATGACGGCCTGCTCTGCTGTGTCTGATGGCTTTTGCCTTCATCGCCTGTATTCATTCTTGTGGCAGTACTTACTGAGTGTCTGCTAAGCATAGTACTTAGCTCTGGTGCTTCCCTTGTATTAATGCAGAGACTCGGGTCTCTGAAAAGTCCCGGAACACGAGCACTGACGTCACCATTCTTGTTTTTTGAAGGAGGGAAACAGAGACGGTGGTCATTGCTTGGCTAAGGTCACATAGCCTGCAAGTTGCAGAATCTGGACAGTCCAGCCACTGGATGCTGAGCCTCCTTTATCTTTAACTCTACATGGTTAGTGGCTTCACCCAGCCACAAACGCTGAAGCTGGGACTTGGGGATAGTACTTATTTTTGCACTACCTGAGCCCCGACAGTAGCTTTCATTCTGGAGTCCATACTGCTCTGTTAACCCCTTTGCTTATTATTCTCTCTCCCTTTTCTCTCTCCCCTCCTCCATATATTTCTTTCCCTTCAAAAGCATCCGTCTGTCTCTGAGATCTCCGCTCCTCTCACAGGTTTTGAAAAAGTAACATTTTGGGCTAGTGAGATGGTTCAGCTGGTAAAGGTGCTTACTGCCAAGCCAGAAGATCTGAGTTCAATACCAGGAATGCACACAGTGGAAGGAGACAATAGTATCCACAACTGTCCTCTGACCGCCACAAGAGAGCTGAGCCATGTGAGCTGTGTGTGTGTGTGTGTGTGTGTGTGTGTGTGTGTGTGTGAAAAGAAAAAAAAGTGACATTAGCCCAGATGTGGTGGTACACACCTTTAATCCTAGGAGTCAGAGGCAGGTGGATCTTTATGAATTTGAGGCCAGCCTGGTCTGCATAGTGAGTTCCAGGACAGCCTGGGTTATGTAGAGACGCCCTATCTTAAGCCCAAACAAAGTAATCAACAACAACAAAAAACCCAACCAAACAAAACAAAACAAGAGAAAGAAAGAAAAGGGAGTGAAATTTGCATATCACAAATGCACGAAGAAAGAAGGCCTTTGTATAATGTGCCCTAACTTGGTGGGGGGGGGGGAGTACTTGGAAGAGTTAAAGGAGGTTTGACATTCTTTTGTGCCCTCCGGAGACCCAGACTTTCAACCCTGTAGGTCCAGAACTTAACAGGAGGTCTTGCAGCATTCACACATTCAGCGAAGAGTGCTTCTAATTCTGTCTTTCAGCCGTCAGGCACGTAGGCAATTTCCTTTTATAAAGTTGGTGGTTAGAACTAAACAGGTGCAAGTTACAGGAAATGCAAACTATTCCCCACACTAAGAGAGATGCAGTTGATAAGGGACTCCCTGCCCCCTTTCAAAAGTTACCTCAATCGGCTCCCAGTCTCCCTGGGTCTTAACCCCTACAGCACCCCTCCCTCCTATCCCTGTCAGTGAGCCAGCCAGCCAGTCTGCAAGCCTGAGTGCGCTCTACAAAGAAACATCAGGACCAGAAGGTCAAGATCGTGCAGAGGAAGGACCACCCTCAGGCTCGTCTTGGCCTGCCCCTCTTTCTATGAAAACAAACCCACGTAGAATCTTGGGGCTGGGGACCCCTCTGGGCATGTGGAACCCGCAGGCGGGCTAAGCGGGGCGGTCCCCTGCCGGGAGGTGGGCGGGGTTCACCGTGCAGACGGCGCTGACTCATGCTCTCGCTACGTGAGCCTTGGTGGCAGGCAGGGCCAGGTTGGGCCGGGCGGGACCGGGACTGAGTCCTGCCTGGTGCCTGGCTACCTGCCCGCGGCTCACCCCGAGGGACTTCGCCCAGGCCCCAGTGCAGCCCCACCCCGATGGCCCTGAGGATGGCTTTACAGTGGGAGCTGATCTTTGGTCCCAGGTGACAGCTATGCAGAAGTCCGGGTTTCTGTACATGCGCTTCCCTCGAGCTTCTTGACCTCCTGGGAGTCCACAGAAGCCCCGGAGCTGGCCCATGGCTTCTTTCTTTTATAGCTTCTTATCTAAGTGAAGACGTTTCAGAATTACTCTAGGTTTTTGTTGCTTTCAAAATCTCTTGGTCTCTAAGCAACCCAGAGATGTAAAAAGGACAGGCTCCCTTTATCCATTGACAGTAAGGAGCTCAAGACCCGCCTTTGTTCAATGTTTTATCAGTTGACCACAAAGAGAACTTTTAGTACAGCACAGAGGTGCTGTTGACATTAAGAATAACCTTTCGGTGACAGGTCCCAGTCTCATGTTTCAGTGGAAAGGCAGGTGACAGAGAAAAGGGGATCCATGTGTATTGGTCTACGCCTGAGACTGAAGGACAGAAGTCAAGGTTATTCTTAGCTACCTAGTCAGTTCAAGGCAGCACAGGCTAGCTCAGGCTAGCACAGGCCAGCATAGGCTGGCTACCTGGTCTCAACAAGCCTTCCCACTCCACCAAAACAGAGTGGGGATTCTAACTAATGTGTCAAATCACCCCACTTTTTCTTTAGTGCTGCCTTTTCTGGCACAGTTAAAGGGACAGTAGTGCTTGCAGGGGACTAGGCAGGACTTTGGGTGTGGTGGGGGGTACTGACTTTCAGCTCCAAGTGCAGCAGGTGATCCCTGGGCCTGATAACACCAACAGGACAGCCTAGGGGTCCTGAGCCGCCCCTATGGATATCTGACTTGTTTCAGGGCTGCAATAAAGCACTAGTGGCAAATGGCGATTCTGTAGCTGCCATGGCCATGGAAGTGGGACAGGATATTCTTTTCTTTGTGGAGGATACCTGGATGGGGGAAATGTCAGTCATTGCCTGCTTCAGAAAAGCCTGCTTTGCTCTTGTTTGTTCATCTTGGGAAGCCAAGGCGAGCACAGTTTGTATGGAACCAGTAGAACCAAAACAGCAAAACCGAAATGAACGTTGGGTGGTGGCAGCCACAGCAGGCAGCATCTCCTGTCTTTAATCCTAGCACTCAGGAGGCAGAAGCAAGCAGATCTCAAGAGTTCAAGGGCAGCCTGAACTACATTTGAATTCCAGGACAGTCAGGGCTACACAGAGAAACCTTGTCTCAACAAAACAAAACAAAACAAAACAAAACAAAACAAAACAAAACAAAACAAACAAACGACCCAGGACCACCACCAACAAAAACCAAACCCCAAGCAAAACTAAGCAAACAAGGAAAGAAAACGACAAATGAAGGGGGAGGATTCTGCTTTAGGCAGAGCTCTGGGTTACAGGATCCTGCCTTTCAGTTTTGCTTATTATGTAGGCTGGGTTTTGTTCTGGTTTTTGTTTTATTGTTTTGGAAAAGGGGACTTCCCCAAAGGCTTCCTAGAGGAAAAGATTAATACATATCTCATAAAAGAATAAAGTAAAATACCCAGAATAGGAAGACAAGAGTCCTTAAATTCCACAGGGACACACAACATGCTATTTCTGGTATATTCTATATTTAATAATTTGTAATAATTTAATAGTTTGTAATTGAGAATATGATGTAACACCCACATTGACAAACCTTTCACTTTGTCATGTTTGCAGTAAGTAGTTCTGCTCTCATTGTATGTTATGTTGTGTCTACTTTTTGTCTAAGTAATATTCTTTTAAGTGTCTTTACATATGAATAGTTGGTCACTTGGTTAATGATTTGCATAGTTGGAATTTTTCAGATCAAATGACATAGATGGTTTTGTGACAAGATCACACTGTTAGGCATAGTCTCCATGTCCTAGGGACTGCAGCATGCTATCTTCTACCTCTGACACCCAGCACCCAGTACTCAGCACTCAGCACCCAGTACTCAGCACTCAGCACCCAGCACCTACTTTATATTGAATGTTGCTGAATGGGAAGGATGGGCTTGGTCTTTTCCTTAAGGCATAAGTTAACTCAGAAATGTTAAAAAGTAAAGATGGTGTTTCATCATAACTGGTTCTAAGAAGCTGAATTGCTGAACGATCATGAATTATAAGGATCCCCATAGGACCTCTTTGAAGACATTTTATTGACCAATGGTCATCAGATTTATTAGATGCTAGTTTACAGTGCTTAATTAGAATAACCACCAGGCACTCCCCCCCTAACAGCGAAGGGCAGCTCTCAAAGGACTGGAGACTGTGTGCCCAGGTTCAGGGTTGTGGGGTATTGGAGAGAAGAAAAGGAAATTTTTGTGGTAGATTCCATATGCAGATCTGTTCTAAGTTGTAAATATCACGTATGTGGTGGGTCTTCTTGTCAGGCGTTTCCTGCATCCTAGTGTTCTGAACATACTACCAGCATGCAACTGTCCTGCCAGGAGTTTCTCAGCACAGCTGAAGTTTGTTAGCCTTTTATAACCCATGCTCCTTCTCCTCGGAATTAGAGAGAGTGCAGTCTGGAGGGAAAGAAAAACCAAGCATATTAAAACCAGGCCCAAGAACTTACCAAACACACCAGATCACAAGAAGGGCATAGCTCACACATCTGGACTCGGTAAAGGAAATGTCTGCCACACATCTCTAAATTTAGTACTCACGAGGCAGAGGCAGGCAGGTGCTGGAGTTAGAAGATAACCTGGTCTACAGGATAGCCAGGGCTACATGTTGAAGAGAAAGACAGAGAGACAAGAGAGAGAGAGAGATTGAAAGACAGAGAGAGACACACAGAGAGATTAAGAGAGAGGGAAGGAAGGAAGGAAGATAACAGATAACTTTTACCTCTGAGATGGAGTGGCCCCATGCTGTCATCTGGCTGCCTGGGGTGTATGTTAAGGGACTGCCAGGCTAAGAACTGATTGATCTTAGCTCTTCTGTCACTGCTGACTTGGCCACCTTGTGTTTCCATCCATTCTCCTTCCCCTTCCTCTAGTCTGGGTTCTGTGCTCCCCTAGACTCGGCTCAAACCTGTGGCCCTGCAGCTGCACCCACAGAAGGCTCTCTTCCTCCCCAGCTGATTCTCAAAGGGCTCATCATCTAACCCCTGCCAGTTCCCTGTTAGTGTTCTGCCTGCCCCTAGGAAGGCTTCTCTGAACTTAAACTCTGCTGCAGCCTGACATGCATGTATAGAGATATATTTACTGTCTGATGTGTAATATTACTAATTACTTAATTACTAATGTTAGTAATTAAGATTGGAATAAAATAACTTGTGTTTGCCGGTGACCAGCTCTCAAGGGAAACTGGGACGACTTGGAGAACTGCTGCCACTAAAACTAACATGGCTTGTGAAGCTTGTGAATGTATTGTTACTTAATAAATTCAGATATTATGGGAGGTCACAGACGTGGTCATCTATGTTTCTGACATGGCACATTCATGATGTGAAGACAACCAAATAAATATTATGTTTCAGGAACTGTGGGCACAGCTCAATAATAAAATACTTTCTTCATATGTATAAGGGCCCAGGTTGGATCTCCAGCCCAGGAAAAAAAAAATCAATTATATTTGAGCCTGGGTATAAAATATACTCAAGAAGAGGTAGCTGATTTAAGGCAGAATGGGGAGACAATTTAGTTTTTCCCAGTTTGAGTCAGTGGAAAAGTCAGAGGCTCAGAACATCTTTGTTTTTTCAGACACAGTCGGCTTATTCAGTTGTGTGGGGATTCCTATTCCACCTGATTTCATGAGTCCCGGGCCGCCGCCATCACACCTGCTAGTCAGAGTGCTTCCCACCCGTACTGTTT
This sequence comes from Mus minutoides, assembly GCA_902729485.2. Lineage (NCBI taxonomy): Eukaryota > Metazoa > Chordata > Mammalia > Rodentia > Muridae > Mus > Mus minutoides. The sequence goes on from LR749888.1 coordinate 1,230,665, forward strand.
CTCCCCTTGTAGCTGCGGTTAAAACGTCCTGACAGGAACAACTTAAAGGAGCAAAGGTTTCTTTTGGCTCCAAGTTCGAGGCTATAGCCCATCATGTCGGCGGGAGCTTGATATGGTGACCACCCTGCATCCGCAGAGAGGAGGGAGGGAGATGAATACTGGTGTTCGGTGGGCTTTCTTCCTTTCATGGAGCCCAGGAATGATGCTGCCCACAGTTTACAATGGGTCCTTAACTAGCACAATCTATCCTCCTCACAGGCGTGTCCAGAAGCCTGCCTCCTAGGTGATTCTAGGTTCCATAAAGTTGAAAAGTGTTAACTATCTTCTCGATGAAACTTCTTAGAGATACAACACTTTATTGTCGGGATTGTTGCTTACCAGAAGTGTCAAGGAAGGAATCAGAATAAACAGTTTTGTTGTGACAAGACTTAATGTAGCCGTGGCTAAAGATCAGATCTTAGCTGGGCGTGGTGGCGCACGCCTTTAATCCCAGCACTCGGGAGGCAGAGGCAGGCGGATTTCTGAGTTCGGATTTCTGAGTTGCCCTCTTAAGTTGTTCCTGTCAGGATGTTTTAATCGCAGCTACAAGGGGAGAAACAATACGGGTGGAAAGCACTCTGACTAGCAGGTGTGATGGCGGCCGGGGACTCATGAAATCAGGGGGAATAGGAATCCCCATACAACTGAATAAGCCGACTGTGTCTGAAAAAACAAAGTGAGTTCCAGGGCTATACAGAGAAACCCTGTCTCAAAAAAGATCTGATCTTATACAACAGCTCACAAATTTGGCTACTTCTATAGCAGACAGTAACTATGAAATTAGAAGAATGACTGATACTAAGACATGGAATATTCTAGGAATCCAATTTTATATACATATTAATAACACATTTATATAAATATAAGTCTAATGTATGCCTTTGGACTTCAGGGTCTCTCTGGACATTCCAAAGTTACTTCCAGATTATTTTTTTTAAAAAGTCTTAATTTGATTTTGGGAATCTATTAGAAACACAAAATTTTTTAGCATGTGAAATAAAGATTTATAAAGGCAACTGACAGTTGTAACTTTTTAATGAAAACAATGTTTTTAAGATTGAGAAGTCCTTTCTATAAGGAGTCAGAACTTATTAAAATAACTAATACAAAGAACAAAAAGTTATCTTACAACCCTGACTCTTCATTTCCTAGATTATTTACCTAAAAATGAAGAAAGAGAACAAAACAAAACAAGAAAAATTGTTTATACTTTCCTATCAAGAGAAAAATCAATACTCTAAATAACCTTATTTTAACACAGAGGATTATATTTTGGTTTTACATTAGTGTGACTTTGATATAAAAGTTTAATCTATAAAATTCCTTTTAATTTTAATCAACTTGATCAAGCATAAAATTGCTTTCCTAAGATCCTCCTCTGTGAACCTTTTCCAGCTTTCTTAGATCCTCTATGGCTTGCTTAAACCATGGATTTTGTCCTATAGCTTTCTCAGTATCATCCTAAGTTAAATAAAAAATATTTCCTTATCATTTTCTCTTTAATAAAAGTTATGCTCTCTCCTTCTTTATCAAAAAATGTATTTATAATGTTCCATACTTACGTATTTCCATACTTTTAACTTTCTTTTTAAACTATATCTCATTTTCCTCTTGCATAGAGCTGTCTTCTCCCTATTCTCTTGTGTTGGAGATCAAATCCAGGGCATCCTGCATGAGAGGCAGGCACTCTGCCACTGAGTGATGCCCTCAGCTGGGCTGTGTTCCCTTTAATGTTTAGTTGATGTGTATTAATACTCAGCAATTAGGAGCCAGCACCCTGTAGGCCAGCAACAATTTATAAAAGAAATACATTTTTTTCAGCTAACATAGTATTTGAATGTGGAAATAGACTTATTATCTTTTTGATCACATAAGACAAAAATGTTAAAGTCTACAAATTTTTAAGTTTACATTTAATTACTGACATTTTACTATTCTAATAACTTATTTAGAAATGGCATACACATTGAATGAAAATTATTTAGTTGGGACCTGGAGATACGGCCACTTGCTGCTTTTACAGGGAACTAGGATTCCATTCCCAGCATCCACATGGTGGCTCACAGTCATCTGTAACACCCTTTTCCTCACTTATGTGGACACTGCACAAACATCGTGCACTGACATACAGGGGGCAAACACTCATTTACATAAAGTAAATAAATAAACATCTGAAAAAAGAAAATTACTTGGTTGGTATAAAATGACTCTAAAATTTTTTTTTTCTAAGTCACATAAACTTTGAAAATCCATTTTAGTTAGAGTGATAATTTCTATTTATTCATCTCTGTGTCAAACTGGCACCATGTCGAAAATACACACTTGTGTTCACATAAGCATACATGTAGAGATAACATACTATATACACACTTACGCATACATGAAAATATAAAAAAGTTATAGTGTTCCTTTAGATTTATTTGCAGGCTCTGAGTTTTTGAAACCCTGGATTAATGACAGTTGTTTAATTGTTGCAAACAAATTTGGATAGGCAACCCTATTAATGACTTTGTTGGTGAAGCATGCTATAAAATTTTCATTATAAAGAAACAGAACTCATACACGCATAAAATGTCATAATGAAACTCATTATTTGATAGAATGGATATATGCTAATTTTTAAACAAAGTCATGCAAATTTAGACCTATGCACTACTGTTTTCTGAGATGAAAGAGTCGGATTACCATTCAGATGAGATTCGGTAGGAGAGAGTCTCAAGATTGTTTCAGGCTGCGATTGAACCTCAGAACAGGAGAGCATTAGAGAGGACAGAGGCCTTGATGAGAAGAGAAACTTCCCCTTGAGACTCTGAGAGGAATAGCATGTGGAAAGAAAACTTCCATGTATGGATTGATAAGAATCCAGAAAACAGAGGGAAGCTTCCCTTCAATCCTCATGACTCTATGGGATTCCAGAGTGCTGGGCAGGTTCCTACCATGAGATCCAGCCTGGTCTGGCCTAGGTGCCATGAGACAGAACCATCAATTGTCTCGGTAGCAGCAGCAGGTACAAGGGACGGGCTTTTAAGACCACCACGTAGCTGTGTGATTTTTTTTTTAAATTTAATTTCATTTCATTTTTTAAGTAAATTGTGTGTCTAGGAAAGAGAGCTTAAGGGGACAGGGAGCCTGCCTGGGCTTGCTTTCCCCATGGAGGCTGAGGTCACAGCAGGTGCCCTCAGTGCTAAGCCTTAAGGGACAGACTGTGGCAGGTGCAGCCTTATTTCTGAGAGAGAAAGGTGTTTACAGGGTTTGTGATAAACAGGTAGAAACAGGAATTTTGGTTTAGGCACAGCTGCAATTACCTTTTGATTTACTGTTTTGAGGGAGACTACCTTTTTAAATTATTATTAGATATTTTCTTCATTTATATTTCAAATGCTATCCCCAAAGCCCCTATAACCTCCCCCCACCTGCCCTGCTCCCCAACACACCCACTCTTGCTTCCTGGCCCTGGCATTCCCCTGTACTGGGGCATATGACCTTCGTAATACCAAGGGCCTCTCCTCCCATTGATGGCCGACTACGCCATCCTCGGCTACAGAGACTACCTTTTTTAAAAAGATGTGTGCACAAAGTATACAAATATACTTTGCTACCAACACATTATTGTGCACAAATTTACAATGTCCTCATTTTGGCCATTTAAGCCTAAGATCATCCTTCAGAAAGATCCCATTCTGAGTACTGGTAAACACTATACATAAACCTAGCAGTATGTATGTATTTATTAATTATTTGTTCTAGAAAACTGACTCTTGCAAGAAACCTTAGGCTCTGCTGTGCCATTTCCCATAACCGTGAGTATTTTGGGTTGTGACCAAGCCTAGGCTGAGTGTCACACCAGTGAAGCCTGTGACTTTTACTCCCCAAACTCACTTTGGCTTGTGTTTGCTCTTTAATTTGACTCACAAACGCAGTTACTTCGCAGAGAGTGAGGTGCCACGGAGGGCCTCAGCTTCCTCGTCCAGCTGTGTGAAGACTGCTGGCACACATCCTCCATGCCTTCCCTCCGGCATGGCCCGAAACACCCCTGAAAACACTGGCCAAGACAAACCCGTCATCCTCTTGTTTCTGTCAAGTATTTGGTCAGTGGGACACAAAACAACTCACACTCAGGAGATCACAAAGTCAAAAGTGCCCTGCACTGGTCCCAGGGGACTGGGTTTTTTTTTTTTTATAAATTGAAACAAACTAAAACTAGACCAAAGAGTTCACAGCAGATGGCTTGTCATGTCTTGTCATGTCTTGGTCAACATAAACAGCAGCAGATGCTGACCCATCATTGGTCACTTCCGCTCTATGTCCTAGGTAAGAATTGTGACAACCTAGAAAGGCTTTACTGTTTATCCTCATGGTATCAGGGAGTCTGCAGAATCTCGCTGTCCTATACCAGAAGGACTCGACCTTTCTGTTTCTCTCAGGCTAAAGAATTTCGTTGCTTTACTCTTGTGACATTTAAAATCCTTCCTCAGTTTACTTGGGGGAGGATGTGGCTCCTTGAACTGAAGTGAATTTTCTTCTTGGGGCTTTGCTTTCCACAAAGCTTCCTGGCCCCGCTGTCTGGTTCAGCCTCCCTTACCTTCTTCTCCAGCATCTTCAGGGTGCCTCTCCATCTCTGCATGCCCCACTCTGAAGTCTCTCTTTCCCATCCATACGTAGTCCTTAGTGTCCTGCTTGTGATTTATGTGGTACTTTTCTCTTGGGTCTGTAAAGGAAAGCCCTTCACTATCCCCAGATCTAATCTGATGAACTTCCTTGGAAAAACAAAACCAGCCAAGCAAACAAAAATCTATAACTGCTCTAATATCTCCTAGGTCTCTTTCAAATACAGATTTGGAGGGATTTCAAGCATGGAAGGGAGACATCTGAGCCCAAAGATAATTTGTCTTCTCAAGTAAAATTCCAAGAGCTCCCACTCCACAGCTGACCAAGTAGCAAAAGGGCAGTCAGGTCTTAGGGACAAAAATTAAGGTTAGACTTGATGGGCAGACCTTTAATCCCAGCACTCCAAAGGCAGGTAGATCTCCTAAGTTCTAGGCTAGCCTGGTCTACATAGAGAGTCTTGGGCCAGTTAGCCAGGGCTACATAGTGAGACCTAAACTCAAAAGAGCAGACAGAAGCCACCAACATGTACTCCTGTGAGATCTTGCCTGCCTCAGGCAGTGACTGTTCCAAGTGTTTTGCATGTACTAATTATTTTAACGATGTTAACCTTGAAGGAAGTAGGCATTTACTAACCTCAGTTTGTGGATAGAAGGAGGGGGTGGGCGGCGCAAGGTTGACACTGCCATCCTCTGGCATTCAGATTAACAGGAAGTGAAGTTGGGAGAGAGGTGAGGGAGGAAGAAAGAGAAGGGGGGGGGTGAGGAGGAAGAGAGCTTTTAACAAAGGTTTGGGAATGGGGATGAAACAGAAAAACATGAGGCTATCCAGTGAGCTTTTCCTGAGCCTGAGTACATGGAGACAGGGCTGTGGATGGGTGCCACCTGGCTGGGCTCCCACACTCATTTGTACACCACAAGTAGTTTTACTGGAGAACATCTCCCTGTGAGTATAAGAGGGTGTGTAAGGTGCTGCTGAGAGGGGCATTGTAGGGGAAAATTCCGGCCTGGGAATATGACCCAGGAGAAGGAAGAAAATGAGGTTTTTCTGAGGGTGGATTTCAGCCCATTGGAAACGCAAATAAGGACCTCCAAGAGTCTGGGGAGTCGGTAGGAAAGAGCTTGGGTGTGACTGGGGATGCCACAGCCAGTACTAGTCCTAAACTGAGTGGGTGTGGATTCCTGGGAAGACTCTCATCGTTACAAACTGTGAATTTGTAAGCCATTTGGAAAAGCAAACAAAACAAAACAGAAAAGGAGAATTTCTGGGGAAAACTTTTTATTTTTGTACGTGTCCAAACGCATGCAGCCTGGCCTAGCTGCAGTCTGGGTTGACCAAGTGTCCTCTTGTGCTTTGTTTGAGTGACACAGTTTTCCAACAGTGTCACAAAGCAGTGCCACCTTTAAAGTAGTCAGGTCTCCGTTTACCACTACACCCTGTCTGCCATGGTCAAGTCTAATATCCTCATCGATCTGCTTTCTTTCTCAACCCAGCTATCCATGCACTCATCTTCTTATATCTTTACTGTCTTGGCCTTGGGGGAGAAAAACTGTTATTTAGTAAGTGAGCCAGGCCTTCAGTGGTACCTCTATCATAAACACTACTTATAAAAGAATGTGCAGTTCATGGCTACAGAGCTCAGGCCACTCTTCTGGTTGTTCACAGATATATCTCCAAAGCCTCATTCATTATTGTTCAAGAATGTCTGTTGAATAAATGAATTAACTAGCTTAATTAACCTCTGGAATGATCAGGAGACTTAGGGAAGGAATAAGTAAGTAAATGGATGGTGCCTCCAGATGACAGGGTTCCATCCTGAACCCCTTGAGCCTCAAACACAAGACTTTCTGCTGAAGACACTTTAGTGGCAGCATTGACTGTGGGGACCAAGTGGCTATGGTAGAGCCTTAACTCTGCCATGCATTGGGCTGTGTGACTTTGGAGCAAATGACTTACATTCTCTGCATTGCAGTTTCTATAAAATAAGTGTAACGCTAGCATATACTCCAAAGTTATACGAATCAGTGCGATGATACATAACAATATAATAAAAAGTGTGAGCCTGTGCTTCATTGATAGACTACCACCCACGTGTATGTGTATTCATTCATTTATTCTAAGTGACTGCTTTATACATGCTCACAACACCCTTGTAAAGCAAATAATCGATTTGATCCCTATTTCTAGGAAGTGATAATGCATAGCTTTCCCTCATCATGGGATGGACAGAGGTTGGTTTTGAGGAGAGGAGTAAGGTATACTGATCCATATATTGACAAGTTCACCACACCTAATATGTTAAAATCAGACTGAGGACAACTGGAGGCATACCACTTAGGAAACACGGCAGGAAAACAGGTGAGGTTGGTTGCCACCTCTACAGCCTTGTTTGCTGGTTGGTGCTGCAAAGCCACGTGACTTGGGATATCCTTGGAAGACACAACTTGAAGTACTGGCTGGTGGGATAGATAGACAGGAGGTGTGGAAGAGATGAGTATGGGTGAATCATGCTTTTTTGATCCAGTCTACTGGGAAAATGGAGTTGCCATCAACTAAATGCAGAAAGACCATGGTGGAACAGATTTTGAATACACAGAGTAAGGGAATGAATTGTCCCCAAACTGAGACCATGTGTGGGAAGGTAAACATTCAGAGTGTAGGTATAATAAATGTGATTGTGCACTGTGTAAAGATTATCCCTCTACTACTCAAATGCTGATATCTATGCTCCTGTATCTTGTTGCAATCCTTATTCTGAGAATCTCCTGTCTCAATGTAGTATAAATATTGCTCCCCAATTATTCCCTGATTGGTCAATAAAGTAGCTGATCAGCCAATGACTGAGCAGGAAACAGGATAGGACTGAACTTCCTCCCAGCCAGAGAAAGGAGGAGAGAGAGATAGGAAGTGGGGATTTGCCACAGGGAGAGAGTCCAGGAGACACCATGAGAAAACACCTGGAGGCCAGATAGATCAGAACTAAAATGCGTATGTCACTGAGATTTTGGCTGGGAGATAGCCAGATTCATTTAGAGGATTACAATAGAGTTACTCAGTTGTTGCGCCCTTAATGTTTTTTTAAATAAATATAATAGTCTAGCATCAATTATTTGGGAGCTAGCTGGGTTAAGAGGAAAACTGCAACAAACACTTAATTAAAAGTCACTCACACCAGAATTCATGGGAGAGTTCTTGGATATGAATGTGAGAACTTCTGGGGTGCACAAATGACATTAACATATGGATACATAGAGACAGAGAGCAGAAGTCTACCCTTGAGTACAATATTCAGAGAGGATAGAGAAAAGAAGCTGCAAAGAGCCTAACATGGACCAGACAGCTAAGCATGTGAGTCCGATGCCTAGGTGTCATGAAAGATAAGACTTTGTTTTGTGTGTCTTTAAACCTACCCATGAGCGTGGCCCTGACATTTGTTCCTATGGTCATGTCACTGATGTCACAGCTAATGGAACTGAATTTTAATTTTCAGCAGAAATTTGAGTAGGCCATACCTGCCAGTTCCTTCATTGTATGACAACCGCTGCTGGCTGGAGGATAGAGATTCACTCTGGAGGACAGAGATTCATTCTAGCTTTTTTTGTTAAATCACTTTCCTTACTCACAAACTTGTGAGTACCTGTGAGATAGAAGGAGCAAAGTTATACTTGGCATAGTGAACTGCCCTAGGGATGCCTGGATCCTAGTGAGCCCTTTAGAATTTACAATCCTGAGGCCAAGCAAATAGGAGATGTTTGATGACTCCACTATGGAGAAAGAGTAGAATCTCTGCTTGGTCTCTTGATCCCCTAGCAGAGAGAGTTACTCTTGAAAGCTTCTCAAGGACTTGAACTTCTTTTCTATTTTTTTTCCCTCTATGCATGAAGGGATGGCAGCATGAACTTGGAAATGTGCAAACAGAAGCAAATTAGACACAGCAGGGAAGAATTCCTGGGCTGCATTAAAGAAAGCACCAGTAAGAGCTGCTGTGCTAACTAGATACATGGAAAAAAATAACCCAGAACTGCTCCATTCAGAGCAGAAAATAACATTACATTTGTAGGAACTAACATAGAGGTAAAATGTGTGTGTGTGTGTGTGTGTGTGTGTGTGTGTGTGTACAAATCTGGCCAGGAGTTTGATGTTTCTATGAAAGGTGAGTGTGTGACCAGCCACCTCAGAAACGCTTCACTGTGGCCAAGGGATGGAGGAAGACTAAGGAGAGAGGCCTGCTCTGAAAAGGGACGACAGGGGACAGAGGACAGAGGCTGTTGGTATGAAACCCAGCCTGAGATAGAACTTACAGTCACCAAGGAAGGTAACCCAAGAACGAGTCCTAAGACAGGCCCACCCTTAGAGAAGATGCAGTTTATCTCTGTGTGAAGCTTTGGAAATAAATGTAGAAATGTTTGAGACAGCTAAACCCATGTTTTTGTTAATTTGTATACATTTAGTTTTTCAAGTATTTGTAATATTTAAGGGAAATTGGCCCATTACAGTAATGTGATCATCCTTTTGACACCAATTTCAAATATGTAATTAAGACATTGATTTAGTTTTCTAATTTTAAATTAAAAGACATTCTAAAATTATATAATCAGTACTGGAATACTTGAGAGAATTTAAAATTTCCATATTTTAAAGTTTAATTTGCCTGAGCTGTAAGAAGATCTTAGACAATTGACATAAGAGAAATAAAATGTGTTAAACATGTAAACATGATTTAATAAAGTACCTGAATGAGTTTTATAAAGCTAAGTTATGAATGAGGTAATACATTAATTCAATTTGTAATGTAAATTTTTAAAAAATCAAAGTAGGTCTGAATAGTTATCTGTATCAAAAGCAATCTTGGAGACTAACAGCAGAAAAGCCTGTTTTGAGGACCTGGTGACCAGCTCAGGGCCAATCCCTTGCTCTCCCGCGTGATAGACAGATGAAGTATACTCCCCTGTGGGAAGAGGTTCCCGGAAACCTCCATTCTCTGGCTAAGGGATGCACTTATCCTGTGCCCTAGAAATTGAACAAAAGACCCGAGAGCATTGGAAACGAAAAAGCAAGACAGGATGACAAGAGTGGGGGAAACCCTAGAAAGCGTTAGAAGGACAAATGCGCATAGAACACAGGAGACCTGTTATAGTCAGGCTGAAACCAGCGATAAGGAAACTGACTCAAGCTGCCTTGCCAGTCAGGCACCCTGGGGCCTCGAGCAGCTCAGGGTTCAAGAACCTCTTTTCAGTGCACTTTAGTTCAAATGGGGGACCCGGCAATGATCTTGGGCTTGGGGATGATGTTCGGGTGGGTTACCGTTTGGGTAGAGGGGCACTATCGGGTATTCATAGCTCTGGATGAACGTTCAATACGTTTTAAACACTTAACTCTCCATGTCCACCTTGTAGTTTTATGTCTCTTCTGTATTCTGAGCCCAATTCCTGGACCTTTCTAAGCAACCTAGCTATAAGGGTTTGCCCTCAGGGATAGGGTCTCTTATCCTTGGGTTTAAAGAGGTACACTCTTCTGGGAAGCCTGTGTGGTGCAGATAGGAAGCATCCCACTGGGAAGGTGGAGAGTGAGTGAACCCAAATCAAGGGCCCTGAATAAGCTATGTAAGGGTACCCCTCTTAGGGTGAGAAAACAAACATCAGACTAGAAGGATCTTGAGTTTCCCCCGAAGGTGATCTTGTCCTTGAGGAACTGAGCCTTAAAGGGAACTCCCACCAATAGGTAGTCCCAAAAGTGAGTGGGCATCTCTAGGGACAAAGATGTGTTCAAAAGCCCCATCCTTCTGTGTGTTGCTTCAGGACGGAACACTCTTAAAGTATTGAAGAACAGTGCTTTAAATATGGCAGATACACAGCTAGTGCTATAAATCTCTCAAACAAGAAAGAAGGGGGCAGGAGAGATGGCTTAGCAGTTAAGGGCACTTGTTTCTCTTGTAGAGGACCTAGGTTTGGTTCCCAGCATCCACGGGTGTTTCAGAACCATTTGTAAAACCAGTTGCAGGACACCCAATGCCCTCCTTTTACCTCCATGGGCTCTAGGTAGGCTTGTGAGTATGCAGGCAGGCAAAACACTCATACATTTAAATTTAAATAGATTAAAAAATGGAGGAGGGGGAAAAAAGAGAAAGCATTGTTCTTATTTTATAGCTGAGGACTCCAAAGTCTCAGAAAGACAAAAAAACTATAACTAATTAAGAGAGGGAACAATTTCTTGTACTTTCCCTCTTTTTTATTTTATTTTATTTTATTTTATTTTATTTTATTTTATTTTTTGGAGAGGAAAGAGTTTATTTCATCTTATATCTTACAGCACATTACGAATGGTAATCAGGACAGGAAATCAAACAGACTTAGAGGCAGGCACTGAAGAAGAGGTCAAGAAGGAACACAATTACTACCTTGTACAGACTGATTTCTTATTCCAGCTGTTTAGGGATGGCACTTGCAATAGTAAATCATCAGTCAAGAAAATACTCAATGATGTTTTGTCTACTAGACAATCTGATGAATACATTTTTTTCAACTGAAGTTTCCTTTTTCAGTTCAACTCCTGTTAGACTATATTTGATAAAAAAAGAACAAAGAAAGAAAGAACAAAAGAAAGAAGAAGGAAGGAAGGAAGGAAAGAAAGGAAGGAAAGAAAGAGAGAAAGAAAGGAAGGAAGAAAAAAGGAAGGGAGAAAGGGGGAGGGAGACAGACAGACAGACAGACAGACACACACACACACACACACACACACACACACACACACACACACAGAGAGAGAGAGAGAGAGAGAGAGAAGATATTTTCTCAAAGAACCAGCTCCTGGTCTTGTTGATTCTTTGCATAGTTCTTTTTGTTTCTACTTGGTTAATTTCAGCCCTGAGTTTGATTATTTCCTGCCTTTTACTCCTCTTGGGTGTATTTGCTTCTTTTTGTTCTAGAGCTTTCAGGTGTGCCCTCAAGCTGCTAGTGTAAGCTCTCTTCCTCTTCTTTTTGTACTGCACTTAGAGCTATGAGTTTTCCTCTTAGCACTATTTTCATTGTGTCCCATAAGTGTGCAGTGCCTTCATTTTTATTAAACTCTAAAAAGTCTTTAATTTCTTTCTTTTTTCTTTGACCAAGTTATCATTAAGTAGAGTGTTGTTCAGCTTCCATGTGTATGTGGGCTTTCTGTTGTTTTTGTTGTTATTGAAGAGCAGCCTTAGTCCCTGGTGTTCTGACAGGATACATGGGATTATTTCAATCTTCTTGTATCTGTTGAGGCCTATTTTGTGACAGATTATATGGTCAATTTTGGAGAAGGTACCATGAGGTGCTGAGAAGAAGGTATATTCTTTTGTTTTAGGATAAAATGTTCTATAAATATATGTTCAATTTATTTGGTCCATCACTTTTGTTAGTTTCACTGGGTCTCTGTTTAGTTTCTGTTTCCATGATCTGTCCATTGATGAGAGTGGGGTGTTGAAGTCTCCCACTATTATTGTGTGAAGTGTGATGTGTGCTTTGAGTTTTAGTAAAGTTTCTTCTATGAATGTGGTGCCCTGGCATTTGGAGTGTAGGTATTCAGAATTGAGAGTTCATCTTGGTAGATTTTTCCTTTGACCGGTGTGAAGTGTCCTTCCTTACCTTTTTTGATAACTTTTGGTTGAATGTCGATTTTATTGGATATTAGAATAGCTACTCCAGCTTGTTTCTTGGGACCATTTGCTTGGAAAATGGTTTTCCAGCCTTTTGCTCTGAGGTAATGTCTGTCTTTGACAGTGAGGTGTGTTTCCTGTATGCAGCAAAATGCTGGGTCCTGTTTATATACCCAGTCTGTTAGTCTATGTCTTTTTATTTGGTAATTGAGTCCATTGATGTTAAGAAATATTAAGAAATAGTGATTGTTACTTCCTGCTATTTTTGTTGTTAGAGGTGGAATTGTGTTTATGTGGTTATCTTCTTTTAGGTTTGTTGAAAGATTACTTCCCTGCTTTTTCTAGGATGTAGTTTCCCTCCTTGTATTGGTGTTTTCCATCTATTATCCTTTGTAGGGATGGATTTGTGGAAAGATATTGTGTAAATTTGGTTTTGTCATGGAATATTTTAGTTTCTCCATCTATGGTAATTGAGAATTTTGCTGGATATTTATAGCCTGGGCTTGCATTTGTGTTCTCTTAGGGTCTGTATAACATCTGCCTAGGATCTTCTAGCTTTCATGGTCTCTGGTGAGAAGTCTTGTGTAATTCTGATAGGTCTGCCTTTATATGTTTTTGACCTTTTTCCCTTACTGCTTTTAATATTATGTCTTTGTTTTGTGCATTTGGTGTTTTGACTTTTTTGGGGGGGGAGGGTTCTTTATTTATTTTTTTTTTTTTTGGTTTTTCGAGACAGGGTTTCTCTGTATAGCTCTGGCTGTCCTGAAACTCACTCTGTAGACCAGACTGGCCTTGAACTCAGAAATCCGCCTGCCTCTGCCTCCCTAGTGCTGGGATTAAAGGTGTGCGCCACCATGCCCAGCTTGGTGTTTTAACTATTATGTGATGGAAGGAATTTCTTTTCTGGTCCCTATTTGGAGTTCTGTAGGCCTCTTGTTTTTGTTTTTTTTTTAAGATTTATTTTATTTATTATATGTAAGTGCACTGTAGCTGTTTTCAGACACTCCAGAAGAGGGCGCCAGATCTAGTTACGGATGGTTGTGAGCCACCATGTGGATGCTGGGATTTGAACTTATCACCTTCAGAAGAGCAGTCGGGTGCTCTTACCTGCTGAGCCATCTCACCAGCCCCGGCCTCTTGTATGTTTATGGGCATCTCTTTCTTTAGGTTAGGGAAGTTTTCTTCTATAATTTTGTTGAAAATATTTACTGGCCCTTTAAGTTGAAAATCTTCACTCTCTTCTATACCTATTATCCTTAGGTTTGGTCTTCTCATTGTGTCCTGGATTTCCTGGATGTTTGGGGTTAGGAACTTTTTGCATTTTGCATTTTCTTTGACTGTTTTGTCAATGTTTTCTATGGTACTTTCTGTACTTGAGATTCTCTCTTCTATCTCTTATATTCTGTTGGTGATACTTCCGTCTATGACTCCTGGTCTATTTCCTAGGTTTTCTATCTCTGGAGTTGTCTCCCTTTGTGATTTCTTTATTGTTTCTATTTCCATTTTTATATCCTGGATGGTTTTGTTCAATTCCTTCACCTGTTCGATTGTGTTTTCCTATAATTCTGTAAGTGATTTTGTGTTTCCTCTTTAAGGGTTTCTACCTATTTACCTGTGTTCTCCTGTATTTCTTTAAGGGAGTTATTTATGTCCTTCTTAAAGTCCTCTATCATCACCATGAGGTGTGACTTAAAATCAGAGTCTTGGTTTTCTGGCCTGTTGGGGTATCCAAGGCTCGCTGTAGTGGGAAAACTGGGTTCTGTTGCTTATATTCTTGCCCTTGCCTCTCGCCATCTGGTTATGTCTTGTGTTAGCTGGTCCTGCTGCCTCTGACTGTGGTTTATCCCTCCTGCAAGCCCGCGTGCCCGCACTCCTGGAGACCAGTTCTCTCCGGGATGAATTTGGGTATGGAGTGCTGTGGCACTGGGTCAGCCCCGGGCGTGGTAGCATGGGATCCATTTTCCCTTTTATTTAAATGATTTCTGTTGCTGGGCCTGGTGCTGCATGCCTTTAATCCCAACTGTCTGGGGGCAGAGGCAGGAGGCAGAGGCAGGTAGATCTCTGAATTTGAGATCAGGCTGGCTGAGTTCCAGGACAGTCAGGACTACAGAGACATTGTCTTGGAAAAATCAACACATAACAAAGGTTTTTGTTAACTTTTCTCTCTCTCTCTCTCTCTCTCTCTCTCTCTCTCTCTCTCTCTCTCTCTCTTTCTTCCTGGCTGTCCTGGAACTCACTCTGTAGACCAGGCTGGCCTCAAACTCAGAAATCTGCCTGCCTCTGCCTCACAAGTGCTGGGATTAAAGGTGTGCACCACCACTGCCTGGCTCTTTTGTTTTTCATACGAGTATATATTATATTCTTGTTAAACATTTGCTTAAAGTAAAATGCATTAGTTCATTTTCCATTATTGTAGTAAAATTCCTGGAGTGGACAGGTTAGGCTTAGAAAGGCAAGATGCTTCCTTTAGCTTACTGTTTTGAAGAGTCAGGACCTCACCCTGCTATGAATGTGTGAGGCAGAAAATACATCTTGACTCAGGAAACCTGGGAGACAGGAGTCCTGCTCACATATATAACAGCTTGCTTTCCAAAGTACTGCTTCCTAAGGGCAGGGTCCCCATTAGTCCAAGGGCTTCCCACTGGTCCCCTTCTGCCTGAGCCTCAAACAAGAGTCTGGGCACACACCACTATGAAGGCTTCAATCTGGAAAGTTCCTCAATGCATTCATGCTATTATTTCTTGCATGTGCAGGTCTGGATTCTCTCTCTCTCTCTCTCTCTCTCTCTCTCTCTCTCTCTCTCTCTCTCTCTCCATCCCTTTCTCCAAATGGTCCACAGAACTGTTCATAGCATAGATGACCTTTTGTGGACACGTAACTGTAGTTCAAAGTGAGTTGTATTAGATACTGAGAGACCATTCCTCCTTATTATAACAGATGCCCAAGGCTGGGGTTCTCTGGCTCATTTTGTCTCCCGACTCGAGAGTGCAGCACCAGCCACAGACTGGCTCCTGGTGAACAACTTGTGTTGCTCCAGGCATGGTAGAAAATCGTAGGACAAAGGCAAAGAGAGGAAAGGATGAAAGGGCTGACCCATTTTATACCAACAACCCACTCCTCCAAGAACCGATCCACCCGTCAAAGACATCTTTATGGACAAAAGGCTGGAAAAGTCCTGAACGGACCACCGCTTCCACAGTACAGGTATCAGCTCCAGCTCTGGGTTTGGAAGGAACCAACTAGCATCCTTGGAGTTACTGATAGTCCTGTTTTCACCGAGTAGTCAGCATGGCACTCCTCAACAGACAGCCCTGTGACCCATGTCCTGGCTGGCCCATATGAAGAGTGTCCTTGCTCTCTTTTGAGACAGCCCCGCTGGAGGCCCTTGTCCTGTTGTCCTGTGAGAACTGGTGGCCCCTGTGGCTGCTACCTGCTTTCCTGTCATCACCCCAGAATCTCCCAGGGCTTCTGTCCTGGGGAGACTCTCCTCTCTTCTAGATTCTTCCTTCCTTCCTTCCTTCCTTCCTTCCTTCCTTCCTTCCTTCCTTCCTTCCTTCCTTCCTCCCTCCCTCCCTTCCTTCCTTCCTTCCGTGTTTTCTCCAGTCGATTGCGCACACCCCTTGCAGTGGCGAAGGGACGGGCATTGGTTTGTTTCTGGGTCAATATAGAGCATCAACACTGCGCTCATCGTGGGGAGGGGTCAACAGCTCCTTTGTGCTCTGCTGACTGAGAATTGTGGCCACTGAGGATTTAAAGTGGGAGTCTTCAGCCTACCCAGGGGGGAAGCCCGAGGACTGTGGCAGGTGTGGAGCAAGCCGCCATCAGCCTCACTTCCCTAGGCTCTTTGCTCAGGCCTCTCTGTCTGATGTGTAGCTTGCAGGTTATCAGATGTGTCTTCAACCTCCCTTACTACATTTCTTTCAGGACAGAGACTGAGCCCGTGACAGGTGCTGGGACTTTGTGGTGGCTTTTGAAATGGTTACAATGACTCATCTCAGGACATGCTTTTGCCTCCCTTCTAATCGCCCCCAGTTTCCTGCTCACCCATCTGTGTCTGTGTGTGTTTCCTCATTTCCTATGGAGAGGCTGACTTCTAGCTTTGTGAGCAAATAGAGCAAACAATGGCCGAGATGGCTTGGGGTAAGGTGGGAGGGAACTCCCCTCCGGATGGTGATCCCATGAACACCAGGCCTTTCTTAGTACCAGGACAGCTCCTCTCTGAGGTGTGTGTCAATTTCCTCTCCATTACACCCTGGCAGAATCCCTTTCTTAACGTTGCCAGCTAGTCTGGTACATTGTGAGAGGCAAGCTGGCTCTCTTAGCTCTCGCTAGTATGCTGGGACCACTTCTGCACATTTCCTTTCTGGAAAGCATGCATCACTCTACATTTAGTAGCAGTTGTTCAATCCTTTTGATTGATGGGAGCTACACCGGAGAGGATGCTTAGAACTGCTGACCTACAGTGCTTCCGACAGAGCCAAGGTCCTCCAAGAATGCATGCTGAAATGAATTATACATTCAGACCCACTAATGCCGGAGTGAGAAGGCACCTTAGAGACCACATCCCCTGGGCCCTCCTTTTGACAGACAAGTATTCTATGGCCCAAACAAAGTGCTTTCTCATGAATGTCCAGCCAGGTTGGGTTTGCTTTGGTGGTTGCCAATTGGACCCTGGCTTCCTATTTCATCTTTACCTGATCTTTGTTCTCTTTCTGAACCTTACAGTAGTAGCTCTAGGGTTGGCAAAAATCTTTCTGAAAGGATGCAGCTCTCCATCACTTCTGGTTGTCTGTGGCAGTGGTTCTCAGCCTGTGGCTCTGGGGTGGTGGTGGTGGTGTATCCAGTATCCTGCCTATCAGATATTTACATTACAATTCATAGCAGTAGCAAAATTATCATTATGAAGTAGCAAAGACATACCTTTATAGCTGGGGTCACCACGGCATGAGAAACTGTATTAAAGGGTCGCAGCATCAGGAAGGTTGAGAGCCACTAGTCTGTGGTTCCAGCTTCCTTCTGGACTGCAGGCAGACTCTGAATTCCATGGATTCTTCTGCTGAGAATCCATGGCCTCCCAGAAAGGCCATGTTTATAGTTCTCCTCCACAAGCTTCACAGTAGAATATACACTGATGGAGATTGGCAGATAACATGAACAAGTGGTTTGAGCGCTCCAGTCACATTTTCTTTGGAAATCGCCCCCATTAGATCCCTTTCTTTCTAAGGAAGTGTTTTGCTTTTTTAATTATAATCTGCACCTTAGTCATTCAGTTTGGAAACCTGATATTTTTCTACTCGTGCCCCGTTCTGACAAGCAAACTGGTTTGCTTTTTCTTAGGGAGCTTCTTTTGCCAGACCACTCTCATCTGCTTAGAACAACCCTTTTGGGGTACAGCCAGCACCAGTGTGAACACCCAAGGCATATGACCCATATGCCCCTTACACCTTTCAGTCTTCCGCACAGGGGCAGTGACATTTCATCCTGTTACCGCCAATGAGGCATCGTGCTTCGTAATGGTCTTCATCTCAGAACCTTTCCTCTGCCATCATAGACACATCACTACTGTTTTCTCACGTCCACCCCAGTAACAGCCCAACCTAGGTCACCGTCCTGATCTATATGTCTTGATCTATATGCTGCTTCTTTGATGTCTCATTTATTCTGAAGAAATCTGCTCTGAAACTACCCAGCCCTGGCACCTGTCAGTCCCATAGGATTTGACGGTGAAGCAGGCTCTCCTGTAGTCTCAGATCTGCTCTGCACGTCCAGTGTGCCAACTGGTGCATGCGCAGTGAGGGAGCGAACTATGGCCGTATGCCTCTCATTAGAGATGGTTGTGAGCCACCATATAGTAGCTGGGATTTGAACTCATGACCTTCGGAAGAGCAGTCAGTGCTTTTAACTGCTGAGTCATCTCACCAGCCCCAACACTTCTTTATTCAGTGATTTCCAAAGCAGAGTCAAAAACCACAATGGAGACTGGAACCTTCAGAGCAATTTTACACCACAAGGAAACAAACAAACTCCAAATGGGCTCAATAGTGTCTTTCCTCCTCAGAGTCCCAGGTCACAGGGATGCTGCCAAATCCGCATTAGCATCAGGAAATAGGAAATGACTGTTCTTCTTTGTCACTCTATTAGTCTTAATTTTTTTTTTTTTTTTTTTTTTTTTTGGTTTTTCGAGACAGGGTTTCACTGTATAGCCCTGGCTGTCCTGAAACTCACTCTGTAGACCAGGCTGGCCTCGAACTCAGAAATCCGCCTGCCTCTGCCTCCCAAGTGCTGGGATTAAAGGCATGCACCGCTACGCCTGGCTTAGTCTTAATTTTTAGACAAAAATAAATTTACTTCTCAGGTCTTAGATCTGTGGCACACAAAGTTGTTTCAAAGCAGAAAACTACTTAGGAATAAGAGAGGATGGATGGTTAATGGATATTATTACAGCACTGGTGAATCTCAATGAGTTAAAGATATCAGCCCCCCCCCATAGTGTATATGTTGTACACTGCTGTTTATGAAAATAATTCTAGAAAATACAGGCTGTGTTGTAGTTGTCTCTTGATGCTCTTGGAGAATCCAAATACTCAAATCTGTGGCCAACCAAGTCCCTTATTTAAGCAAACTAGTATCTGCATATAACCCATGGTACCTCCAGGATGCTTCAAATGACCTTTCGACCCAAAACCTAAGACTCTGTGGATGGGGAAACAGTTGCTATGCTGGACCATTAGGGAATGATGACAAGACAAAGTCTGTACAATGTTCAAGACAGATGCTGTTGTTTCCAAATCCTTTCAACCTGTGGTTGGATGAATCCTTGGACACAAAGGCTGACAGTACACTGTAAATACACATCTTGCTGTGTCCTAGATACAAGCTATATATTGATAAAGCTGTCCTAAAACCCCCTTCCCGGAAATGGAGCCTGCTTGAGTCAGCTTAGACTTCTATAACAAACTACTGGGGACTGGGTGACTTGGCAGAAATTCCTGTGCCAGCAGATACACTGGCTACTGAGGACGGTCTTGCCGATGAAGACACATCTGGCTGCATCCTAGCATGACAAGAAGAACAGAAACCATTCCCCTTTCTGTGTTTGTATTGCTTCTATTTTGACACACCGTGGCATTATAGCCCAGTCAATCCTGGAACTTACTTATGCACCTCAGTCTTGCCTTAAATTTACTGCAACCCTACTGCTTTAACCTTCCAAGTGCTGGAATTGGAGGGGGATTGTTGCTTCCTCTCCTCTTTCTCTTCCTCACTATATTTCTGTGCAGGCAGGGACCATAGTTGCTGTCCATTTAAAAAGCACAGAGGGAAGGGTGTCCTGCACAAGTGAATGCTAAGTACATGGGATCAGAAAGGAGCTGGACACGGCATGGCAAGACAACCACAGTCTCTGGCTTAGAAAAGAGATCCCAAGCTACTGAGAGGCAGCAGAAAGCCTTTGCCACCTATCCCCAGCTGCCTGCAGGTCCCTGCTCTGCACAGACTCCTAGGAGACAAAGAACATATTGCTCTGTGTGCCTTTGGAGCAACCAGCTGACACCCCCCCCCCCCCACTGTATCGCAGTCTGGAGAGGTAGCACACGATGCTATCCTCCCTTGGTAACTTTCACACATGACTCACTCTGCACAGACGCTCATGTTGGTGTCAGCGTGCAGGATACACTTGGCAACGGAGAGGAGAGAATCAGGTTGGGTGGGTCCAGACTCTCAAGACAACAGCCTTTGTGTCTGTGTCAGTGCTTGGGGATGACGGGGGAACACCCTGCTTCCTGCTCCTTTGTCAAATTAGAAGGTGCTTTCCTAGCTCCAAACTCACCTGAGATAGATCTCGACTTTGACTTGGGGGGTAAGTTTAGTGGTAGATCGGGCCGCACCGATGGCCTTTTTTTTTCTACTCTGAGGAATTTGGGGTTCAGTTGGGGTTGAGATTAGACCTCAGGACCCATGTTGGTTTGGCACTTTACAGGGGGAAAGGCCTGTGGGTGCTGGTCGGACAGGAACTGAAGAAGGCTCCGGTTGCACTGTGCTCAGCTTGAGGTGGTGACAGTATAATCAATGTGCCTTGCTTTGGGACCCGTGTGCTGGCTTAAGGCTGAGGGGGTTTTGCTGCCAAGCTGTAAGCTCAATGCCTTGGCCTTCACACAGTGGAGGGAAGAAAGTAATTCCTTCAGGAATTGTCCTCTAGTCTCCACTCAGATGTTTTAACACACACACACACACACACACACACACACACACACACACACACGATGGTTTAAAACTAGCAGTTATGAAGCTGACAAAGGAGGGCAAGAGCTATACTTGAATCATCCCCGCGAATGTCTCAGGAAGCTATAGAACTATGCTAGCAAATTTGTAGCCATGAAGTGGCTGACCTACCCAGACAAGGGAGTTCAGGCAATTGCTGAAGACCTTTAGATCTCTCCGTTTACCTGCCCAGACATACCCAGGAAATAGAACTCAACTTATTGTTACTACTCCCCCATATTAATAACCCGAGAAGCAAACAAGTGTGCTCCTTGTGAGACAAAGGTCGGCGCTACCCTCACCTCCAAGATGAGAGCAACCACTCTGTACCACGCTTTTGTGAGCACTGGATGGTAAAATGCGGAGCTGAACGAGCAGTGAGTGATGTTGGATCCCCTCATTGACCGTTTCCATGGCTGCAAGGAATTGCCCCCTTCTGAGAATGGCTTTCCAAAGTGGACACAGCTCTTAGATTTGCATATCTGTGACTCTCCCTGCCACAAGGCAGGACTGTGAATAAAGCACAAACCAGTAACTGCCTTTCCTTTTGATAAGTTCCACTTCTTTCCCTAGCTTAAAAACATTTCTCCTTCTGGCTACACCCAAAACAGAGAGCTATAAAATCCTCTTGCTGCGTTTGAGTGCTGGTCACTCCATGGAAGCAGACCTGGGAACCCAAGTGGTTTTTTTTGTTTTGTTTTGTTTTGTTTTATTTTTCAGATGGTGATTCATAAGGACTTGGTCATGAATGGGAAGAAAGTAGGAGTTTGGGTCCTGGAAGTAGGCAGTCTGGATTTGCTTCCTAGCTCAGCCACCTCACTGTCTACGTGACTTGGACAAAGTCACCGATTTTTGCCAAACTTTGGTTTGCCTGTGTACTAAGCAAGAAGATAATTGTATGCATCCTATAGGGTTGCGGGGATGAGTAATAAAAGCGGTCTGGAGCTGTAAGTGGTATGGAATGCATAGCAGATACGAGCCAGCCATAATTAATATCATGTCCTGGGGAAATGGGGTGGGGGAGGGGAGGTTTAGGGCCTTGAAGGAAACTGTGACCCAAAGGAAAAGGTCACAGCTAGCAACAGCCAGGCCTGTGACAGGGAGAGGCATAGAAAAGAGCACTGTACGGGAGGTATACGACCAGCTGCCAACTCCTAATGGGACAGGAGTGGTTGGCTCCTTGACAGGAATCTGCCACCCCCAAAGCCCCTTTAGAATTTGACAGTCTCCATGATACTCTGTGGAATTCCTAGATACAATCTCCCTGCCAGCTGGCCCAAGATTTGTTCCAATGAGGATGACACTATAACACATGGCTGAATCAGTGACAGACCCTTTGTTCTGTCTCCCAGACTCCTGCGCGCCGGTGTACAGACATGTCCAGCTTGGCAGGCAGCTGACATCTGAAGGATTCAGGTTGTTATCAGACGGACACTCACTAAACAGTGTCCCTCCCGGCCTCTGTGGGACATGCAGCCGTGCACGTAGGCCTGCATACCTCCTATCTCTGCCCAGGCAATTATATGCCAGCCACCCTGCCCCATTCCAAGACAGCTGGAGCCAGCTGGGGCACAGTGCGTGGCCAGGGACAAGAGCCAAGCAGTTTTTCTCTCTCCATTCTTTTCGATGCCACGATCATTTTCTTCTAAGCAAAGGCCTGGACAGCAGTGGTCAATGTGGGGAAACCAATCTGCAAGAACTGGAGACTAAGCTGTGCCTATGCTGTAAGGGAGCTAATAGGCTCAGGACAGAGGAGCAGGAAGCAGCTCCCTCCCTTCCTCTCCTGGTCTCAGACGGTCCCGAGACTTAGGCTCAGATCGGGGTTTAAACACTGCTGTGGGACTCAGAGTCTGTGTGGGAAAGGTTTATGTGTTGGCCTGGGTCCTTGTCCAGGATCCAGGTTTGCAACCTGCCTGTGCTGGACAGTTTTATGTCAACTAAAGTCATCAGAGGGAGCCTCAATTAAAAAACAAAAACAAAAAACCAAAAAACAAAACAAACAAAAAAACCAACAACAAAAAACCTCTATAAGATAAGGCTGTAGGCAAGTCAGTAAGGCTTTTTTGTTTGTTTGTTTGTTTGTTTGTTTGTTTTGTTTTGTTTTGTTTTTTGAGACAGGGTTTTTCTGTGTAGCCCTGACTGTCCTGAAACTCACTCTGTAGACCAGGCTGGCCTCGAAACTCAGAAATCCACTTGCCTCTGCCTCCCAAGTGCTGGGATTCCCTGTGGTGGCATTTTCTTAATTAGCAATTGAAAGGAAAAGGACCCAGACCACTGTAGGAAGTGCTGTCCCTCAGCTGGGTTCTTTAAGCAAGCAGGTCAAGCAAGCCATGGAGAGCAAGTCAGTAAGCAGCACCCCTCCAAGGCCTCTTCGTCAGCTGTAGCCTCCAGGTCCCTGCCTAGCTGAGTTCCTGATCTGACTTCCTTTGGTGACAATCTGTGATGTGGAAGCTTAGGGTGAAGAAACACCTTTCCTTGCAAAGTTGCTCAGGTGACAGGTGTTTCCTCACAGGAATAGTAAGCGTCACTAGGATGCCACCCAACTGCTTCTCAAAACATAAGGAACAAGGCCAGGCCTTTCTGACCGTCTGTGACAACTCCTCCATAGTTTGTGGAATCTTCTTGTGTGTGTTCTCATACATGCACACACCGTGTTGGAACACTAATGTCAGGACCGCTTGCTGACAGCTTGCTCGGCACCTGGCAGTCGTAAGGGTGCTAAGGGTGCTCGGAGTAGTTCTGAGTAGTCCTTTCTTGCAGACGAGGACCCTAAGAACTGTGATATAATATTAGGAAACTTGGTCAAGGATCCCCAGTCAGAAACATGTAAGGCTAGCATCTGAATGAGGTTGTGTGACTCAGAGCAAGCTCCAACCACTGAGCCGCCCGATCCCCTGTCATCTCTGTTGACTGCTTGCCAAGGATCAGACCCACACCTGAGAATGTTGTTCCCAGTCTTTGCTTGGGCCGGGGCTGGATCCTTTACGTGATTGACACTGGGGCTAACTTGCTACATCCTTGATGTTAGCCAAAACATTGCAAAATGGACTTATTTCCTCACTGGTTTCTAGCTCGTCAGTTTTGCGTGGTCCTGAGGAGCGAAGGGCTCACTAATTAAGTGCTACTTGTTATCCTACAGCTAACGAGGAAAGCCACAGTAACATGAAATGGCTTCTACAAGCCTCCACTCAAGAGAAAAAGAACCTTTTTAGATTCGGGAAATGGCCCACCCTGCCCTTCCTCTCCAGCTCCCTGCTCACACTTCCAACTCAAGGCCTTTTGGTGGCTAAAGTACCTACCGCTCCAAGGCCTTTACACCTCCTGAGACATTTCATATCTCTCAGAGTTGACTCCTCAGCCTTCGGGTCTCAGCTTAAGTGTTTGGTAAGAGGTTCTCTTTCACCAGGTGGTGGTGGCATATTCCTTTAACCCCAGCAGTGGGGAGGTTGAGGCAAGCAGATCTCTGAGCTCAAGGCCAGGCTGCTCTACCCAGTGAGTTCCAGGACAACCAGGGTTACACATAGAGACTGTCTCAAAAAACAAACAAACAAACAAACAAACAAACAAAACCCCCCAA
This sequence comes from Mus minutoides, assembly GCA_902729485.2. NCBI lineage: Eukaryota > Metazoa > Chordata > Mammalia > Rodentia > Muridae > Mus > Mus minutoides. Next base: position 1,254,766 of record LR749888.1, read on the forward strand.
ACCAAAATTGAAAACAACAAAAAAAAGTGATTCTCTCTCACCTCCATTGGTTAGCGTGGTTTTCCTGTTAGTCTCATCATTTCTGCCTTTACACACACACACACACACACACACACACACACACACACGTCCGCGTTTATATTATATATGTATTTCTATTTATTATATTATATATTTATATATGTATATTTATATCATGTGTTGGGTTTTTTCCATTAACTTATTAATTTATTCATTTTACCATCAGATTGCACCTCCCTCTGTCCTCCCAGTTCCCCCTTATATGGTCCCTCTCTCACTCCCCTTCCCCTTCCCCTCTGAGAAGGGAGATAAGGTCCCTTCCCAGAAACCAACCCAAGGCCTTTTGGTTACTAAAGTACTTACCCAAGGCCTTTACACCTCCTGAGACATTTCATATCTCTCGGAGTTGACTCCTCAGCCTTCGGGTCTCAGCTTAAGTGTTTGGTAAGAGGTTCTCTTTCACCAGGTGGTGGTGGCACATTCCTTTAACCCCAGCAGTGGGGAGGTTGAGGCAAGCAGATCTCTGAGCTCAAGTCACTGCAGGACTAGGTACCTCCTCTTCCACTGAGGCCAGTTAGGGGAACAGAATCCACAAGGAGACAACAGAGTCAGGGACAGCCTCCGCTCCAGTAGTTGGATGAGACCAAGGTACAGGGCAGGGGGTAGGTCTGGTCCTTATATGCTCTTTTGGCTGGTGGTTAACTCTCTATGAGCCCCAAGGGTCCAGTTAATTGACTCTGTTGGTCTTCTTCTGGAGTCCCTATTCCCTCCAGGTCCCTCAGTGCTTCCCCCAACACTTCCACAGGTCTTCCCCAGCTCAGTCTACAGTCTACAGTCTAATGTTTGGCTGCAGGTCTCTGCATCTGTTTTGGTCAGCTGCTGGGTGGAACCTCTCAGAGGACAGTCATGCTGGGTTCCTGTCTTCATTTTTTTTATTAAATATAGGATCTCACTATGTGGTCTGACTGGCCTGGAACTTGCTAAGTAGACCAGGTTGGACTGGAACTCACAGAGATCCGCCACCTTCTGCCTCTTGAATGTTGGTGCTAGAGGCATGCACCACCCTGTTCCCACACCCCTTCAGCTCCTGTGGGCAGTTAGTAGCGTTCTCATTATTCCCCCTATAGTCCAAGTACATAGAGAGGTGCCCACTGTATGAAGTTGTACAAAGAGAGTTGCACATTATATTCGAGTTTTCAGCAGTGGTCACCCGGATTCTGAGACTTCTCTCTTCAGCATTCACTGTCTCTTCAGCAGGGCCGATTGCATGGCTAAGTTTTTGAAGAAACTTTTTGGCTTAGGAAGCACTAGCCGTGTAATTATGCTCCTCAACAGTCCCCTGAGGCTTTTTCTGTTAAGCGCCTTTCAAGCCGAAGAACTGCACTGGTCAACACCAAGGTAAGATGTTACGGCCCTTCTGGGTAACAGGGTCTTTGGAGTGTGAGCTTAGTGAGGTGTGAGGGCTGAAGCTCCTCCCATGGCTCGCCCCAGGCACTAGTCAGTTTGGCCAGTCACTGCTCAGTCAGCTGCACGGTGCTTACTCAATGCCAGCCGGAGCTAGAGGTGTGGTGGGTGATGGGGACCCCTTTCTTTTCTGAAGGCCAGGATCTCTTGAGTTTCTACCCTCCCACCTCCCAATGCACCCTGATGTTTAGTATGGCATCCTACCTGCGTATCCATTTCAGGGCTGATGCAGAATTTAACCTCAGAGTGGCGCCTGTTTACTGGGTTGGCCATTTCTAGGACTTGAGTTTCACTAAGCTATTTTCTGAGCAACTAACCGGTAGAGGCAGATCCTGTGCCTGAATATTCAGTGTATAGAATGAAGGGGCGGGCTCATTAAGACGTATGCATAAAATGTACACTGCTCTGAAGAATTGCGTACATGGCTTTGGGCTAGAGAGATAACTAGGTAGGCAAGCATGAGTTCAAATCTCCTAGCACCTATGTGAAAAAGAGGGGATGGGTGCTATGGGGCTGGGCATGGCTATAAATGTCTATAAACCAGCACTGGGAATGAAGACGAGTGGATGGATCCCCAAAGCTTGCTAGTCAGCCAGCCCAGCCAAAGCAGTGAGCTTGTGGTTTGTTGAGTAGAGATCCTATCTCAAGTCCGTAAGACAGAAAGTATTAGAGGAAGATACCCAACCTCCTTTTCTGGCCTTGGCATCACATACAACACACACACACCTACACACCTCATGTACAAGAATATGGTCAGGGCTGAAGATGAAGACTTCGGAGTACTCAGCACAAGGGTACCAGCTGAATGGTAAGCTTTTCAGCTTCCTTGGTCATCTGAAGCTAAGCTTTTCTGTTTGTATGGGTGGATGTTTCTGGTGTCTGGGTGGAGTCCTGATCCTCCAATACAGTTAGTTCTTGGATCCTTATGATTCTAAGAAAGGGATTCATTCTCTCTGTCATTGTCATCGTCCTCCTCCTCCCCCCTCCTCCTTCTCCTCTTCCTCTTCCTCCTTCCCCCTCCTCCTTCTCCTCTTCCTCCTCCTCCTCCTCCTCCTCCTCCTCCTCCTCCTCCTCCTCCCCCTCCTCCTCCGTTGTCTGGCTTCTAATTCTGCAAACAACAGCTGGAGAGAATCAGTGAGGGTCAACTCAGCAACTGTGAGGTGGGAATGAGGAAGCTATCCAGACTGGAGGGTGGCAGGGGTGTCACAGGCACAGAGTAGGTCATTTATCAGCTTTGTCAAGGCATGACACATTTAACTAAATATTCTTCACAATAACTTGAAAAGTGTCCCAAAGATTATTTCATTTTACTGTTCACTCACAGGGACTGCATGAACACTAGGCCTGAGCCACACTCCCAGTGGAGTGTGTCCAAAGTGAGAAGATGAAAAGTCAAGAAAAGCCTGCTACCCACAGTCTGGACAGATGGAGGGCCTCTTCCTGGAGAGTGACTGGGGACTGGTGGGCATGGTTTTATTCCTGGTCAAACCTAAGTCTCAAGCTGGGTAGTCTGTTTGTAATCATAACTCGCTCCTCTCTCTCTCTCTCTCTCTCACCAAATGTTTGTGGGGCTACTGTATAGGTAAGAGAGAGGCATGGAATGCCCCTAAGAGGGCTAAAGACCTCCTGCAGGCTATGGCTGCTGGCTCCCTGAGCTCAGAACTGGCAAGACCAAACTGCTCTTCTGTTGGAAGCTGTGGCTCCAGGGTTCTGTTGGAAGCTGTGGCTCCAGGGTTCTGTTGGAAGCTGTGGCTCCAGGGTTCTGGCCTCCTGCTCCTGTCAGTCCTCAAATAAGTGACTTGCCATCATGCTTTTCCCAGCTCTGGGCACGTGGGGCTGTCCAGAGACTTGGTTGTTACCATTGGGTGGAGAAAGAGTTCTAACTACACAAGGTAGATAGAAACCAGGGATGCTAATCATCCTCTGGTGCTTGTAACAAAGTCAGAGGTGCCCTGTAGTTCAGCAGCCGGCTTTAACTCGAACCCTCACTAATGTCTGCTCCAAAATAAAGGAAACAAACTTCCCAGCAGGTAGATGCTGATGCTGGCACAGCAGCTTTGTGTGTGTGTGTGTGTGTGTGTGTAAGTGAGTGAGCAAGTGTGAGTTCATGTGTGAGTATATAACTGCATGAATAAGTGTGTGTAACTTTGAGTGTAAGTGTATTTGTGAGTATGTATGAGTGTGAACCTATAAGTGTGAATGAGTGAATAAATGTGAGTGTGATTGTCGCCATAACCAGGTTTTTACCTCTACCAGTTTTGCTGATACTCTCTGTCATATTTGCACTCAAGCTTCCGATGTGACACTATTATCAATGCAGGGAACTTTCACTAGACATAAACCAGGACCCATTTGGGGGTCCATCAATTTTCAAATGTAAGCAAAAAACAAAGCCAGAACATGTAACAGTGGCTATCAGTGTTATGTGGGCCTTATTAGAACCTAAGACTTGAGGAAGAGTTCATAAGGAGGAGCCTGTCTTCACTTACGTTTTCCCTTAATTTTTTTTTTTTTTTAGTTCTTTGGGAGTTCCATACAACATTCCATTTACATTTTTTTTCCAAAATGTGTTTAATATATACATTTTGGTCTAATTTAAAATATATAAATTAAAATATTAATATTTAGAGTAGTTAGTAAAATATTAATATTGTTCCCTTTATTATTTCTCCTCCTTTCCTTTCTTGCTTTCTTTCCCTTCCTATCTTCTTCCATCCCCTTTCCCATCCTTCCTTCTGTTTTTGCTGTTACTCAGGTCAGGGAGATAGCTAAGTTGTTTAGAGTGCTTTTGGTTCCATTGTGAGGATCAGGGTTTGGACAGCTGCTTCTCTTCTCAGGACTCCTTAAGGCCAGGAAGGCAGCTCTGAGATACATGTTTTGCTGTGGCCCACATCCTTGGGTCTCTGGCTTAGGACAGATGCTGTGACAAATGTTCTTGCACAAGTGTTCTTCATCAGATCTGCTTGTTTTGCTCCCCTGGCATGTACCTGATTGTGTACCAAAGTCTGACCTCTGGGGCCTGTACTCATTTCGTTCATTACTGTGTCTCCAATACAAGAACTGGCACACATTCGGTACTCAATAATGGTTAGGAGGATGGGTAAATATAAGAAAAATAGTGACACAGAGTTTATAATCACAAGTAAAGAAACACCTAGAAGTCCAAAGTCAAGGCTTAGCGAAGTCTCAAATTCCTGGGCCCCTTTCCTGGAAAAGTTGACAGCAGGCATTCTAATATTATGCCCAAGGCTGGGTGAGAGAGACATTAAATGATACCTTTCCTGGAAAGACAACTGATACTCACATGAGACTGAATCTTATATCCCACAGCTGACAGTGTCAGTCAGCGTCTGCTTTCCAGAATGTTCTGTTCACTGTGCAGGTCAACAAACTATAGTAATGGCTTCTTGAGATGCCAAGCTTCTGGGTGCAGGGTGATATGCAGTCCTGCGCTCCAAAGGGCTCAGTTACCCTCTGTCTTCTGTGGAATGAAGGACAGTTCCTTCCCCCAGGGACAGCTTTGAAAGTCTCTGAGAGACCCCTGTGGCCAAGTGTGGCCTCCAGAGCTGAATATTGGCCTGGGCTCTGAAGAGGCCATCACAGCATCATTGAGGAAACAGCAGCTCCCAGGCTCTTCCTGGTCTTATCTTAACTCAACACTCCAAGTGGGAGAGAAATTAAACAGTCAGTACAAACTGAGCCAAACAGTTTAAAACTGTGACCAACCTCTTAGGTCGGTTGTCCTCAGTGAGAACACAGTCAATACTCATGGGCCACGCATGCTTCATTCATTTTGAAAATCAACTTTTAAGAACTAATTTGGCCAATTCTGAAGTGCGTGATTCTTGTAGGCGGAACTATAGCATTTGGAAGACCCATAATAGACTAAGAGATAAGCAAAGTGGGTTGGGTGAGAGGCTGTAATAGTCAAGGTGTTGGTGGCTTAATCAAGAGGCACAAGCAGTTGGTTATCTACCCCAAGGGAAGTGTTTGTAGTGTACAGATGACATGCCCCTTGCCACACTTCCCAGCTGTGAGCACAAGGAAGGCTACTAAGACACATTTTGCTGGAAAAGTTTAATACCTGTGGCAGTTTGAATAGAAATGGCCCCCCCATGTATTTGAATGCCTGGTCATTAGTGAGTGGCACTACTTGAGAGGGATTAGGAGGTGTGGCCTTTTGGGAGAGGGCGCAGCTTTATTGGAGAAAGTGTGTCACTGGGAGTGGGCTTTGAGGTTTCAAGGGCCCAAACCAGGCCCAGTGGCTCTCTCTTCCTGCTGCCTGCCGATCTGGATGTAGAACTTTTAGTTCTCATGTCTGCCTGCATGCTTCTGTCATGAGAATTATGGACTGAACCTCTGAAACTGTAAGCAAGCCTCAATTAAATATTTTTATGAGTCGTCATGGTCATGGTCTCTCTTCACAGCAATAGAACAGTGGCTGAGACAGCATCCCTCTCTGTATATGTTCACACACACGTGTGTGTGCTGTGTATTGAGAGGAGGATTTGACTTAGTGGGTTTGTATCTGGTGCACATACATATATGCAGACAAAACGCTCATGCACATAAGGAACAAGTCTGAAAAAAATTCTCTGCTGAACATATATAGATCTTTTCTTGTCACTATTTCTTTGTGAATAGTATTTATATTCTCTCAGGTATTATGTAAAAAAAAAAGCTGGCAATTACTTAAAGAGTGTGGCAGGATTACATAGGCTAGATAAAGACTTGAGTTGTTTGAGACAAGTCTCCCTATGTTGTCAAGTCTTGCTTTGAACTAGAGATTCTCCTGACTTGCTTCTTGAGTAAACTGGATTAATATCTACATCACCCCACAGTTTAGCATAAGTAAGTTGACTACCCATAGATTTTAGATTTCATGGGTGCTCCAAAATGAAATTCCTTGTGGATATTGAGGGGTTGACTATATGTTGTATTTACCTAGAAAATCAGCACTAAGACCCCAGAGTCTTTGTACAGGTTGACGGTAGAGTAAAGCCCTCCCTCTGTTGCTGTATATTGTTTGCTCCCCTGTGAGAATGCCCCACTTCTGTCAATTTTGGGGTAGTCTGTTTGTTTAAGCTTTGCCAAAATTGTCAACATATTGTATTAGTTACTTTCCCATTGCTGTTATCTAATACTGTGGCCAAGACAATTTATACATGAAAGAGTTTGAGTTTATGATTCTGGAAGGTTAGGGCCCATGATGGTGGAATGAAGGTATGTTTGTGTGGAACAAGCTGAGGGCTCGTACCCTGAGCCACAAACAGGAGGTACAGAAGGAACTAGACATGGCACCTAACTAAAAAGCCTCAAAAGGACATATGCCCTCCAGCAAGGCTAAACCTCTTAAACCTACCCAGAATAGTGCCACCAGCTGAGAACCAATCATTCAAATGTCTGAGCTCCCACATGTTCACTATTCTCTAGGTCTGTGGGGCAGCTCTTCTGAGAAAGCCTCACATCTCTCCTTCAGCAGAGTCTTAGCTCAGGAGGTACTCAATCAATCAATCTCCTATCTGCTGGAGGTCCTCTCTCAGACTGGCAGCTGTCTCCTGCCCCAGTTGCTGACACGGTGACACGTGCTGTGAACCCGACTCCACCTCCAGCTGGAATTCTGGATCTGCTCCCCAGTCACAAGGTACAGGGCAAGTCTTTCACATTGCTCCCCAAGTCATAACTTCCCCATCCCTGAAACAGGATAGGCCCAGCACCTGACGGCCTGTGTGGTGGAGAGGACTAGAGCGTGACTATAGGTGACAGTGACAGTGACATTTGTACAGACTGAGGGAAGCAGCAGATGAGTGCTCCCTGCTGTGCTTGCTCATTCCACCGTCACCTCCCAAGAAACAACACACGGACTCTAGGTAAATTGTTATGGTTATCTTCTCCACATTGTTCACACACTTGCTCAAAGATTTGGCATTGATTTAAAGCAAACTGTTCAAGCAGATGAAGTGATGTTTAATGCTCTACTTCTGTTTTTAGTTTCTCTCCATTATTTAGACTTTCCAAAATTCTGACATTTGACCAGGGCTCAGGGCTTTAGGGGATACCTAACGTCACCCTTGTGAATGTGAGCCAAGGTCTAGGTGCCTACAGGTCTTCACTTCTCAAGGAGACCAGAAGCTTCACATTTTCTCTTGGCTTATTTTTTATCATCTTGACACAAGACCTCCCCAGAGGATATGCCCTCATTGGCCTGTAGCCAAGACTATGGGAACCTTTTCTTGACTGATGATGGATATGGAAGGGCCAAGGCCACCGTGAGTGAAACCATCCCCGAGCAGGTAGTTCTTGACTATTCAGGAAACAGTCTGAGAAAGCAGCGATGAGCAATCCAGTGAGCAGTGTTCCTCCATGATGCCTGCCTCCTGGTTCCCGCTTCGAATTCCTGTCTCGTCTTCCCTCAATGGACTGTGATTCAGGATGTGTGAACCGAACAAACCCTTTCCTCTCCAAGTTGCTTTTAGGTCATGGTTTTATCACAACAATGGAAACCCTATATAGATGTAGTGCTTTTAGGCTACAGTTCAGCAATGGACCACCCAGTTCAATTCCAGGAATGATTCATCTTCAGAGACAGAACTGGCAGAGGGAGTGGGAGTTTTGGGGTTAAGTGAGATAATTAAGAGCTAAGACCATCAATTCTATATGCTGGAGAAAATAGTTCATTGTGGAACAACCAGTTTGTTTACTTTTAATTTTTGATTTATATCCTTAAAAATTATTAATATTTTTAATTGTCATATACAATTTGTTTTCATTGGATAAATGTCATGGACTTTTTTCTTTGCGTTGGCTATGAGAAAACACAACGACAAATTTAAATTTTTATGTCTTTAACTAAAAAGCAATAACTACCATAAGTTGAAAATTCAGATTAGAGTTGAAATTACCGCATGTTTGTCTAAACTTTCTTGTAGCGGACAAAACAAGTGGAAGTCTTTTGCAGACCATCCTTTACCTCCCTCTTAGATAGTCATGATGTGCGTGGTATCATCTTAAAGCTTCTGGAAGGCTGGAAGTTTAAAGTCAAAACAATAACAATAACCCTTAACGCCTTTAATCCCAGCACTTGGGAGGCAGAGGCAGGTGAATTTCTGAGTTCGAGGCCAGCCTGGTCTACAGAGTGAGTTCCAGGACAGCCAGGGATATACAGAGAAACCCTGTCTCGAAAAGCCCTAAACAAAACAAACAAACAAACACCCTTAAAGTTGTTTTTAATTACACCTATTTAGTGTGTGTATGTGTTAGTAGACCTGGGTCTGCTCTGCCACAGGGCAAGGCTGCTTGGGGAGGCAGGACTCTGGAGTTTGACTGACAGCTGTAAGGAAGTGCCTAGATACTGCTCCAGGGTGGCAAAGCTCAGTCTGAGACTTGGGAAAGCCAGAGCTAGTGGGGGAAAGTGTCCCCGGGCCTGCAACAAGGCCAGGCCTGTGGGCTTCTCAGACTCTTGGACATCTGGGTGCCACTGGGAGTCACAGAAGAGCAGAGAATGGGGGCAAGGGGACAGCTCAGGCTAGGGACACCATCTAGCCCAGGACTTGGATGGCAGCTGAGCATAGTGAGTCCTTCTACAGGAGATTAGGCTGCAGCTCTGTAGGCCAAGGCCTTCTTCATGGCTCCCCATGGTGGATCTTGATGAAAAGAGACAGTCCACCGGTTCTAAACAGTTTATTGTCATGGTAGAAAAAGGATGTGTAAAACCGTACCCCACTTCTCAGGGTGGGCCTGAGATTAAATACATTTTGCAGGGAGGAATGTCTGAGAAAGGAAGCTTATTGGCTAAGCCCTCTAGACCTCACTAGGATGAAGAACTCAGTTTTGAGCCTACATGACCACAGGTCACGTCTCTTTTATATGAGAAGCATGGCACATGTTCCAAGTCAGAAGTCTGGCAGGGAGCTGGGTGTCGCCTAAGCCTCAGGCATGTCCCCACAGGGTCTCTAGGTCTCGACCTGCTCTACCTTACCAACTTCCTGGCATAGTTTTATGACCCACATATGTCTGTCTGTCTGTTTGTCTGTCTGTCTGTCTGTCTGAGTGCCTGCACACCAAGGTGTTCATGTGGAGATCCCAGGATAACTTCCTGAAGTCAGCTATCTCCATTTTGTAAGATCTCAGAGATCAAACTCAAGAGAGGCCTGGAAGCAAATGCCTTTACCAGACAAAAGAATCTTTTGAACTTTATTTCTCTGCACTTATAAAAGTGACATGATTACAGGGTCTTTAAAAATATTTTAAACTTTATTTATTTATTTATTTATTATTTGTTTATTGATTTCTGAGTACATTATTATCCACCGAGTACAGGTAGACGTCAGGACAACTTGTGAAGATGGGTTTTCTCCTTCTCGCCCGTGGAAGGGATCGAATTCCAATCATCAGAGCTGTTTTTCTCTACTAAGCCATCTTGCTGGTCCTAGAATCTTTAAAAATGATTAACTCAGAGAGAAAAGAGGAAGTAATGGGAGGGAGTATGAATATAATCAGTATATTACATGTATGTATGAAAATATCATCATGACATTCATTATTTTGTACAATGGATATATGCTGATAAAATATTGAAAGCAAAATATCTTATAAATATCTACTTCCATATAAAATATATTTACAGAAATACCTTTTTTTTATTAATCTATGATTTGTTTTAAAACTGATGTTAACACCTTGGCCTGGTGGTGCATGCCTTTAATCCTAGCACTTAAGAGGCAGAGGCAGGAGGATCTCTGTGATTTCCAGGCCAGCCTTATGTACATAATGAGTTCCAGGACAACTAGGGCCCCATAGAGAGACCATGCCTCAAAACTAAACAAACAAACAAAAAATTATGACATTTACAGAAACAGCCCCCAAGAGAGCTCACAAAGATATAGATTCCCTTCGAAAAGCATCAAAGTAAAAAAGATTTGAGACTTTCTCGAAATTTGGGCCTGGAACAGAATCTTCAGCCTTTCTTTAAAGGCTTGTCTACTAAAGTTGATGCAACTCCATGCTGCAATGTCAGGACTCATAGTGAGTAGACTTGTTGAGGAGGTGGTCCATGATAGGCACAGATTGTTCACTTGCAATATCTCTGTATATATTACTCTCCCCCCTTTTTCCCATTAAAACTAAGCAAAGCAGAGACACTGACATTGGTAGAGAGCCCAGAACGTCTCCTGTTATGCATGGGATAACTGACACCCACGGAAGCATGGCTGTGTTGCCTGGGTTGAGCCTGAGACTGTTACAGACCAGACACCACATCCTGTCTCTGGAGATGTGGGTCCTGCTTGACCAAGGAACCCTAGAGGAAGCAACAAGACTAGCTCATCTTCAAGGAAAAGTGACAGAGGCTGGGGAGAGCACTGGCCTCATGCCAGGTCCTGGGGTCCTATCCAGTTTCTCCATCAGCCTCTGGGTATGTCACCATGCCTGGTGGTTTTCATTGCCTTTCTCTGTGTACACCCCTGTGAGGGATGGAATCAGTTTTGTCTGTGGGCCACTTGTATGTCTTTGACTATATTTTTTAGTCCTCCTCTCCTCTCCTCTCCTCTCCTCTCCTCTCCTCTCCTCTCCTCTCCNTTTTTTTTTTTTTTTTTTTTTTTTTTTTTTTTTTTTTTTTTTTTTTTTTTTTTTTTTGGGTTTTTCGAGACAGGGTTTCTCTGTATAGCCCTGGCTGTCCTGGAACTCACTTTGTAGACCAGGCTGGCCTCGAACTCAGAAATCCGCCTGCCTCTGCCTCCCAAGTGCTGGGATTAAAGGCATGCGCCACCACGCCCGGCCCTCTCCTTTATTCTTAAGTTCAGTATCTTATCACCTAGCCTTAGCCTTGAATCCATGGAGTTCAGACTAGCCTTGAACTTGGAGTTTCTGCCTCCAGAGTGCTAGGATCCCAGGCACATACCAGCACAATCACACTTCTGGATTATCATCATTATTGTTGTTGTCTTGAAAAAGGGACTCACCTGTGTTTCTCTCAGGCCTAGAATTCTCTATGTAAACCAGGCTGGTCTCTGACTCTTTCTGTTGAGTGTTGGTATTAAAAGTACCCACCACACACATATGGGTCATCATCATCATCATCATCATCATATTATTATTATTATTATTATTATTATTATTATTATTATATCATTATTTAACAAATTAAGATGGAGAAAAAAGGCGAGATGCCTACCCCATATCAGGCATCATGTTCTAGTCATGCCCCAGCCTTGCCCTGATTGAACCCATGGGGCTGAAAACAGTTTCCACTCAGTGTGAGAAGGCCTCAGAGGCCCCATAAGTGAGGTACGGGGAGGCAGCGATGGCAGACTGGGAATGCACTCGACACTTGTTTTTCCACTAACACAATTACTTTTCAGCTTAGTAGTAACCACTTCATAGAGGAAGAGTAAGCCAGTAACTCACTGGAGATTAACCCAAGAGACAACTGACAGGCGCTCTCAGCTCAAGGCTAGACACTCTGAGCACGTCAGCAGATTGTAGGCCTGACTCATTTCAGGCATGGAAGGCAATGCCACCTGGAAGCTAGACCCTCGAAACCCTCTCAAGGTTCCCTGGGGGACAAATGTTCTTGGGATGGCCTTCAACTTTAGAAACTTCTAGAATTAGCTTTGACCTTACATCCAATGGCCAGTTTACCAAACTCCTGGCAACCACCTAAAAAATACAAGCACATTAAACTAGCTATAAAGAACAAAACATGATCATTCCTAAAAAGGTGATTTTAACTTCAATTTCAGAAGAAATCCTGCAAAAAACAGATAGGACAAGCTGGCTCCCTGAGTGTGCCAGGTCCCAGAGAGCTGGCACTGAAGCCCGTAGGCCTTGCACCAGGCAGCAACTTGTAGGACTGTAAGGGCTGTTTTGATGAGACAGAGGATGGAATGTCAACCACGTGACATACCTATTGCTCTCCTGGCTGTACAAATAGTTCTCTAATGTGGGGTTAACAACAGCATATCGTTCTCAGCAAATACCCTTATACTTTAGATTTGGCACTTAAAGTACTTATCTCCCGCCCTTAACCCTAAGTTGAATTCATGTAGCTCATGCATGATGGCAAGATCTTTTTATGTGTTTAGACCTTGGTGGAGCTTTGCCTTCAGCCATAGGACAGACCATATCCATGCAGCTGTTTCCAGCTCTTCTGCTGCTGACACAGGGCCCTTTATCACCCAAAGATGATGCTGACCTGGGTGTGCTGGCACACGTCTGCAATCCCAGCATCTCAGAAGACTGAGGAAGGAGGACCATGAGTTAGAAGCCAGCCTGGGTTGCATAGTGAAACAAATAAGAAAACAAACACCGCACAGCCTCAAAGAGCTACTATCACAGTATTGAAAGCGTTGACTAATGTAGCCATCTCCAACACAGAGCTTAACAGCCATTAGCTCAAATTTGACTCTCCCTACCCATTGCCTGATACCCATTCACCAATGGTGGTTTGTACAGGTGTGTACATGTTTGCGTGTGGCAGGATGGTACAGTGTGTGTGAATGTACATACACATGCATGTACATGTGTGTAGAGGCTAGAGGCCAATCTCAGGTGTCATTTCTCTGTCACTGACCACCTTGTTATTTGAGACAGGTCCCAAGCCCCAGGTTTCTCACTAGGGCTCCCGAGGCTTTTGATCAGGCTAAGCTGACTGGCTAACAAACCACACGGATTCTCCTGTGTCTGCCTTTCTAGTTCTGCAATTACTGATGCAAACTAACATGGCTGGCTTTTTACATGAATGCTAGGATTTGAATTCAAGTTCTCATACTTGCATGGCAAGCAGTTTACCAACTGAGCCTTCTCTCTAGCCATCCCCCTGTGGTAGGATTTTAATACTTGTCTGGCAGCTGTGTATTGTGGCTCCCATCTATAACTCTAGCATCCAGGAAACTGAGACAGGAAGATCAGTGTGAATTCAAGGCCAGAGAAAGAAATATAGTGAATTCATCTATGCTTGTCTGGGATACAAAGTGAGATCCTACCTTAAAAATCAATCAATTGGGGGCTGGTGAGATGGCTCAGTAGTTAAGAGCGCCAACTGCTCTTACAAAGGTCCCGAGTTCAAATCCCAGCAACCACATGGTGGCTCACAACCATCCGTAACAAAATCTTCTGGAGTGTCTGAAGACAGCTACAGTGTACTTACATATAATAAATTAAAAAAAAAATCAATCAATCAATCAAAAAACTACATGTTTGTCACTACTATTAGACATTGAATTTCATATGAATGAGGACTGAATCTCATATCTTTGTAGCCCATAGTTCACATAAAGGAAAGTGTTTAAGAAATATGTCATAGGTTGATTCTCAGATATGTAGGTTTTTATTACTGAGAATGCTGGCACAAAGAGCATCCTCATGGGAAAATGTATTCTCTCTGTGTGGCATTCTGTGCTTGAATGGGTAGTCTACTTCAGGGCTGTGTGTTTGTGACCTAAGGCTGTCTCCAGAAAGGTGACATCTAAGAACAGGACCCCAACAGAAGGCAGAGGCATGACTGCTTCAGTGTGCCCATCAACCTCTGGGGAGTCCACACTGTAATCTCATTGACTCCCCCAAGGGGTCAAGTACAATGCTTTCTATGTGAGGGAGCTTTCGTGGCTTCTAAAGACCACATAGCTAAACATGTAACATACCGGAGCACAAAGCAAGCCTTTCCATAAACTGGACATTGTCCCTTAGTGTTCTTCCTCAATGAGTAGAAGGTTGAAGATCTATTCCCACTGTTGATACTTGCTGAAAGAAGCAGAGAGATTCCCGTGAGAGTTTGCCAACCCATGCTTGCTCCTTCTCCTGTTCTGCTTGGGCTTGGGGTGCATCCGAGCTCCACAGTGGTCACTTACTGAATGGCCTTCAGTGTGGGGGTGAAGGATAGGGGTCTGGCCTACGCATCTTTCTGAGTCTGGACCGTATAGGAAAGGACTACTAATCAGGAAGCCCNTTTTTTTTTTTTTTTTAGACTTTGAAGTCCCTTTTGGGACTGTAGACAGTGTGATGAGAATGGACAGGTCAGGCATACTGATTTGCATTTCTGGGTTAGCCCGGTTTCATGTTCATTTACTCTATCCTCACCCTTGTTTTCCAGCATGATGGGTTCCTTCCAGGTCTGAGAGCAGGTGATGTGTTCAGCGCACAGACGGTGAGCGGTTCTGTGCAGCTACAGACCTGTAAAAGCACCTTACGCCCATCTTCAGGGCTCCGAGCCTCACTGAGGTGCTTCTGGGGAGGAGTGCACATTTCTATTCTCATTGACTAAGGTAGTGCAGTGTGTTAATGGAAGATGAAGGGGATTTAGGGAATGTGCCTTCAGATGTGTGATGGCTCCCTTCATCAGTGTAACAGGAAATGTAACGGAGGACCACAGGGACACCTGCCACCCTCGTGGGTCATGCTGGAAGCTGTGTGAAGACTCTCAGTGCATCATAAAAGGTACAGTAAACATACCTAAGATGATAGAACAAGGCCCTTTCCACTGTCTTACTCACAGTGTAATTCCCATTACCAGGGAGTCAAGATCACAACAAGATTTAATTATGAGTGCTGTGATTAAAGTTATAGGTCATTAGATGTTTGTCTGTGATGAGGCACACTTGGTTTGAAGCACCTTGTGTAAAGTAAACATGCCCTGGGAAATGTAAAAAGTGCCTCGCAAGGGCTGGGCATGAGTGCAGCGTTAAGATGATCGAGGCGGGACGTTGTTTGTTTAAAAAGAATCATGCTGTTGCTTTTTCTTAAGTATAAAAGCAATCACACAACTGTAAGAATATTTGTTTCTTTAAAAGTAACTACGTGAACATTGCAGAAGAGAGACATAGACTAAGACAAAAATCACCAAAAGTCTTCATTTCCAGGTTAAGGGCTGGCAGCATGGTTTAATTTTGTTTTTCTGTTTGTTTGTTTGTTTGTTTGTTTTGTTTTTTTGGTTTTTTGAGACAGGGTTTCTCTGTGTAGCCCTGGCTGTCCTGGAACTGACTGACTCTGTAGACCAGGCTGGCCTTGAACTCAGAAATCCTCCTGTCTCTGCCTCCAGCGTGCTAGGACTAAAGGCGTGCGCCGCCGCGCCTGGCTAATTTTTTTTTTTAAGATTTATTTTATTTATTATATGTAAATACACCATAGCTGTCCTCAGACACTCCAGAAGAGGGCGCCAGATCTCGCCACGGATGGCTGTGAGCCACCATGTGGATGCTGGGACCGGAACCCATCACCTTCGGAAGAGCAGTCCACCCGCTGAGCCATCTCACCAGCCCTTAATTTTGTTTTTTGATATGTGAATATTAAGCTGAAAGAATTCAATAAGTGATGCCAGAATTTGCCCTTCATCTGGTGTATAGCAGACGTCAATACTGCTACCTAGTGCATTGTATGAATGAATGCCTTCTGAAGTATTTAAACAACCCCCTGTTATTGGAGAGTCAGGATCACTCCAGCTTTCTGATAATATGCTATGTTCACTAATGACTATCTTTGATTATGTACTTTGAGTCCATACATGATGATCTCTCTCATACATTTAGAGACATATAGTTAAGTAAAAGACGGTGTGTGTTCACATGTATGCTCATATATTTGGGGGCCAGAGGTCAACCTCAGATATCATTCCTCAGTCAGTGACCATCTTGTTTTTGAAGCAGGGTCTCTCACTGGCTGAGAACCTTCTAAGGAAGCTGGGCTGGCTGGTCAGTGAGACCCAGGGGTCACTAGTCTCTGTCTCCCCAACACTCAGGCCCTCCTATTTGCATCCAAGCCCTTTATTAACTGAATCACTCTCCCCATACTGAATATCTATTATTAAAGACTTGAAACACAGACATGTATGTATTCTGTTCCCTATGACAATCTACATGTGAACCTTTCTAAACATATGCATATATATGTATGTATTATGTATGTGTGTGTATGTATGTGTATAACATAAACTTGAACTAATATCTTTCTCTCTTTAAGATTTATTTTAATATCTGTGTGTGTGTGTGTGTGTGTGTGTGTGCGCGCGCGCGCGCAGGTGCCCTCAGAAGCCAGAAAATCCTTCCAAGCTGAAGTTATAGACAGTAGTGATCTGCTCAATGTGAGTGCTGAAAACTTAACTCTAGTCTCTGAGAGGACATCAGGCACTCTTTACTGCTGAGCCATTTTTCCTGCTCAGCAACACTTCTCCGGATTCATATTTTTATCTCCTTAACTGAATTTATACTAGTGTGGTATTTACTTTTACATGCCAATATTAGTTATCATCACTTATTGTTTTTTTCCAATTTGAAAGGTAAAAAATGCTATCCCATGTTCATGATTCTCACACTTGATTATGGGGCATTCACAAACGCACGTACCCTTTGATCTCTTTTCTTATGAGTAGTCTGTGTCTCTGTTAATTTGTAGGATGTTTTTGATCTAACTATTGATTCGTTGCTATTACTTTAAGACCTACTAAAATGAAAGCTGTGCGTAATGGCCAGTAAAAAGAAGAGCATTTTACCACCAGGCGTGGTGATGCACAGCTAGGATCCATCCCAGGGCTCGAGGGGCCTGGAGCTGGAGGCCAGTTTAAGGTACATCAAGAGTTCAGAGCTGACCTCTGCTACTTGAGACCTTGTCTCAATAAAACAAAACAAAACAAAACAAAACAAAACAGAAAAGGAGGAGAGGATGGGGAGGTAAGGAGGAGGAGGGGGGAGGAGAAGGAAGAGGAGGAGGAGGAGGAGGAGGAGGAGGGGAAAATAGTTTCCCAAAAGTCACTTACAGACATAGCGTCTCCCTGACACACACCCTCTGCCTACCACTGGCTATATTTTCTTTACTTCTCTTGTTTCCTGGCAAGTGTTTCCAAACAAAAGTCAGCTAACACCACCTTTACAAATAATAGAAGCTTCATCTTGAGATAAATAAATCGTCGTTTTAAACAAATAAAATTATGGGTTTTGAGCATTCGCCAAGCTTATATTTATAGTCTTCATTTCCAAAGAATTTCAATTCAAAATATTTCTGAAGGTCAGTTTGTGTTTTCTTTTTACTGTAACTGTTTCATGGTGGGGCCATTCATTCTTTTGCCCTTCTCCCCCACCCCAGCGGTGATTAGAAACGGGGACAAATACAGGCCAACATTACAAACTCGGTGTTAGTGAAAAGGGACCCTGAAGAGGGCACGGTGCTCAGGGCTGGGAAATGGAATAGAATGTGCAACTTGGGATGGAATTCCTCCCTCCCCAACCCATTCACAGGACTGGTGGCCTGGTCCTAAACATGGCTTTGCTTCCATGGGGGAGGAGAAGGAGTAACAATGCCTGTGGTTGCCTGAAGCAGGGGTGGGGACATTCTTGGACCGACACACCGAGACTTTATAAGAAGTGGAATTGCCCAAAAGATGATTAATCATTCAAAGCATATCTCCCCTCCTTAAAAATAGAACTGTGATTGGGCGTGTGTGCAAGTGTGCACGTGTTCACCCGCACACACATTTTGTTGTCTATTTTAAACCATCCAAGCATGTTTTTTCAGTTTGCCTTTTGAACTGTAAATGAGTTTTAAATCCCAAGAACACCTCTGTTTTGAATAGTCTGGCAGGGCCTCTTATTAACTAATGGGAATGGTGATGGCTGCATTTTAACTTGGAGAGTGCGTAGTTTGGCTGTGAGTGTTGTCTTATCTAGGAAAGGCTTCGAGCGGGCGCTAAGAGGGAGCACTCTGCTACTTGTTTCCAGATTGTAGGGTGGGAGTGAGGCTAAGGCTTGAAGGGATGATGTTGGCATGTCCCATCTGCCAGAGCTTAGACAAAGCCTCCCTCCTCTCCACCAATCACAAGGATAAAATAGAGATTTTATCTATTTTATCTGCTAGCGCGACCATCTGGATCTCCCGTTGTCTCCTGTATTCACACCTGGAGAGTCAGGGCGAGTCCTTGATGGATGCTTTACAAGACAGCCTCATAAAATCAAAGGACAGATGAACAATATTTTTCAAAGACTGGAAATGATAGAACAACATTCACAGCTTTCATGACTGCTTTGAGAATAATAATCCCAGCCCCTGGGGGTTGGTAGGAGTGCTTTTGTTCTCTTTTGTGTCACACGATTGGAACTAAGAATAAGATACCAGTGAAAGAGGTACTCCAGAATCTCACGAGGAAGCGGGGTCATTTCTGGATTCGGCCACATGTCTTTGAGAGAGCAAATGATACCTGGGTTTTTGTGGCTGGCAAGCCCTTCTGTTCCAAGTAGCCATGAAAGAGGATGCTTTTGAAGGCTTCCACACTGTTCTGAGTTACCATGACACTAGCCATGTCCACACAAATGCTTTCAGTGTGCTTAGCCAGGGCCTCTTCCTTCCTCTCTCCCCAAGCTGCAGTCTGTCTGCTGTTCCTTCAAGTCTGAGAGGAAAGATACTGCCTCAGGCTGAGGTTGCTTTCTGGATCCTATCAGTTTCTCCAAACCCAGTAATCTCTGTCTGCCCCTGGTGTGTGCTGCCAGGGGTCACGGGGCCCCACTGCCCAGCTGCTGCCTCTCCACTTCAGAGCTATTTGCTTTTTAGGGAGCAGGGAGCTAATTCCCTCAAGTGCCACACACTTGGAGATCCTTTAACATGAACCACAACAGGGCAGAAACAGGAGCCCTTGCTGGTTTTCTGGCATCAGACAAAAGGCTGGCCACTTAATATCACCTTTTCCTTCCCTTTTGGTTGAGAAGAGGGAGCAGGTGCAATTTCAGAGAAGAATGAGGCTGATCCTTGCTAGGACTGTATTGTCTGCTAGCTCTACTCCAGCCAGGTTAGCCTCTTAAGTAATAATGAATTTGAAAGGTCCAGGGTGCAGGAAAACAATGAAACACAAGACCTAGACGGTCCACCCTGAGTCATGTAGTGTGCCGTCTGTGCCATGAAGGAAACTTTCATCTGGTTAGGAATGTGGTATTGGAACCAGGCTGCCGCCCCTGCCAGTGCTCTGTTTCCTCCACTCTTTGTAAGGCCACAGCAAGTAGCCTGGTGTGAAACTGGAACTTGTGTGGGCAAAGAGGCTGGGCGGAGGGACAGTCATATTATCGAGTTATTACAAATGACCTGACTGGCAAGTTCACACGTATGCATTCCACATTACAGGAAGCTCTCACGTCTCAGCAGCGTGTCCTGTTGGCCTCTCAGCACTGAATTTTCCATTGCTTACCTCTGAAATCCCAGCTTCCAAAAGGCTGGCTAACTTGTAACATGTCCATTGCTTTTCCATAGGGAAGTAGGAAGATGGCCACTTGAATTTCAAAACTAATAATCTATACAAATTAAGCGAGTCTACAGGACAAAAGATTCCAGGCACTTTCAGATGGTAAGGTACTTGGTTTCCTTTGCTCTATATTACTTACTATGAGATGATTTTGTTGGGTGAGGATTTGTGTGTGTATGTGTGTGTGTTTGTGTGTGTGTGTGTATGTATGTGTGTGATCATGTGTATGTATGTGCATGTGTGCATGTATGTGCATGTGTGCACGTATGCGCATGTATATGTATGTGTGTGTGCATGTGTATATGTATGAGCATGTATATGTATGTGTGTATGTATGAGCATTTGTATGTATGTGTGTGTACATATGTGTGTATGTATGTATATGTGTGTATGTATGAGCATGTGTGTATATATATATATATATATATATATATATATATATATATATATATGTGTGTGTGTGTGTGTGTGTGTGTGTGTGTGTGTGTGTGCATGTGTTATGTGTATGTATATATGTGTGTGTGTGTGTGTGTGTGTGTGTGTGTGTGTGTGTATGAAACTAAAATAGTCTTACCAGTTGGATCACAGAAATTTTTACCAGCTCCATTTGTTCACAGGTTATCATTTATTTTCCTTCTTTATACAAAATTTCTTTAATTACCCTTCTACTACAAAAAGTTATCTATAGATGAAAGCTTATGAAATTGCAAACTGATTATGCCTCCTTACTCCCTAACCTCTGCCAACCTCCAAGCCACATTTACTTTCTATGTTTGTACAGCCATAGTTGATTAGAATTTCTAGGAACGCTTGACAACATAGAAAAGAAACACAGATAAGAAAAGTGTACCAACAAATAGTGTATTTCCCTGCCCAAAATGAAGGTGAAGGAGGGGGAAGGTCAGACTAGGTCAGAGGAAGAGAAGACACTGTCTTGGCTCCTCTCTGGGAGTCAGATCCTTGAGGGGAGGGCTCCTGTCTCAGCCATCTTTATAAACTTATCAGACCAGAAAATTACCCAATAAGTAGGTGGTGCCCGTGAATGATGACCAAAAGGCAGGAACTAACTGGCTGGGACTAGGCAGAGGTCAGAGAAACAACTTCTGGAATTTTCCATTAATGAATGCTTCTGTGTGCCTGCATTCTCTGCTTAACTCCGGTGTTTAATCCTCTGCTCCCAGCAAGTGCTACTTTAAGGTGTGATTGCTGCTGAATTGAAATATAAAAAGGAAAAACCCTTCAGGAGAAATCCATACATGGAAGAGGATGCTTTGAACCATTTCTCCCAGTAGCCCTCTGTGGAGATTGTACTAGAGATGTCACTAAAACTCAAAGTGATCTCTAGGCATGCCTGCTCCCTTTGGGCAAAATAGGGCCACAGGGAATTCTCTAGGCTTCATTGCTCAGTCTCTGAGTACACACAACATATTCCCCTCTGTCACGTCTGGTTAGACCAAGAATCACCAGCTGACCAAGAGGCAGGTTGCTTTCACGGCCTCCATCCCCTTCAGGTAGCCTGCAGTTGTATTGGAAAGTGACTGGACCAATCAAAGCCCTCTCTTTGAGGAATCTGAACTTGAGGTAGAGAAGGAAAGGGACCTAGAAACAGAGAAAGACAAGGTAATGTGACATCATCCAGAAGACAAGGGTCACAGAAAGAGCAGGCGATGACTTTGGTAGACAGAGGCTGGAAAAGAAGACTTATAATGTTATCTGTTAGCAAGGGAGAAACAAGGGAGAAAGGAGGATATCAGGGAGGCTTCTGCAATGGGGAGCTGAGGGGGAAATTACTATTCTGTTCTGAATAAGGTTCTTGAGGAGGCTTGCCATGTAGCCCTGGAAAACCCTGCTTCCCCAGCCCTCCTGAGTATCCTTACCTCATGATAAAAAAAAAAAGAAGGACGAGGTCAGCTTTCTGTACAACTTGAAGCATGCCCATTGTCAAAAGAACAGTTGGTCTGTGATGGTCATGGATCTCTTCCTTGGTAGCTTGAGCTCAAAGTAAAATGCACACAGGTGGCTAGGGCAGCTTTGCATGCTGGTCTAGATTTTGTGGGGTTGCCACAGCTGACGTGGTCAGTGCTTTGTGGGGGTCACCACAGTGCAAGAGCTTGTTTTCTGCCCTGAAGTTTTTTGATTTGCTATGTGGACTTTTGGTCTCTGATACCATGAACTAAATAAATGTTGAGGGATGGATTTTGTGCGCTGTGTATTCAGAGGCAAATTGCTGTGCCTTTGGGTCTGGCTGCAGTCCAGACGTAGGCATTGCCAAGCATTTTCTGTTTCAGTGTTGTATAAAAGTTGTTTTCCATCATCTCTGATTGGTTAATAAAGAGCTGGTTCAGCCAATAGCTGGGCAGGAGAAGACACGGTGGGACCTCTGGTGCTGAGAGAAGAAGAGAGGGGCTCAGGTGGGAAAGAGGCAATTTCACCATCATGAGAGATTTGCCATGAGCATGTTGCCAGGGAAGTCACCATGAGGACACTGACAGAGCAGGGGCAGCCAGGGAGAGTAATGGGGTATGTGACTGGGAGGTAGACAGCCACGGACAGCTTAGAGTAGTTCAGTATCTGCCCAGCTAGAGTGCTTAAAGCTTGTAATAAAAATAAGGTCTCCATGTCATTTATTTTGGAGATAAAAGGGGCAATAGAGAAGCCCCCCTCGAATTTATTTTACCAATAGACTTTTTCTTTATAACATTATCTGGTCTCAGACATTTTATTATAGCCACAACAAAAGCAAGCTAATACAAAATTTTCTTTAGAGTCTTTACCCTTTTCTCTGAGTCATTCTTTCTTTTGGGAGGTTATAATGAATATGATGTTGGTTTGCCTCTTTACTTGACTTTTGCCTTGTGTGCTAATGTTCTCTCCTGCAGTGTTCTGCTTGTCACTTCAATACTCCTGCACATCTCCACATCCCTCAGGACACTGTACCTGAAATGCTACCGGCACTTTGAGTTTATTGAGTTCAAAATAGAAGATTTGTTTTTCTTTAAATTTCTCTCTCCTATCTGTCTATTCTTTATCTGAATGGAATTGAGTTGAGTCAGGCCAAGCCTCAGTAGCTGGGATTATGACATCTGACCAATTCTCGCTGCGGACTTCCTATGTCCTCTCTGTGCTGATTATGCAAAGGTCTGGCAGCTTTGAGCAACATGTTTATTATTTTATACAGTTTCTGAAGATTAGGAATCTGGGTGTGGTGTAGCTTGGCTGGGCTCTCCTGAGGCTGGGGGAAAGCAGCTGTCCAGGGTTGCAGTCACCTCAAAGCCTGGCCAGACCCAGGCTAAGATCACTGCCACTTCCAGCTCATCCACACCTGTTGTCTCAGTTCCTTGGCCTGAAGCCTCCATTTCCTGCCATGGGACCCACCCCATGCGACTGCTCACACCATAGCTTACTGGAGAGAGGGGGAAAGATGGGCGGGGCCAGGGAGAAACAGGTGCTCAAGATGGGAGCTCTAGTCCTTTTGTAACCCAATCTTGGGAGTCATGCAGCATCATCTGACTTTCTTCTGCTTGTTAGGAGCAAACAGGCAAGCCCATCTCACACTTAAGACAATATGTGAATGGGTTCTAAGGCACTACCATGGGCTCCTTTCCTGCCGCTGTGTCTTACCTCCTGCCTCCCCGCCATACATTTGAACTTCATATATGCCTGTGTCAGTATGCCAGAAAGAAAGAGAATAGACAGGAAGCCTAACTTAATTTGTATTTCAGAAAATAACCCATTTTAAAAATGTAAGTATGCCCTCAAGGTTTCATGGGACACATATACTAAATTTTGACCGACTGTATGGATTTCATGTTTAACTGGTCATCCTGTGTTTTATCTTGCAACTCCCTTCTCGGGGCTCTCTGGTCTGGGCACTCCAGCAGGCTGACTGCGGGTCGCAGGACCGACCATGACTTCATCTTTGGCACTTCCTAGGGATTTCATGCTGAGCTACTGTTCGGTTTCTTTCAAACGTCATCCACTGAGAGCGCCTGCTTCTCTGTTTCTGGAATGATCATTGAGCAGCAGGAACTCCCAGAGTAGAAATCAGCATACTTTCCCAAGCTGTACAGTCAGAGGGAATGTAGAGGCAAAACTGATACTGCCAGTACTTTAGAAAACTGTCAAAAGTTCAGTCTTTGCAGTTCTGAACACCAGACCAACCCCAAGCACTCTCCGTCTACAGAGGTCATCAGAGCAGAGAAGGTCTCGGCTGGCTATTGGTCTCTTGCAGGAAAAGGGCCAACTTTTTTCACTGATTGCAGCTTTAGGGTTTTAAGAACTGTGAAAACCAGCACTCGGGAGGCAGAGGCAGGCAGATTTCTGAGTTCGAGGCCAGCCTGGTCTACAGAGTGAGTTCCAGGACAGCCAGGGCTATACAGAGAAACCCTGTCTTGAAAAAAACCACCCCCCCCCCCCAAAAAAAAGAACTCTGAAAAACACAGAAAGGAAAGTGCAAAGTTTCCCATTCGTATCCATTTATATCTTTTTTTTTTATCCTTTTGTATCCTCTGCCTTTGGGGAAATGACTTCTAGGCTTAAATCCACACCCCTGTCCCCCAGGGCAAGACCAGAGCTATCTTAAAGACAAATGGTTGGTTTGCTTGCTTTTAACTCAAAAATGTTTTTAAGTATTTAATCCCTAGAACTGGGGATTAAATCGAAGTCTCTGTGCGCGCCGGGAAACAACTCTGTTACTGACTGCATCGCCAGGCCTCTTTTTACTTTTAATGTTGAAGCAGGGTCTCACCAAGCTGCCGAGGCTTACCTTGAATTTACTCCATGTAAAGCCTTGAACTTGCAATTTTCCTGCCTTAGTCTCCCTTAATGGCATCCAAGGCCAGAGCAATCAGACCTGGCATTAACTTTTCCTTATGAGTTCTTTTAAAAATGAAAGTAAAGTGAGCAGCCTATGAACTCAACAGAGTAAATTCTGTTAGTTTCTTTAAACCAGTGGTTCTCAACCTGTGGGTTACAACTCCTTTGGGGGTCAATAGGTCTTTTCACAGGGGTCACCTAAGACCATAGGAAAACACAGATATTTGCATTCTGATATTGTTAACAGTAGCAAAATTACAGTTAGGAAGTAGCAATGAAAATAATTTTATGCTTGAGGAGGGTCATCACATGAGGAACTGTATTAAAGGGTTGCAGCGTTAGGAAAGTTGAGAACCACTGCTTTAGACCGTGGGATCATATACTAGCTGAAACAGCTCAGGGGAGGAAGTGTTTGCTTTGGCTTCTGGTTTAGAGGATAAAGTTCATCAGATGGGGAAGGCAAAGGTGGCTGGGGCAGCCACACCCATAGCGGCAGGGGCATGAGGTGGCAGCTGCCAACATCTGGCAGATCAGGAAGCAGACAATGCAGACTTGCAATGCAAGTGGGCACAGTCCTCAAAGGCCTGTCCCCAGAGACCCGCCTATGCCAGCTACACCCCCGAAGTTCCACCTACTCTGCCAAACACTGCCAGCAACTGGAGTGGGAACCAAGTGTTTAAATACAGGGGCACACCTCACATTCAAACCACATCATAAACATGCACACATCCACACCTGGCAGAGCAATTACTATCATGTTACCCTGTGTGTCTTCTCACTCGTTTCACTGAATTAATTTAACTGGAGTCATAGATACCATAACACGTACCCTTAAATGTCCTGGAGGAGAAAAGGACATTTTCCTTCTCAGCCACAATACCATTGTTCTCCTGCAAATTAGCAATAATCCCTTGATGCTGTCTTCATTTAATCAGAATTACATTTCCCAGTGTCCAGAGGGTCACATCCATCTTCTTTCTATCTCAGCATCTAGCAGAGGGTCTGACAAGCACGGATCAATGGAATGGTAACGAGAGACTAGATGAACAAATGGTTGGATGGATGTGACATGAAACCGCTCAGGTTTGGGAGGGGTGGATTTGAGCAGTGAATTGGCTGGACTGCTTGATGCTCTAGGGCCCCCCCCCACCCCACCCCCATTAGAGTGGGCATGCCTGGGGGAATGGTCAGGCATGGTCTGATTTGAATGAGACAACATGAAGGGCGGTTTGTAGAGCAAGCTGAAGAGTTTACTCCACAGTAGCAGTGTGGCCAAGCAGCGTCTCTACAATTTCCCACTCACTTCAGAGACAAAGGGAGATTTCTTCTCTTCATGCATCTCCAGTGGGAAGTTTTAAGGAAATATGAAAATGCCTAGGATCTGTGGTTTCTTAAGCTTCTTTTGAAGATTTATTTATACTTGTAGGGGGTAAGAGTCGGGTACCGTGTATGGGTAAGTGCCCATGGAAGCCAGAAGAGAGTATGGATCTCTCAGAACTGGAGTTACAGCTAGCTGTGAAATGGTTACTAGTTGCCCAAACTCAAGTCCGCTTGAAAAGCAGCATGCATACACGCTTGACTACTGAGACACCCCTCCAGTGCCCTCAAACTTCTTAGGTGAAACTTAAGGCTCAGAAGCTAAAGAGAGAGAGGGCTTTGGATTCCATGTTTGTCTCTGAAACTTTGAGGATCCACACGACAAAAAGCCTATCTGAAAGCAAGGGTGACCCTTCTGTAGGTTTTCACTAGTAATATCCTCCCGAGATCTCAGCAGTCCTTTCCATAATGTTCTGAACAAATGCATTGGAGCCGCTAAAGCAGTGTCTTCCTCGAAATGGTAGAGCCCACAGAGGCTGTGTCCATGCGTCAATGCAGCAGAAATCGGAATCATAAATTATTACATGGAGGTTAATAGAAGTACGCCAAGCCTTAGGGAAGGCCTCATGCACAAACCTACCCCTATATTAGTGGGCAATAATAGAAATAAACATTGAGGAGAGCAAGAGGTGAGGCAGGGAAAGGAGGCGAGTGTTCTTTGAACATCGTGAGAACTCCCGAGCCATGGCGCAGCATGGCAGGGACACCTGCTTCTTGTGCTTTCTTTCATTCTAGCAGAAGAAAATATGTGTTATAGCCATCTGTTCCCTTCCTCTTATCCCCTTTGGCCTTTCAATGAAGCCACTTAAATATCTACTGAATTAGCTCTGAGATTTGCCTTTGCTGTTATTAAGGTCTACTACACCCCTCCTCTGAAGGAGTGACGACTGTTTATGTTGGTCAGGAAAACCTTCTACCGCCCCCCCCCCCCAAACTGAGAAAAGTCCAAAGACATCATCCGTGAGAGGAGGCAGGCTTGCTTTATCTGAGACTAGTGGAGGTCAAAGTGGCTTTACTTAGTGGCCCTGGGCATGCCTAGAGTGTTCTGTCTTTGCTTGGGGAACTGCTAGGAACCTAAGATGCTTCTAATTTATTCTCCATCTCCTAAGAGGGAGCATAGCGGATGCACACCTCTGCTTGGGATGAGTGACAGCTGATTTCTTAGTTACTCTGATGACTCTGTGTCAGTACAGCAAGAGGCTGGTTGGTATCTTAAACTTTCTTCTTCTGAATTTTGTCAAAGCCCAGACCAGGAAATGTTTATCCCTCTGCTTCCTAATCGGCTTGTTTTAAAGTCCCACAAGCTTTTGGCAGATAATCACCCCAGCCCAGGAGACTCCACATCTGTCCTCTGGCCTCAGTTGCCAAGTTGTGCTTGACGGGCTTGTCCTGGGTCAGTTTCCTTCCCCACGTGCCCATGTTCATCCTAAGTGCTCCACATGGAGCTGAATTTCTTGAAGAGCTTGCAACTAGCAAGCTTTGGCAAATTGTACTAAATGAGTTCAGCAAATGCGAGGAGTTGGATTCTGGTTAGAGGCTCAGAGGAGAGAAAAGAAGAAAGAAAAGGGAGAATCTAGGCAAATTTGGGGCATCTAGTGGAAGAGTCCTCACGAACCTGTGTAGCTGGAGAACAACCATGTGGCTTATATTCCTACTCTGGCCTGCTCAGACCCGTGGTGCAGGTGGGGTCCTTTCGCTGTTGCTTTTTTCAGGCCAGAAACACAGTTACATTGTAACAAAGAGGCAAAGGAACACTTAAGCAAACAACTTTATTTTCTGAGTAACCTTTTAGAGTTTAGAACAGAAATTACTATACTATGTCGCCTCAAATAGGCAGACTCAAAGTCCTCAGACAAGGAGTAGAAGTTCAGGCCTGCGGGACAGGTTATCTGAGGAGTACCCAACTTTTACCCCAAGCATCTTAGTTTCCATGACTTCATTTTGGGTCTGACCTCTTTGCATTTATCTGAAAAACTATAAAGATTTTTAACACTCTCAGTTCTGTTTCCTGTAAGGGTGAAAGGGTCCCATGTTGCATAAAGAATCTGCCCCCCACGTCTCTCCTTTCCTTCCTTTCCTCTTTTCATTTCTCTTTCACTCTCCTCTCTATCACCCTTTCTCCTACTCTCTTCTTTCCTCCCTTTCCTTCTTCTCAACCCTCCATGCCTTCCTTTCTTTTGTACCTACTTTCTTGTCATCTTTCTCCATTCCTCCTTTCCACCATCTAATATATCCCTCTACCCATCCATCCATCTATCCATCCATCCATCTATCCATCCACCCACCCACTCATCCATCCACCCATCTGTTCATCCACACATCCATCCCCCACCCATCAACCCACCTACCCATCTATCACCAACCCATCCACCCATCTACCTACCTGTCCACCCACCCATCTACCCACCCATTCACACATCCACACATCCAATCATCCACCCACCCACTCATCCATCCATCCATTCCAAATTACAACTCTCATACTACTAAGGGGTGTCGGCTTAACTTTTTTTCAAAACCTACTTTTAATAAAGGTTCTTAAATGTTTTAACCTCCCTTCTAGCCCACCACCCACCAGGAGTAGTGGAAAAAAAAACTTTTACTAAGATATGGGGGAAGTGGACCTGTTTAGAAATTGTCCTTTGGAGCAAATCTAATCTGTGTTGTCAGGAAATTGGCATTTTCAGATTACGGGAATCGGCAGTGGCAGCTTGATCCACTCACAAACATTTCACGAGTATACCAGCAGACCAGTTCAGTAGTGGCGGGATAGTGAACAGGAATCAGTAGCGGTGGCACAACATAGTAGAAACAGCCAGGCCTCCACCAAATTGGCACCAGGTGCTACCAGGATCATCAGGGATGGCAGGAAAAGTCCTCTGCTGTGTCTCTCTCCATGAAGTGAAGATCAGTGAAGATGAAGACTCACTCGAGACCAATGAAAGCCACCCTGCAAAGCCACCCCACACACACACCCACTGTCTATTGGGTCCTATGTATCCTCCCTCTGAGCATCATGTATCTCCCTATGGGTCTCGCCACACCACGTGAGTCTGTATCGGCTGACATTACTCAGCCATTTGGGCCCAAATTCACGGAAGCAGCAAGAAGCTGCCAGAACATCACCAGAAGTTTTTGGTGTGTTTCTCACTATGAAGTCGTGACAAATGATGACCATTAAGGAATGGCAGAGCGTACCAATACCACCCAGCATCATCCACTGTCTGATGGGTCCTTCTTAACGTCACATGTCCTTTCATTCACCTGTGTCTGCTTTAGCGAAACATTCCTTCACACGTCTACCCCAACAAAACACTCTCCGACACAAATGACTCAAAAAAAAAAAACAAAACATAAGTTTCCACTTCAAAAAGATTCTTGCTATTTCTTTTGGTAATTAGGGCTTTAATTAGCAGATTAATGCTTCCCTATGCTTTTACAGATTTGACACATACTGCAGTTGTCTTTTTATGAGGAAATACTGGTCTCAAATGCTACTCACGCCAAGTAATGTCCCCAAAATACCTTTTAGTATACACTACTTTCTCTCAATCAGTCAATTTATTTCTGATCATACTCAATTTAGAGTTGTATTCTGTAATATTATTTTCTATCACTGTTTAAAAAATTGCTGCAAACTGTAGCTTAAAAGACCTCAAATGCATTATCTTAAAGTTCTATAAGAAGTTAGAAGCCCAAGAGACTGAATCGGGATGTAGGCGGGCTTTAGGGTCTGTCTCCTTTTCCCTGCTCTTCCTAGCTCCAGAGGCTACCTGCATCCCCTTGGCTCATGTTCCTCCTCTTCAACGCTGTGACCCTTGCTTACCCTGCTTCCACCGTCATAGATCTGGTCTGGAAGTCTCTTCTGCCTCCCTCTTCTACCTTTAAGGACCCTTGTGCTTGCATTGGAACCACAGAATAATCTAGACTATTTTCTTGTGGTGGTAGTAAACAGTGGACTGGGAACCTCATTTATATGTGAGCCTTTAATCCCTCTCCGCCACGACCTTCACACACTCATAGATCCTGGAATTAGACCCTGGTTAGGGATCCAGGATGAATGAGCTTGTTTTCCAGTTTCATCCTCAGCACACTCGTTATCGGAGCACAGGGAGGCCCCTGGTGTTTGTGTGCTGCTGTCGTGCCTTCCTATGCTCACGTGTTTATCAGCTCTAAGAGTTTTCTGGGAGAATATTCAGACTCTTATGCACAGGCTTGGATCATCTGTAGACAGAGTCCATTTGACTTCTCCCCTTCCTGTTTGTGGCCCTTTTCCTTCTCCCTCTTTTCTTTTTCGCATCCTTGAGGTCTTGAAGGACCATGAGAGAGTGGAGGCCCTCCTGCCAGTCTTAATTTTGGTGAAAATGCTTTGGGTTTCTGCCCATCTGGTACGATGCTGGCTAAGGTTTGGCATCCAGAGCCTTTACCACCTTAAGTTCATACTTTCTCTTCTTAGCTTTGGGGCTTTTAATCATTAAGGAGTGTTGGACTTTGTCAAATACCTTTTCTGTGCCTACTGAGATAAGCATGTGTTTTCCATTCCTGAATCTATTTTATGGAGGTCCTGCAAAAAAACAGAAAAAATACTATATGACCCAGCAGCTATACCACCCCTGGGGCCATGCCAAATCTGTTTAAGCTAACACACCATGTTAGCACCATGTTGTTGTTGCTGTTGTTGTTTTTCAGTTGTAGATCCTGGATTGTATATAGAAACATACAACTATTTTCATAGGTGACTTGAAGATGGAAGGGAGATAGGGTATGAAGGAGAAAGGTGGGAGGAGGGAAAGAGAGGAGAAGAGGGGGTTATATGGGATGAGTATGATATAAAATATACGATATAGTTGAAATTACCTCTGAAACCCATTACTGAGAATATATCCCATAAAAAGCTATGGTCATATTTTATAATTATTATAGTTATTCTGCTTATGTATTTTGACATACCCACACAGGCACATTGACTTTTGAAGTCTTCTTTCCCATTTTGATATATGAAAACTTTGGTTCAAATAAACTGTGAATTTCTTTTTTTTTTTTTTTTTTCCCTTGTTCCGGTCTTCAGACGCACCAGAGGAGGGTGTCAGATCTCATTAAGGGTGGTTGTAAGCCACCATGTGGTTGCTGGGATTTGAACTCATCACCTTCGGAAGAGCAGTCAGGTGCTCTTACCCGCTGAGCCATCTCACCAGCCCCAACTGTGGACTTCTTAACGACAAGTCTATGACAAATCGTTTGCTTCCCTGCAGTTTTGGTCATCCCCACGGCACCTTTGTAAATGCGCCGAGACTCGAAGCTTTTGCTGGTATCTTCTACTTACTTTGATTCTTTGGGTCATCTTCCTCTCATTGGCTCCATTTCTCCTAGAAGTCTGTATATATCAAATCCGCCAGGGCTGACACATTGCCGTCTCTGTGTGTTGGCTAAGGTATTCACAGATGTCTCTGTTTTACTGTGGATAAACACTAAATTAGAAACCATGGGTGTGTGTAATGGGAAGGCAACAGGAGACGTAGAGTTCAATCACAGAGCTTTCTTCCATCCCACCAGCTTCCAGGAGCTTCCTTCAGGTGAGTGTGGAAGCCAGATTGTAGACTAAGGCAAATACTGGCAGCCCTGCCTTCATGGAAAGTCCCAGAACTTCCTTTTATAGAAACCCACATGATTGCCTGTAGATTCCAGAGAATTCTGCTGTTGGCTTGGAATAACCAAACATTTCATGTTCTATCTATATGATCAAAGATATAGGAGCACATTTATCCCTGTGAATCTGTACTCTTTTCATGCTTTGGCCTAATTAAAAACAAGTATTTAACCAAGTAGAGTGGTTCATATATATAATCCTAGCCTTCAAGGTGAGGAGGTAGAAGAACTCTGAGGTCAAGGTCTGACTGAGGTGTGTAGTAAGGACCTGTCACAGACAGACAAACCAGCAAACAAAGAAACCAACATTGTGACAGCGGTTGAGGCCCAATCCTGACGTTTCACATTTGGTACTTTTGACAGGGTTAGAGTTTCATCTGTGCATTGTTTTGTCTTCTGGCTTTGTTGGAAACCTGACTCACAGCTGAACTTGGCACTGGAGGACCACATCCTATTTCTGTAGTGGTGTGTTGGCTGAGCTGCTACATCTAGGAAATAGTACAGCAGCCTCCACAGCAGCTGCAGAAATTTGGGTGGATGAAAGCACCCGTGAAAGCCTGATTTCATTCCTTGTTTAACGACAGCCTTATTAAGACAAGAGTGAGGCCATGTCTGACTCAGCCGTTTAAAGGATTCAATGAAACAGGGACTCAGAATGGATGTCCTAAATTGTGCAATCATTATCCAAGTAACTTTAGAGCATTTTGTCACCCCACGAAGACAGCCTGTCCTCACTGGCAGTCAAGCCCATGCTCTGTCCTCATCCCTCGGATCTTAGGCAACTGTTAGGCTACTCTCTGTTTCAATAGCTGTGCCTACTCCAGATAGATCTGATGAACAGAATCATACCACGTGTGCTCCTTTGCGATTGGCTTCTTTCACTGGCAATGTTCCTAAGGTTCATCTATATTGTAGTATAAGTCAGTACTTCATTTTTAATTGTTTAATATTTCATCAAATACATACATCTATCTTCATGCACTTACTAGTAACTAGATACTTGGATCACCACTCGGACTTGACTTTATGAACAATGCTGTTATGAATATTTGTGCACAAGTTTTTGTCTGGATATAAGTCTTCATTGCTTTGGAGTATATATGTAGGATTAGAACTGCTAGGCCATGTGGTGACCATATTTAAGATTTGGGGAAAATATCAAACTATTTTCTAGAATGGGGACACCATTTTACATTCTCACCAATGATGTGAGAATGTTATCATGCCTGTAAAAAAAAAAAAAAGTAGTCATTCCAGTTACTATGAACTAAGTGGTGTATCATTCTCGAACCAATAATTTTCTTTTTTCCTGTTAATTAAAAAAATTGCAAATTCTCAAAGATGATCGTTGATCACTCTTTTGCCTTTTGACCAAGATCAAGTATAAAGATGATACTTAACCAGGTATGGTGGTGCATGTTTGTAGTCCCAGCTACTCCGTAGGCTAAAAGTTGAAAGGATTCGGCGACTTCTATACAGAGAGATACTGTCTCAGAGCTTTCTCTTCTTATTGCAGAAAACAGAGGTGAATGCAGACACTCATGGTTATTCCCAGTTCTGAGAACAAATGACTGCTGTATGCTCAGCCCTAAAGAGGACATCCAAAATCCCTTCCTCCGTAGCTCAGAGAACATCATGGCATGGGGAGCAGAAAGAATGTAAGAGGCCCTGAGGAGGAGGAAGGCTGTGAAGTGCAGGCTTCCAATCTTGACTTGGTCATTGTCACCATATCTCACAGCAAATACAGCTGTCTGCACTGAACCTGCACAAGACTAGCCATCTCAGCAGTTACTCATGGGTAGAGAGTTGATCACGGGACAATAGGGATTATTGATAGAGGCTGGAAGTGGGGCCATTGTCTTCAGTTGTATTGGCAATCCCATCATGCTCCAGGGCATAGTTCCACATCTATGCTTGCACAAATGGCCCTGGTTAAGCAGGTCACAAAACAAAACAGAAAGACAAAAGTGTGCAGAAAAGGGTCTTGTGGGGAGAAGAGAGTGATGAAGCAGAAGAGACATCAGAGAGGCAGTCAGAATGTATTATAGCTCATAAGAAATTGTTAAAGAGTAGCCGGGCGTGGTGGCGCACGCCTTTAATCCCAGCACTCGGGAGGCAGAGGCAGGAGGATTTCTGAGTTCGAGGTCAGCCTGGTCTACAGAGTGAGTTCCAGGACAGCCAGGGCTACACAGAGAAACCCTGTCTCGAAAAAAACAAAACAAAAAACAAAACAAAAAACAAACAAACAAAAAAAGAAATTGTTAAAGAATAAATTAAGTGGGCTGGAGAGATGGCTCAATCGTTAAGAATCGATTATATACATTTAATAAATTTTATAATATATATTTGTTCTTAAATAAATTATATATATATATATATATATATATATATATATATATATATATATATATATGATATCATATTTAAGACCAGAAGAAACCCAAAAGGTCTGTAAGCCACTGAGTCACCAACAGTGCTGATCTGAAGTAACAGTGAAACATCATTGTACTGTGAACCTATGCAAAGAAGTGTATGTAGGTTGGGCCTTTAATCCCAGCACTTGGGAGGCAGAGGTAAGCAGATCTCTGTGTGTTCAAGGTCAGCCTGGTCTACATAGCAAATTTCAGACCAGCCAAGACTATATAATGAGACCCTTCTCGAAACAAAAAAACAAGCAAGCAAACAAAACTGAGTGTGTGCAATCCTGATTGAGTTTAAGACCTTCCCCAAGGTGTGTAAGGCTACATGGATGATGCCATAGTTCTGAGAATCACACTAGACATAAATGGAAATTTACAACTAATGACTGTTCACCAGTCTACGACTGTGATCTAAATCTCACCTGTCAAGTTTATGTAGGTCAAGGTCAATGTTATTTTTCCAGATTTTAAGCAGGTCAGTAGGAAGTAAATTGAGTTGCCCAGTGGTATATGGCACATAGCAAGGATTTATCTATCTGCTGACCTATGAACTTTAGAAACCCACAGGTTCTCAGAAGCAGAAGGCCCCTGAAGCGATGTGTGCAGCATCATTACCATAGCTCCTCGGCTTGCTAAGTATGCCTGGGACTGGGGAGCTTTGCGTGGTGGGAATCAGCCCCATGTGGTGACAGCCCTGGTATCACTTCTTTGGAGCAAGCTGTCTCTCCTCTGTATTCTTTCTCCCCTGATCTCCGAAACTACTGAGAATAAAAAAAAGTACAGTATATGTCTGATGCTCCATAATGCTCGAGGAGAGACTGAAATTATCAATTGCATTATTTACAATAAAAATGCATGGGACTAGAGAGATGGTTCAGTGGTTACAAGCGAGCGAGCACTTGTTCTTCTTGCAGAAGACTTGGGTTTGGTCCCCAGTGCCTACATGGCTCACGACCGTTTGTAGCTCCAGTTCCAAGGGATTTGATGACCTCCACAGGCACCGAGCATGCATGTGGTGCACACATATACTTACATGCAGGAAAAACACTCACACAAAAATAAGATGAATAAATCTAATTTAAAAAGAGAGAATGTGCCAGGCAGTGGTGGCACATTCCTTTAATCCCAGCACTTGTGAGGCAGAGGTAGGTTGATCTCTGAGTTCGAGGTCAGCCTGGTCTACAGAATGAGTTCCAGAACAGCCAGGTCTACACAGGGAAACCCTGTCTCAAAAAACTGAAAGAGAGAGAGAAAGAGAGAATACACGTGTGCCTTTTATAGTAAAAACAATAAAAATCTCTTTTCTCTCCCCCCTCCTCTCTCCCTCTCCTTCACCCTCCCTCTCACCCTCCATCTTTCCCATACAAGGCAGAAATTTGGTTGCCTCATTCTCTTCCTTGTATGCCAATTGGTTTCAAGATAATTACAAAAGTTGTGTGTTTTTTATAAAACATTCATCAATATTTAGAGTGGAGATTTTTATTTGAAGCAAAATTATTAAACGTCTCCTTTGCCGGTCCTATATTGGTCTTTAAATGTTGATGGCTGTATAATATCCAACCTCATGTACTCCCATGTAAATATTTCCATTCCCGTAGACAATTAGATGCTTTCTAATTTATAAATAGAAAAGATAATCTTCTATTTCAATCTTCCTTTTTCCAAAATGAGTAGAACCTTGGATCTCACACTTTCTTATTTGACCTTCAGTCTTGGCTTGCTGGGCTGTTGGGTCTGCCCTTAGTCACCAGTCTCTTTTTCTACTGGGTTTTGAGAGTTCAGCAACTCTAGCAGCAGAGGATGATGGCTGTGGCCTTCAGAGACCCTTACTCTCTATTTGAACGTTGTAGTCTCGAGGCCAGTGTGACAATAAGCACTCTTATTCTGGGCTCTCAGGACACTTGCTACCATGGCAAATCTGCATACTCTCAAGAAATTTACCTTCCCTTTCCATGATACCTGAGCAGTCCTCTGTGTCCTCTCAAGTTCTCTCCATACAGGGTGCAGTGACCCCAAAAGGTCACTATTTGATTTGATCTGTCATGTCCTCATATCCTGACAGCTGGCATCACTGAACAACACCCAGTGTTCACGTTGGAGTGATCAAGTACTAGCTAGCTGCTTTTCTTACTTAAGAAGACTTCCCTTCCCCAGTGGACAAGAGCAGGGAAGCTAAGTGATAGATGAAGCCACATAACTCATTTATCCTCTTCCCTTTTTGCAACTCGGAAGTTCATATTGGAGATTAAAGAATGCTCTTGGTTGACATCCGTGCATTTGCAGCCTAATGTGTAAATTCATCCTTTCTCGGGTAGACAGGACTAGCCACACAGCTTCCACAGGAGAGGTGATGACATGAATAATTCTGCCTTGAAAATAAGGTTAACTTTGATCTCATGAGACCTACACTGCAGGCAGGAACAAGTGTCACACGGACCTCATACTCTGCATACCCTAATCGAGTTTTTCTTCTTTTATGTATGTCTCAACACCCAGAAAACGAAACACATTGTAAAACGGTCTGCGCTTGTGAAAAGATGACCACAAAATACTATTGTAAGAGATGGTCCTTTAAAGAGGTGGTTAAGGACACTAGCCGCTCTGCTGTAGGACACAGGTTTGATTCCTGGCACCCACATCACAGCTCACAATGGGCTGTGATTAAGCTCCATGGGAGATAAGGCCTCCATTTGCACTGAACACACATGGTGCACATACATGCATGTAGGCAAAACACCAGACACATTAAATTAAAAAAAAAAAAAGATGGTTCCCATGTTCATTTTTTCTTGTGAAACTTAAGAGGTTATATAGATGTATAAAGTCAGGCTCTATACAATGGCATTAACTTTTTTTTCTTATACTGATTGGATACATGTGTTAAAATTTACCCCCCTCACTTATATTTAAAATATAAGAAGTATATTATTATGTTGTATCACTGAGTAGAAAACAGATCCCCCCCCCACCCTGTAATAAATTATTAGGATAAAAGGTAAATTGGGGTGGGAACTCAGACAAAATTACTTCCAAGTTTGTTCCCGCCTGCAAGGCTTTATGAAGTTACCGTTAAAATCGGCCAGTAAAGTAGATGACAAATTGTGGCATGAAACATATTCTTTAGGACTTGTCTTCAGTTTGTATAGGAACTGTTTAAACTAGCTTCAGTGAGACAACACTTCTTGGAAAGGTCCAGACAGCGCTAATACTTGCTCCTATGTGGCAACCCCAGCTGCTTGTCCTTAGAACACTCTGTTCCTGTTGCTGTGAAACTCCCTAGTGTCTCCTCACTGCCTCAACAAGCCCAGCTCACCCCCAGGGACCTCTCAGAATGCCATGCTTCGTCACCAGAGGATTATATTCAGAATAACAGTGGGATTCCGGGACCAAGTCCAGGCTGTGTTGTCCTGCCCCTCACCTTTGGCCTTGTAACATATTAATTGTTTGGAATACTATCCTTAGGATACATGGTATCTTATGAGATCAAAAGGCATAGATCTAGCTGGGATTGAGGATGGGCTAGACTCATGCTCCTGGATGCTAAGTCATGGGCCCATTCCTGAAGAGTTTATGGTGGTTTGGAAAGGAAGGGAACCTGTTGCCCTAATGTTGCTCCTCCTGCTACAACAACTCAACAACTGCATTGGTAGAGGGAATAGGTGGTCACATACACACACACACACACACACACACACACACACACACACACACACACAGAGGTGTGTGCAAAAATATATAATAAACATATAATGTAATATACAATAATATATAATCAGTAAGAATGACTCAGAAAGATAAATTATAAAATCATATCTAGAAACATTTTGCATAAAGATAAATAAGAACTTAAATAGCCTGAGAAGTCATTATTGTACAACTTCAGTCTATAACAATATAGTCATCTGATAACTAGAATTCCATATTTCAAGTGACTTTATGCAATATGTCTTAAGAAAGATAATAATCTTGAATATAGGAGTAGGGGGACGACTTGCTGTCTAAGACACAGTACTTAGGTAGTTAAGAAATAATGCTAGATTTTTGTCAGTCTTTGCCAGTTCCTTCCAAGGGAGTGAATTATACCCATTTTTTAAAGTGGAGTAAAACACATTATATGTGAAAATTCTTTGATTGAAGGAGTCAAGTTGTTATTAAAAGGTTGCAGGGCATATCCCCTTTATGTTTTGTGAGAACTAGTACAGCGAATTTACTTCTGGTGCAAACAATTTGAGGACAGGCGAGTCATTCTGCTTCGGTGACATCTGTTGCAAGCATCATTTATTTAGATCAAATCCCTTGATTGAAGATTTACCTGTAATTTCTATTCCCTGTTTCCTATTTAGTAGTTTGTGATTCTCTGTATCTTTTATGAACTATATTGATAGCTTTTTTTCCCTTAACAATAATGTTCAAATCATGTATTTTACCTATTATGGTTATAAAATCACATTATCATGCTTCAAAAAATTCAAACTAAATGAAACAGTCATTTAAAGCCCCATTTCCTACACAGCTATTAAAATTTTGTATATAAAGGTATATTCTATGAAGTTTTCTGTGGTAATTCAGTTCAATATTGATCTTATCTTTTATTCTTTATTTTATTCTTTTATTAATAATAAGTGTTGACAATATAAAAATTGTACTGATGCATGTACAAAAATGAGATATTTGGTTATCTGGGCATGCTTATATTCTCTCTCTCTCTCTCTCTCTCTCTCTCTCTCTCTCTTTGTG
The DNA here is from genome assembly GCA_902729485.2 of Mus minutoides. NCBI lineage: Eukaryota > Metazoa > Chordata > Mammalia > Rodentia > Muridae > Mus > Mus minutoides. Next base: position 1,293,454 of record LR749888.1, read on the forward strand.
TTTGTGTGTGTGTGTTTTCCTTTTATAAAAGAACATATGCTCTTTCCAGATTGTGTGGTTCTGGAGTGCCCTCTGTACCCATGGCCTTTGCTAGAGAGTAACTTCAGACAATTCGTTGTTTATAAAGGTGTTGTTTCCATTAGACAAGCACATGAGTGCCTCTTCTTCTATAAACTGCCCAATAACAGAGCATTGTGTTAGATATTAAAGTGAGCCAGTTAACCTTTCCCTCTTGGTAAGTAGAAATATGACTTTACATGGAGAAGTTGGAATGTTCTGTGCACCCTTTTGGAGACAAGGAGAGATGTTTAAGACTCCAGTGTTGATGGCTGAGCAAAGCCACTACCATGTTTTGAATAGGGATGAACTGTGTTTCTAGCTTGACATGGATCCTGCTGTGCTGACCAGTGACAGAAGACTGGGACTTGTGGTCAGAGTGGAGCTTCTGAGAAATCCTCCATGCCTGCCTCACTTTGCAACAGGAATAATGTCCATTCACCAATATATTTTATTTATTGATAACTTCTTTGAGACAAATTGCCCCAAGTGAGATAAAGGAGCTTAAATGTACTTGAATGACTCTAGATAGACATTGTCACATTGCTTGGCAATATTTATTTTTTTAAAAAATCATCCCCTCTGGGCTGACTGTTCATTTTAGGATCTTTCTGTAGAAACAACCTTAGCCCTCCCCACATCTACAAAGGCCATCAAGTTTATGACATCATTCATAAATTGTAAATTCATCATCAGTTTAAACGGTGGAAGTAAGAACAGTAATAAAGAGGTTGATGTGGTGATTTTCACTTAAACTTTTTTTTATTTCATGTTGAAACAATACTCTTAGACTGTTGCGCACATATAAGAAAGGAATACAATCAAAACACATTGATTATTGACTTTGCTATGGACTGGCTGTGGGTTGAGTGTTTCCTCATAGCCCCTGTAATGGAAGGCGTAGTCTGTGGGTGATGGTGGCGCCTCGGGAAGTGAGGCCTAGAGGAGACCTTTAGGTTATTGGGGTATCCTTTAATGGGCAGTTCTTGGGAGATTCCTTAGTACTTCTCTGAAGAAAGTTGTAAAAGACCTGAGTTTGGCTCTACCCAACCCTCTGTGCTCCTGGTTCAAGTTGCTATGGTCTCTTTAGAGCAATAGGAACCCTGATTAAGACACCCACCAATCAATCCCTTTTATCATTTTCCTCCTGCTAAAGTATGCTCAGTCTAGCTGGGGGTGGGGCTTGGTGGTGCACACTTTTAGTCTCAGCACGGAGGAGGTAGGGTCCAAGGCCAGCCTAATCTTTGTGATGAGTTCCAGGACAACCAGAGCTACATAGTGAGACTCTGTCTCAGAGAGAGAGAGAGAGAGAGAGAGAGAGAGAGAGAGAGAGAGAGCAGTATCATTAGTTCTACAGGTGCTGTGACGTGCTGTTTTGGCCCTCAGCGTCCTCTCTTAATCACTGTTTAATCACTATGACCTCCAGCTGACTTCCTCTCAAAGAAGTGGTACATCTCAAAGCATGCCCGGCAGAACGTCTCTGGTTTGTTTTGTCCCCTTTTTCCTCGGTACTGGGAATCAGACCCAGGAGCTCTTACAGCTACTCAAGTCCTCTGTCACCGAGCTACTTACTCCCAGCCCTCTTTTTTTATTTTTTTTAATCTTTGAGATAGTCTCACTAACTGGGCTTCCAGGCTCTGCAAGGGTTACAGTTTTGATGTTACTGGTATCCTGTGCTGGTGGAGGGGTGATGTGGGCACATTAAGACACCAAAGGTTGGATCAGGGTAGACTTAACTCCTCTACATCTTACCATAGCTCACCAGCTCCATGAGAGCCCAACACTGCTATCCTGGTTACAGAGACTAAAGATACACTTGGCTTTGAGAAGCAGTTTTCAGTATTTCCTAAACCAAGCCTTCATAGTGTCCGACTCACACTGCTCACTGTTATTTCAAACTCACCATCTGCAAACACAGATCTCTCCTCAGCTCCACACTTCTGCCATCCATTCCTCTGGTTATACTCTGTCCTTACTGTCTCCACCCCCAACCCATCTAGCCAGGCACCAAGACTGACTGGATCTTCTGTGGGGTATCTCTTACCCTTCCCCTATAGCTCCCACCGCAGCTGGAAAATCCTGTTTTCACCTCACCAATAATGAACAGCCTGGTCCTAGGTCGCACTTCATCCATACTTCATGGCCAAATAGAGTCTGGAAATATCACTGAAGTTGAGTCCCTCCCTCCGTCAGAATCCCTCAGCAGCTCCTGATCCTGCGTCACAGGAGTTCCAAGCTTCTCTGTGTGGCCTTAAAGGCCCCCAGTAATCTGACTCGTACCGATCGAGTGTACGTGAGTCTCTGTTGTGCTAGCACCTGCTCTACACAGGACTGCTGTCTCCATGACCTCACTGCCTGGTCAGGCCTTACTAAGGAAGGCCTGTGTATTCCCTTCTGCCATCCCCAACCTTCTCCCTCAACCTGGCTCAGTTACCCTTATCCCTGCAGATTTGGCTCCCTAACTTGTCCCTGGGCACTGTTAGGATGAAGGACATTGCTATCACTTGTTCATGAGTCTTCTCCAAGTAAGATTCAGCTAGCTCTCTGCTTTCTACTTTCCTGTTTCCATATTTAAGAAGTACATTTTTTTTTCCTTCGCTGATTCTTGGAATGATCACCAAATCAGAGACTTTATTCCTAGTTTGGGATTAGTTTACTGACTGGATTTCTTTTAGCATTTCAAGCAATTAAGATATCGGGATATTTGACAGTTCGTGGGTCTTTGCTGATTGATGGGTAGCTCCCGACAGCAGAGAAAAGACAGCAAAATCATTAATATGAGCTAGACCATTATACGTGCTGGTTCCCAGAGTTCTTTGTGTATCAGGTGCTATTACATCAAAACAAGCAGTTGGGGCAGATGGGAGAGATCCGGCTTGACGTAGATCGCCAGTCTCAGGAAATGTAGAACATTGGCCTTGGGGAGCACTGCAGAACTATCTAATGGTCTCATCAAGATAATGGGCCCAGAGCCGGGCGTGGTGGCGCACGCCTTTAATCCCAGCACTCGGGAGGCAGAGGCAGGCGGATTTCTGAGTTCGAGGCCAGCCTGGTCTACAAAGTGAGTTCCAGGACAGCCAGGGCTATACAGAGAATCCCTGTCTCGAAAAACCAAAAAAAAAAAAAAGATAACGGGCCCAAAAAGGGAGATGTGTGAGAGCAGGGTGAAAGGAAAAATGGAGATTCCTGGGAAACTGAGGCACAGCTCTGAAGAAAAAAGCCCCACAACAGTTTTACTAAAGGAGAAGGCACCTCTGAACTAACACAATGGGCATCTCTGCAGCTGGAGCACGCATGTGCAGAGTCCCCGGCGATAAAAGCTTCCCAGGGGGATTCCCCCTCACAGACACGTGTACCCACGAGTGACTGATTCCACAGACGTGCATGTCAACATGCGATCAGTTTACTGGGTGTGACATCTTTACAACCTGGTCAGTTAAAAGATTTTCAGTCCTTTACAGTGAGAATACACCATGTTTATACATACTGTGATTCTCAGGCCACTGCCACCACGCTGGGCGCATGCACGGGCACACACTCACACACACAACAGGCCTGAACCATTAGCAGCTTGTGCCCTAAATGTAAGACAAGGAATTCCCCAGATGAGTTTTAAATTCCAGAGCAATTACTACATCCAATTCTGAAGAGCCAGAAGGAAGGATCATCTGCCAAGTAGCTATTAGTGACGGGATGGCTCCCGCTTCAAAGTCTGTGCTGGATTAACTCCTAAAGTACTCAGTCGCTCTTCAGATCATGCTGTGGTGTCACCTGTGGCCTAAAGAGAAGCCACCGTCTTCAAAACCTAAGGAGGTAGAAGAAAGGAAGGCCATGGATTACCTCACTTGCAGGCTAATGAACTGCCTGCAAAGTAAAAGCATCAAAAACATTTTGTTTTTCTGCTTTAGCAAAGACAATATTAAATATCAAGTTTCTTTAGGTAGAGTAGATATTTAGACCAATTCATTCACGGTTGTTTGACCATTGTAAAGACGTAAACAGCCTTGAAGCTGCTAACTGCATACTCACTGGGCAGGATTTTATTTGCTAGATTGTTTTCAAGCCAGTGCTGCCTTGACAATGTGTCAGAAAGTGGCAGAATGTGGCAGAATGCAAAGTCTCCCAGATCCTTTCACAGCAGAAGTACCTAATAAGAGACGAAGGGAACACTGGCTCAGCGATAAAGTGATTGGACAGTGCACGGGCCTATGTGTTCCTGTTCTTATTTCTTCTCAGGCCCAAGACAACCAAGCATCATCAGGGTTTTTTCCCTTAAAAAACCTGCTCCTCAGCAAGTTGGAGCGGATCTCAGAAACCTTCTCAGTGGGACTCCAGCACGTCACTCTTGTTCGGTACATGATACCTAAAAGCAAACACACTTGTAACTTCGTGCCTAGAAGGAATAGAAACTCGAAACAAAACCAAAAACAAAACAACAAAAAACAAAACAACCCCCCCAACCAAAAACCAATCTTACCATCCAAATTTGCAAGTACCAACCAAACTAGGGGAAAGACGCTATGAGATTTCAGTTCGTTGAGACCCCTGTGGTTTCATTCACAAGACATTTTTTAAAAAATACTAGAGTCAAATGGGACCAATGCCATCTTGGCCTGTGCCCTTGTTTTTATAGATTAGGAAACTGAGTCAGACTTGTACTGTGTCCCCTCTGTCCCATACTGCCCTACTGCTGACTGGCCACAGGCTATGGTCAGCAGATCCCTATAGTACTGATTCTATCACCTGTGCACTTTGGGGATGGCATATGGATTGTCATGTGAAGTATTTCGGGCAAAAATGATTCACTAGTAAAGTACCAGTGTTGTCAATTGGTAAAATTCTAAATAATTTATTTCAGGGATTAACAATACTACAAAAATACAAAATGATCACACAGGTGTTTTTCCCAGGGTATGGTGTTTCCCTTGCACTTGGGATATGCTATGATTTCCCCAAATGTGGGAAATCCAACTGCACATCTGTGGTAGTGGGGGCTGCATTTCTGCTCACCTCTGGTTAAAAGAAGAGAGGTGAAAATCCAATGTGGATAGAAAAACTTGGACTAGATGTCACAAAAAGTAAATCCAGTCTATCTCAATGCAAAAATACAGCAGAGATTAAGTTAGCTACAACTTCCTAGGAATTCATCATGTCCCACGCTCATCAAATTCCCATCTAAAGGAAGAATCACACACTCTATAACCACAGCACTTGGAGGTGGCAGCAGGAGGATCTAGAGATAAAGCCCAGTCTGAGCTATAAGAGGAAGACAAGAGGGTAAGGAGAAAAAGGAGTGGGAAGAGGTGAAGGAGGAATCTCTGTTGCTTTTTAAGGGATCAAAACATATTTGTACTTCTTTTCTGACCTGTGAAGGAGACAGAACATACTTTCCCCCAGTTTGACCTTTCAGTAGTGGAACTGGCCCGGCCTGGCCTCTCACCTCTTCCCTTTGAGACTAGCTATCATGGATAGTCCACTTTTCTTATGCTGACAGTGAAAACACCAACACCACCCACTGATTAGATAAGTGGGGAATTCTCATACTCCTTTGCTGTCTTAGTCAGTGTTATTGCTGTGAAGAGACACCCTGACCATAACAACTCTTATTTAAAAAAAAAAAAAGCATATAGTTGTTTACAGTTTCAGAAGTTTAATCCATTATCATCATGATGGGGAGTGTGGTAGCTCACAAGCAGACATGGTGTTGGAGAAGCAGCTGAGAGTTCTACATCTAGATCAGCAGGCAACAGGCAGAGTGACACTGGGCCTCTCTCCACTGGTTATTTGGAACCCCAAAGCCCACCCCTGATGTCACACTTTCTCCAACAAGGCCACACCTACCTCAACAAGGCCACACCTCCTAATCCCAGTCAAGTTGTGTCACTCCCTAATGACCAGGCATTCAAATATATGAGCCGATGGAGGCCACTCCTATTCAAACTACCACAGTTGCTCGTTAAAAAACATTTGCTTTCAAATATTCCCAAACTCTGATATTGAATGATAGTCTCTAGGTTTTCAAACCCCAGGTGTTGATAGTTCTTAAAATCCCCCCCTCCCCCTCCCCAGGTATCTGAAATGGGCGGGCAAGTTTACCATACTGTGTTGAAGCAAGAAGAGTACTGCTACTGGAGGAATGTCAGGTCTGGTGAAGGTCAAGCCACTGCTGTCATTCAAAGGTCAGTAGTATCCCTTGTCCTTGATGTTCTCTAGTACTTCCGTGTAAATTTAGCATGCTCCTGGAGTGGGGAGCTGAGATAAAGGGCAGATCTCAGCCGGGTGTGGTGGCGCACACCTTTAATCCCAGCACTTGGGAGGCAGAGGCAGGTGGATTTCTGAGTTCGAGGCCAGCCTGGTCTACAAAGTGAGTTCCAGGTCAGCCAGGGCTATACAGAGAAACCCTGTCTCGAAAACAAAAAACAAAAACAACAACAAAAGGGCAGATCTCCATGCTGTTCTGAGGTTGGGAAGCTCTGGCTTGAGAGAGAAGATTTGTGTATACGGTTTCAGTGCTAATTCAACCATGGTAGAGTATTTACACCATAGAAATAGCCAAACACTACAAGTGAGAACCCTTTATTCAATTTGTCAGCTAAGTTTCCCGAATTTGGGGAAATCGCAGGGGTCAGCACATCCGGAGTGCCTCGCCCTGGGAAAACCACCTTCGGGATCATAGTATCTCCCCTGCCAGGTTAGGTCAAATTTATCTTTTCTTAGCAGCAGATAAGTAAAGTTATCTTATTCTAAAATTGTGGAGAACTTTTCAGGCCGCTTCTAGGAATTTGATGGGAATTTGACTTTGGGCCAGGACACGGATGTAGGCTCAAGAGGAATACAACTGAGGAACACATTCTTAGTATCTTGATAGGTCTTTTTAAGACCCTGAATACTGTAATCACGGGACCTTTGTTTATGCTTTGTTTGGTCCTTAACTACTCTGTTTATGCCTCAGAACTTACCATATTCTTTGCATGTACCTAGAATGTCTTAAAAACAGACTAGAAAAAAATAAACCTGCTTTAGCCTCAGCATTGGCTGGAGTCATGTTATAGTGTTGTCTAATTGTCTTTTTATTTTCAATCCTTTCTCCCTCCCTTGAGACCCTGTTAACTGACTGAGCTGGCTTGGTCAAGAAATCAATAGATAATATTACAATATGAATAAAACTGAAGTCCTTGGCCTTGGTCAGACCTAAGAGTCACACTTGGCTCCTTAGCAAGCCAGGGCTTGGTTCTTTCACTCTGAAGGTAAATAAGGAGAAAGAATAAAGCCAGAGAGCAAGGTATCCAGAGTCTGCTGTTGTCACCATGGTTCTGGTGGCATTGCACATAAAGGAAAGGGTAGTAAGAATCTAGAACAGAACGGCACTCCTCTCCGTCCTTATGCTGTCGCCTAAGCACCTGTCTGCATTTCTTTGGTTAAAGGATGAAGATAAAAGAAGGCTAGAAACCCACTGATGTAATTAGTTACTGAGATGGCTCTAATGTTGAGAGACAAAGCCCCTCCCCACTGCCTATGGCTTACTGGGTATGGTGAGGCATGCCTATAATCCTAGTCCTTGGGAGGAAGAGGAGGAGGCAGGAGAATCATTTTCTAGGTCAACCTTGGCTGCATGAAACCCTATCACAAACAATAATCATCAGCAGCAGCAGCTGTCAACAGTAATGTGTGGAGGGAGTTTGGAAGCACCATTCTCCTGGTCCAGCTTAAGATGACTAGGATCCTAGCTAGTTGATGGCGGTCTTCTGGGAGACCCTGAGGTAACAGATTCCTGGAGAAGTTGCACAATGATCCCTGAGCCTCAGACATTATGGAGAAGAAGAAGAAAAAAAAAAGAAGATTTCTTCCTCCTCTCCCAATTCTCCTCTTTCTCCTCTTCCTCCTCCTCCTTCTTCTAAAAATATTTATTTATTTTATGTGTATGAGTACAAGTAGCTGTCTTCACACACACACCAGAAGAGGGCATCAGATTCTATTACAGATGGTTGTAAGCCATCTCTCTTGTCCCCCCTCCCCCAAATTGTATATTTCTAAGTCACTAAAGTTTGAGATAATTTGTTCTGAAGAAGTAGGTAATTAATGAAATAATGTTAAAGATCAGATATCATTGAAGAAGGAGGGAGCTGAGGAAAATCATTCTTAGAAGTCAAAGCTATTTAACACTGGGAAGAGCCGGGCGTGGTGGCGCATGCCTTTAATCCCAGCACTTGAGAGTCAGAGGTAGGCGGATTTCTGAGTTCGAGGCCAGCCTGGTCTACAAAGTGAGTTCCAGGACAGCCAGAGCTATACAGAGAAACCCTGTCTCGAAAAACAAAAACAAAAACAAAAACAAAAACAAAAACAAAAACAAACAAACAAAAAAACACTGGGAAGGAAAGTACCAAACTAAATCTAGTTTTAAAAATCAAAAGCATATTAAAAGTAAACTTAAAATTAAATAAATAAACAATATTGACATGTCTTGATATTGTTAAGGTTAAGAGGTTAAGAATCAAGCTTCAGTCTGCAGAGGAAAATGATTTTTCAAAGAATGACAGTATTGGCATAATATAAAAGCCTGGCTCCTCAAGAACTAGGGGAGATCCATTGAGGAAAACATTGGTTGTAAACTAAAATAATCATTTTGAGCTGATTTTCCAATAATTGTGATGAAAAATGAAAGATTTCATTTTTGGCAATACTGTAGTACAGTAGCTATGAGCTACACGTGGCTACTTAAAATTTCAGCTAGAATCAATTGAAATAAATCAAATATTAAAATTGAGTTTTTCAGCCATCCTAGGTATATGTCAAGGCTCACTCACTAAAGGCCACAGTACTGTGCAGCACATACAGAGAACCTTCCCAGAATATAGACCTTCCTACTTGGAAAATCTCTGCAGGAAACATTCTGGCACCAATGTTTCCTCAATTTTTTTTTCTTTCTTTTTGCTACTTGTGATCATTCATCCTGATTGCCAATTTGACTGGACTGAAATGCCTAGGACATTAACAAAGCACATCTCCCAGAAATCCATGTCCTAAGGGATTCGAGAGATGACTAAGTGGGAAGACCCATGCTTTAGGCTGTGTGATACTTTGAATAAGAATGGCATTTATAAGCTCATATAGTTGAATGCTTAGTAACCAGGGAATGGAACTATTTGATAGACTAAAAAGATTAGAAGGGCCAGGCAGTTATGGCATACACCTTTAATCCCAGCACTTGAGAGTCAGAGGCAGGCAGATTTCTGAGTTCAAGGCCAGCCTGATCTACAGAGTGAGTTCCAGGACAGCCAGGGCTATACAGAGAAACCCTGTCTCAAAAACAAAGAAACAAACAAACAAACAAACAAATTAGGAGGAAGTGTGTCTCTGGATTGTGGAAACCCATGCCAGGCCAGTATCTGTCTCTCTGCCTATGGATCTAGATGTAACTCTCAGCTGCTGTTCCAGCCTCTGCTTGAATGTTGTCATGCTTCCCACCATAATAATAATGGACTAAACCTCTGAAACTAGGCTGTTTCAACACCTCTGACCAGGCTGTTTGTTGGAGAATTATGGAAGACTTTGGGACTTTGTAAGAGAAAAATGGGTGGATGCTTTAAATGGGGCTTAATGGGCCATGCTAGAAGAAGCCTGGAAGACAGACTGAAGTGTTGATGATGTTGAATGTAGGTGCCTGGCTTGAGAAGTTTCAGAGGAGAATACTAGTAAGGAGCCTAGAGATCATTCTTATATTTTGGCAAAGGATGTGGTTGCCTTTTGCCCTTGTCCAGAAAAGAAAAAAAAACAAAAAACAAAAAAACAAAACAAAACAAAACAAATAACCTCCTTCCTGTGGCTAAATTGAAGAGTTTTGAAATAATGGAATTGGCAGAGGAGATTTCAAGACAGCCTAGTATTGACTTGGTTGTGTGGTTATTAGTGGTCATTCTTATGCAGATATATAATGATAAAGAGCAAGCTGAGCAAGGAAAAATACAAAATGTACAGATTGAGAAGAAGCTAAGTCCTGTACTCAAGGAGATAAAAAGTTTTTTAAAAAGAAGTCTGTTGATAAATGGGATGAAGTGAGTGGTGACCTCAGGGCAAGACCCCTCTGAGCTAAACTTCCAACTAATAGAAAGGAATTAAAAAGCTTAAGCGGTAAAGGAAGCCATCAAAACCATAAAGCTGATTGAAAATGTATTTGAACAAGGGGGCCAACTTCTAGCTCCAGCAAACAATAGAGCTTGGGAGCTTTGGGCCATGTGGTTCTGGCTTTAGAGTCAAGGGTACAAAAAAGGGGTTGTGGAATCCTCCTCCATGGCTAAGGAATGCTGCTGAGGCCAGGCATGTGTCAGGGGTGTCCCTGCATGGAATCCAAGAGAGGCCATTGAAAGAAGCTCTGAAGATGCCTGGATGCCTTGGAGACCCCAAGATGTTCGAGATGGCAGAACCATGGGACATCTGCCAAGAAGAGCTGCTAACCGTGTGCAACCAGCCCAAAAGAGAGAAATGTGCTGCAGACAACAAACCTGAAAGGAATTGTAGATCTGAAGAGCACTCTGACATCAGACATGGAAATGCAAAGTTTGGAGTCTCTTCAGCTGGTTGTTTCATTATGGTTTTTGGTCTTGATTTGGTCCAGTATTTCCTCATTATGCTCCCTTTCCTCTAGTTTGGAATGGCGATGTGTGTCTTGTGCCATTGTATGTTGGAAGTATGTGATCACTACTTAATTTTGAGTTTATAGGGATTACAGTTAAGAGATTGTTTTGGGCCTCAGAAGACACTTTGAACTTTTAAACTTTTGAGACAGTGATAGACTATGAGGAGTTTTAAAGTTGGTCTGACTTTACTTTTTCATTATCATATGGCTACAAGCACTACTTGAGAAAGATCAGCAGGTGAGGTTTTGTTGGAGGAAGTAGGACACCTAGTCTCCTCTCTCTCTCTCTCTCTCTCTCTCTCTCTCTCTCCTCATGATGTTAGCTGTTCTGTTCTGCTATGCCCTCCTTGAGATGATGGGCAAGAACTTTTAACCAAAATAAAACTTCTTTTTTTCTTTAAGTTATGTTTGTCACATGAAATTTCAAGTTCAGTCCAAAACAACTGAAACCACTTTACAATAAGGAGTCTCTTCTGGTTTAATATTCTTTAAGAAATATTCCATTCTTGGGGCTGTTTACCTCCAGAGTCAGAGGATAAGGAGCCCTGAGAGTCTGGCTGCCATTCCCCCTATATAGCCACCAGTCCTAATCTCAGTTTCCTTCTGTGTCACTCAGCACATTTTCTGGGGCCTTGGGAAGTTTTTCCATACTCCAGGTCAGCTGTGTGAAGTCAGGTCTGGGTGGTCTCTCAGCACTATTTCTGCCCGACATTTGACTTCAGTCTCCTTTGCCCTGTGGTGATTCCATGCTATAGGTGTGGGCTTAGCAGGCAATTTTTCTGGCAGTCAAGAAACAACTGTCTATGCTCTGGATTCCTCCAAATGGATCTAGTTGTTGCTGACTCTTTCCACTGCTGACTGGCTTCTTGACCATTTAGTTCCCTGTGGTATGGGTGGTAGGAACCCCTACCTTTACATCTAAACTCTTTTCACCTGTCTACGCTCTGTACTTCAGCTTCACAGCCTAGCTTGTGATCACTGTGATAAATACCTTGACGAAAGCAAATTGAGAAGGCCTGGGTTTGTTTGGCTTACACGTTCTGATCACAGTCCATCACAAGAGACAACAGAGCAGGAACCCAAACAGAAGAACCAGGAACCATGAAGGAACTCTGCTCATTGGCTTGCTCCTCGTAGCTGGCACAGCTGGCTTTCTTATACCACCTACTTGGGGTGGCACAGCTCACAGTGGGCTGGGCCCTCCCACATCAATCATTAATCAAGAAAATGTCCCCCCAGGCTTACCTACAGGCCAATCTGATGAAGGCATTTTCCCAGGTGAGGTTCCCTTTTGTGTCGAGCCAACAAAAAACTACCCAACACAGTATATCTCTTTCTTATCCTCCCTCTCTGTTCTGCCTTTTAGCAAACTTATTCTCCCTCTGAGCTCTTTAAAGAATTCTGGGAAAATTCCACCTTCATCAAGTCAACACCTACATTTCTTTTGTCATAGGTTCGGTAACTGCAAAAGCCACAGCCCTGTAGTGTGTTTTTGCATTGAGTGTGTGCTCTAAATTCCCCTTCTGTTGAAACCTGAGAACCTTAAATTTCCCAATTCATTGTTTTTCAGTGGAATGTTTTCACATTGAGCCTTCCTGGGAGAGTCAGGGTTTGTTGTCCAACCAGTCAGCTAATCCACCAGCCATGCCTTGATTTCATTTTCCCGATGAACTGTTTCCATGTGAATCTTCATGCAGCCATGTTGCCTGTGAATTCCCACGTATAGAAAGAAAGGTGAATGGAGGTTGCCACCCTCGCTGCCCTCCGGGAGCCTGCCTGGCACTCCTCCCAGGCTGTGCAGTTCTTCAAGAGGCGAGTCATTTAGTGCCCTGGATGGTTGTCTCCTGGGGCTGCATACAGGAATTCAGGTGGTGGGAGGTAGATATAAATTTGGAATAGGAACTGCTGGCAAAGAAGACTGGGATGGGAGAGGAAGGCCAGTAAATGACAGCAAATCCCAGAGGCAGAGAATTTTAAGAAAGAATATATAAGGTTGACAATCTTAAAACCTCTTTCCTTCACATCACCAGAGAGCCCGTAACTCTCAGAAAGTCTTCATGGACTTTCAGAGATTCACGCAAGCCATTCGAAGACCTTAGCCTTGCTGTAAACTGCAGCCTGAACCCCTGGCATGGCTTCGAAGATGTTGAAAACGAAAACTTTTTGGATTTAGGCAAAAACCCTTTCTCTTTTAACAAAGCCTGGAATTATCTTGCTGTGAACTTAAGAAATTTAGTTTGACACGCTAAGCCGAGTAATGGCTTTGCTCTAGTTAAGTATTCAGCCTTCCCCTGGAGTGGTAGAACCCATTGATCCACAGAGAGAGGGGTCATGGGGTACCACCACTTACCCGGAATGAAAATTACTGTGGCTTAATATTTCAAGGGTAGCATGCTGCTTTTATCTTTCATTTGGAACTGGGATTAAACTAACTCTGAGTTACAGGGCTGGTGGACTGGCGAGATACAGAAACAGATTTTGATATAAGAAAAGGGAGACTGTGAAACAATGGGAAACTAGCCTCATGGAGCCAGATGTCACCCGAGGCCTCTGCCTGCTCACATCTAAGTAAGACTGACTCTCCCACATGCCTGTGTTTCTACCAAGTAACCATCCAGAGCTGTCTCTTTGAGGTTAATACTGACACCAGGTGTCTGGTACATCACATTTATTGGTCATCCTTGGCATATAAATTCTTTTCTTTTTATAATGAAAATATTTCTTCATAACAGTGTATTCTGATCACAGTTTCCCCTCCCTCATCTCCTTCAAGATCCTTCCCACTTCTCTACTCATCCAACTCTATGCCTTTCTTCTCTCTCTTTAGAAAACAAACAGGCATGTTAAAACAAAACAATAAAACCCAGAATTTTTTAAGACAAAAGAAAAAGAAAAACATATACATGCAGACACACACATACACACAGTATACAAACATACACACAACCTATAAAAACACAAAATAGGAAACTATAATATATAAGCAAAGACTGTAAGGTAAACAAAATGCCCATACAAAGCAATATGAGACCAAAAAAAAAAATAGATTGCCAAAAATACGCTTGAGTTCATTTTGTGTTGACCATCTACTGCTGGGCACGGGGCCTGCTCTTAAACGTGGTTTGTATCCCCAGTGAGACTCCATTGGAGAAAACTACTGTTTTTCCTTTGCAAGCTGGAAATCGGTTGGAGATAGTTTCCTGGTTAAGGATGGGGGTTCAGGTTTTGTCCCCTCTCAGCACTGGGACCCTGTGTGGCTTGAACCTGTGCAGGCCCTGTTCTTGCTGACAGTCTCTGTGTGTTCATATGAGTGTCAGTTCTATTATTGTCGCTTTGGTGTCTTCATTCCCCACTGGCTGTTCTGTTTCATTATCTGCAGAGTTCCCTTTGCCCTGATGGGAGGTTCAATGAAGACATTCCATTTAGTGCTGAGTCTTCTGAAGTCCTCCACTCTGCATAGTGTCCAGTCGAGGGTCTCTATGTAAACTCACATCTACTTCCAGTGGCAGTTTCTCTGAGCAAGACACTGATCCGTGGGTATGGCTGCATGTTGTTATAAGGCCTTTCACTGTTATATTCCTTCGGCTGAATTTGGTTATCCCTTAGGTCTTTGGCCTAGTTAGTGTCAGGTCCTTGGCCACCAGAGCAGTGTCAGAAGTGGGTTCCATCTCAAATCTGTTTTGATAGCAGTTGGTTAATCCCACAAGTTTTGTGCCACTAATGTGTTCCGGAGTGTCAGGTAGGCAGGTCACCACTGTGAACTGAAGGGTTTGTAGCTGAGGTGGTGTTTGCCTTTCTCCTCCGGTAGCGTGTAGAGTACCGTCCAGTACTGTGAACACTAGTCAGTGTGTGGGATGGCTCTACTTAGGCACCGGCTTGACTTGTCCATATTCAGTGAAATATGTGAGTGTTGTCTTCAGCTATGGGACCCATCAGCTTATAGAGAGTTGTTTGAGGATTTCCATGGGGCCCCCGTAGCTAACCCACTCCTGGCATGGGAAATTATATTTGGTGCCAAGAAATGTCTAGTTGGGGTGTTGTCATACACACCCCTATGATTTGGTGTCTCCAATTAGAGTTCTTTTATATATGTATATATTTTAAGAAGCTTCTACTGTAGTAAGTTTCCAAATGACCCCTCAAATGGCACTTGGTGTTAATCATCCTTCCTTATATTCCCTCCCTTCCCTCCTCTTCCCTACCTTCTGCGTGTAACCCTCCCATTCCAGTCTCTTCCCCATCTCTTTATAACTGTAAATTCTATTTCCCCTTCCTTAAGAGATCCTCCTTTCACCACAGTCCTTTACTTTATGCCTATCTGAATAGTAGTCTATTGAAGGTGTAAAAACTGACACATATAAGATAATACATACTGTATTTGTCTTCTGGGGTCTGAGTTACCTTAATTTTTTTGCAAGATGTTTTTTTTTTCCTAGTTACATCAACTTACCTGTGATGGACATGCTTTCCTTTTTAACAGCTGAGTGATATTCCATTGTGTAAATGTACCACATTTTCCTTATCTGTCCTGTTGATGCACATCTAGGCTGTTTCCTACTTCTGGGGATTATGAATGGCGCAGCAGTGGACATAGACGAGCAAGTGTTTCCCTGTAAGATGCAGAGAGCCCTCTGGGCACCTGCAAAAGAGTTGGGCCACTGGATGCTAGAGTAGATCTGATTCCCAGCTTCCTGAGGAACCACCACCCTGATTTCCATCGTGGCTGTACAAGTTTGTTTTCACACCAGCAGAGAATTGTGTTCCTCTTACCCCTCATCTTTGCCAGCATGAGCTGTTGTTTGATGTATTCGTCTTGACCATTCTGACAGGTATAAATGAAATCTCAAAGTAGGTTGAGGCTTACATTTCCCTGATGACTAGGCTGTTGAGCATTTTAAAAAAATGTTTCTCAGACATTTGTGTGTTTTATCTTTTGAGAATTTTATGTTTAGATAGGTGCTTCATTTTAAATTGGTTTACTTGTTTCCTTGATATCCAGTTTGTTTTTTTTTAAATCTCTTTATATGTTTTAGATATTAAGCCTCTCTCGGATGTGCAGTTGAAAAGCTCTTTGCCATTCTGTATGCGATGGTGTCCTTTGCTATAGAGAAGCTTTTCAGTATCACGAGGTCCCATTTATTAACTATTGCTCTTATTACCTGTGCCGTCCATGCTCAGGAGTCCTGTCCTGTGCCAACGTGCTCAAGACCATTCCCCACTTTCTTTGTTTTAAATTGCACTTTATCAATTTTGCATATCGATCCAGATTTTTTTTTTAAATCCTCACCTCAAATTTAATTTGTGAGAATGAAAACATCTTAGGATAGGAACTGTTGATACAACAGGCAAAACAGAACAAAAGAGCCACATGGCAGAATAAGGAGATGGCTCAGTGGGCAACCTGCTTTGTGCTCAAGCAGGGGGGCCCAAGTTAGGATGTAAAAAGACAGTATCCATGTAAACAGCACACGCCCTATAAGCCCAATGGTGAAAGGCAGAGACAGGAGGCTCTAGGAGGCTTGTTCGCTGTCAGTCTAACAAGGGGTGAGTTCCAGGCTCAGTAAGAGACCCTGTCTCAAAAAAATAAGGTGGGATGAGATAGAGGAAGGTAACCAATATCCATCTCTGGCCTCCATATTCACACACACAGGCTCCCATTTCCTGGAGCATGTACATCACACACACACACACACACACACACACACACACACACACACAGAGAGAGAGAGAGAGAGAGAGAGAGAGAGAGAGATCCTATAGAACACTAGGAAAACTTTTAGTCAGTCCCACTGAAAGATGCACATGGCCATCCTAGTCTCTCTCCATCCCAGTAAATGTCCCCTGACCTTAGGTTCTCTGCAGTTGCCCCCTCATTCCTTTTTTAAAGAGCTTGTATTATTCTCTTCATCTCAGACAGAGCACTTTTCTATGAGCATGTGATCATAATTCAGGGGTCTTGAAAAAGTGAAACATAAAAACATAAAAACTAGGCCTTTAGGCCCAGGCTTGAGAATGTGACCTTTGTGACTCAATGCCCCTAGATATGCTAATCATAAAACAGATATCGACGTTCCTCCACCCACCTGCTTCCTGGGTTCAGGGAGTGTTTGTTCAAAAGGGACCACCCTGACCATTCATGGAACCCACTATGCAAATGTGCTATCGTTAGGGGCTCATAGAAACTGTCTTGAGAAATAACCTCACAATTATCAGGTATTTTTCTTTGTGACTTGTGACTTCTTCGTGACTCTTAACTGGTATTTTTGGTATTTTACAACAACCCCCTCCCCACCCCCTTGAGTTGTGGTTTCTTCCTTTAAATACCCTCTTACCCAGCTACTCCAGGTGCCATGGCCCTCTACCTCTGCACGGTGTATGACTGTGGGCCTGAGAGCGCTCTTGAAATAAAAATCCTCTTGCAATTTGCATCAAGACTGTTTCTAGTGAGTGATTTGGGGTGACACCTCTCCTGAGTCAGAATGTGGGGGAGTCCTCACATGGGTCTTTCAGTCTCATCATACCCAGAGTATGCCAACGTATTCTGTAGCTCTTTAAATTTGATTGCCTTTCTCAGTGGAATGTTGCTAACACAATTATCTATCCAAATCAAATGCTATCAGGATTACTGTGAACTTGAAAAATAGCAAGTTCCCTATTAGTTACAAGTGGCCATCTGTCAGACATCCAGAAGGGAGTTCCTTGGAGTGAAGTGTTGGAATGGAGCAGAATTTGGATAGGGGATCTTCCAGTACCTTTTATACTGCAATCCTTAAGTTTACCCTTCAGAAGTAAAGAGATTTTTAAAAATAAAAGTCACTGCTATTGTTGATTCTAGATGTGAAATAATATGTGTGTATTGTTTTTAAAAATCAGGTAAGAGCTAACACTCTTAGCTCCGTGGTGAGAACACCTGTCTAGCATTTGTTTGATCTCTAGCATGTCTGAAAAAACAGACAAGTAACAAAAAGATAATACATAAATTGAAACAGTTTGTTCATATTTGTCCCGAAGGAGAGCTGCATTATTCACATTTTATATACATCGCTGTGATTTCAGGTTCATTCAGCACTCATTTTACCTATGGTATGCAGCTTTATATCTCATTTGTCCTATGGAATACATTTCCATATGGACAATTGCAAACCTACATAATCATTTGTAATAATCACATAGATTTCTCTAATTCACTTAACCAATATCCTACTAGTTGGGTGTATGGAATGTTTTCAAATTTTAGACAATGATGCAATGAATACACTATCATGTGTGTCTTTTGTGAAAGAGCTTAAAAAGTTTCCCTTTACCAAAACTTTTGAAAATTAACCATCCTTCTATACACTATTACTCTTCAGAAAATCCTCTTTCATATATATATTTAAAAACATGCATGAGTGTGTATCATTGTCTGTGTGTGTCTGTATGTGCGGGTGTCCAAGGAGGTCAGAAGGTGTTTCAAGGAGTGTCTGGTCCCTTGGAACTGGAGTCACAGGTGATTGAGAGCTGCCCTGTGGGTGATGGAAATTGAAGTGGGCCCTCTGCAAGAGCAGCAGATGTGTAGCAGCTGAGCCAACTCTCCAGCACCCCCTTCACAATCTTAAATTCTCTACTGTGAAGTTGACTGTCCTTCTGGACATTATGAAGAGAATAACACACTGAACCATTAGGCAAGGTCGGTTCCTAAAATTTTAAGTAAAGACTTTATTTGCCTATAGCCAATGAAATGTGCCTGTTAGAAAAAAATATTTCTCATAATTATTATTAGTAGACCCCATAGGATAATTTTTATCAATTTGCCCCTCATTCTATCACTCCAGGAAATACAACATAATCTAAATCTCCTAGAGAGAAATCCAATTTACATACAGTTATATCTGCATAAAAACCAGCTGGACTACAATCTGAATGACCAGAATGAAGCCCATGTGATGTGTCACAATGTCATTTTCTATAATCAAGTTGAAGTGAGTCCCAAGAATCCTCCCTTAGGAAAACCCTCAGATTCCAGTTGCTGCAGCCCTTGTTTGGAAAAGAAAGGTCTCTTCATCATATGTTGCATTTGCAATGGCTTAGTAATTGTCTGCAACAGTTAGGAATATTCTTCTGGGTAAATACACTGTAAATTATTTCTTGCCTTCACTAAGGTCCAAGGAGAAATTTCTCATGGGAATATAGAGATGTTTGGCACTGAGGTCCTGGAGGGTTAGGGGTGGGTTTCTGACACAAAGACCTATAGAGCTTAGACACTTTTTACAGTGCATCCTTCCCTTTCCTGCATACCAGTCAGGCTAAGTTCCAGTCTCACTCTGTGGCTCCAATTTAACACACAGCCAGCTCTCTAAAGAGGGCACGTGAATGGAATCTTCCTCCTTCTCTCTCACTTATACATTCACAGAAAAAGAACTGACAGCCCTGGTCAGGTGGCTGCTACTTTACCTAACCGGGGCTTTGAGGCAGGAGCACCAAATGACTACAAAGCTTTCCTGTCTTGGTTAAAGGATGGGGTTTAAAGTCACAATGTGCTCAATGCCTCAGAAAGTGTCTAGTGAACAAGACACTTGGGAGAAGTGGGTTCCTACTAATAGTGTGAAAATTCATTAGACTGTAGGCACTCATTGAAGAATGTAGACACTGGAAGTAGTCCAGCAGAGAATGGCCAAGTGAATGAAAAGAGACAATAAAAAGGAAAGCCATGACTGCTCCGAGGGATGGTGAAGGGAAGGTTTATTGTAGGTAAAAGGGAGAGCATAGCCACAGAGGCCGGGACATCTGGGAGAGGCCAGTGAACTTGACTCTGAGCTGGGCCCCATGAAGAGAGGAGGAGGGTAGAGCCAGGAGACCAGAGTGGTAAAGAGTAGACAAAAGGTTTGGATAATCAAAAGGGCTGGACTATATAGAGAAGGGCAGCTGAGGAAAGATTAACCCACCCCTGGGCTGGAGAAGTTTAGGATAGTGGGTGGGATATGCTAGCCATAACCTGTCACAGATAGGTACTGAGGGATACAAGTGGCCAGGTGGGCTTTGATGTGTCAAATAAGTACCTCAGTTAGACTTATGTCCCATTTGAGACCTAACACTCAGCAGTTACAAACACTGGCTACTCTTCCAGAGGACCCAGGTTTAATTCCCAGCACCTACACAGGGTCTGCAACTCTAGTCTAAGGGGATCAAGCCAATGACCTCTTCTAGGTTCTGAGAGCATTGCACGCCTGTGGTACAAGACATACATGCGTGTAAAACACCCGTACACGTAAAATAAAATGAGGAATGAACAAGCGAACAAGCCCAAAGCAGAAGAGGGAGGAACGGAGCATTAGTTACCCTGAAGATAGTGGCATAAAGACAGCAAAAGAAAAGGAGCCATTTCTCTCTAAATGGGACTTGTGTCAGTGAAGAGAAAGAACCCATGGGGATGTGTGATTGGCTGCCACAAGCTTGTGCTGCTCTCTGGAATTGGTCAAGTTCCCTTCTTACATCTCCTCAAAGAACTGGATTCTCGGCCTAGAACATCACCTGCCATCTGCTGTGACCTTTCAGAGTTCCGCCTGGGGCGCCACCACTTCTCACTTGGATTGTTTGCTCCATTCGCAAATCCTATTCTTTTCTTTCTCCAAACCTGAAGGACTTTTGGTCTAGATAATACCTTTAAGGTCAAGCAAAGATGCAAACTGTTTATGAACACCCTGGCTGGATGGGATGGCTCTATGGGTAAAGCTGATTGTTTAGCATGCCTGTGACCTGAGGTCAGGCTGGCTGCCACACGTGGGTCCTGACAGGAATCCCCTCCCATAATAATACATTAAAGACAATACAATACCATACATAAAAGAGTAGGCAAACAAAGTAGGTTTG
This sequence comes from Mus minutoides, assembly GCA_902729485.2. NCBI lineage: Eukaryota > Metazoa > Chordata > Mammalia > Rodentia > Muridae > Mus > Mus minutoides. The sequence continues at coordinate 1,313,993 of LR749888.1, forward strand.
TTTAGAATGAGAAAAATAAAAGAGTTCCACATTTTAAAAAGTCAAGGTGTACCCTCAGCATCAGGAGAGCCAGAAACAGTTTTATAAAGTGGAAAGACCTGCCTTAAATACTTCCCAGATACTTCTTGCCTTTGGCTTGACAGTTCTTAATCACATCATTTGACAGTGGCTTTGTAATGCAATTTTCCACAGAGCAAACAGAAAGTAACTTAATCTCTCTTGTAGCTTGCTAATTTAGACATTTGAAAAATAGCTAGTTAAGAATGTTTCTTTGCTGGGTGTGCTGGCACACGCCTTTTGTCTCAGCTTTTGTGAGGCAGAGCTAGGTGGATCTACATAGTAAGTTCCAGAAAAGACAAGACTTCACAGTGAAAGCCCATCAACAAACAAACAACCCATGCTGGCAACAAAAGTACTTCCTTTCAGTACCATATTGAAAGTGATACTGTGTATTGTATGTTTTCATTTTCTTTTCTAGCTTCTGTTTTATTTGTGTTCTGGTTTGTTTTTGTTGTTGTTGTTGTTGTTGTTGTTTGTTTTGTTTTGCTTCCTGTGACTGGGTGTTAGGATTTAGTGGGGATGGGGTGGTACCTTGGTGGGTCTAGGGCAAGGTATGCCTTAACCTAGTGCAACAGAGATCTCTCCATGCAACAGATCTAATGCAAGAGGTTTATTGGGGGAGGGGAGAGGAAAAGGCCATCTTAGAGTTTGAGTATCTTGAGTGAGAGATAGAAACAGAGAGAAAGAGACCATACATACAGAGAGAAAGAGACCAGGAGAAAGAGAGTGGGGGTGCCCTGTGATATAGAGAAGGGCTTTTTAAAGGGCATATATATAGCCTAGGAAAGTAAGCAATGCGTAGTGATGATGGGAATGTGCCAGAGGTGATGATAAGCTGCTGGCATTGAGTCCCTGGAAGTCAGGCTGGTGGAGCACATGATGTATAACACAAGGTCTCAGGATGTAGCAGAAGCCAGGCTTACTTTGAATTGAGATCCTCTGGCTTTAACTGCTCCAATACTACAGTTACAAAAAAATTTTTTTTCCTATACAAGTTACAAAGTTCAGTAGAGTTTTTTTCTCGGGGGATCTATATATTTTAGGCTCACTTTTTCTTTACTGTGCATATCTATCCACCCATCCATTCATCCATCCCTCCTTCCACCCATCCATCCATCCATCCATCTATCTGTCCATCCCTCCTTCCACACATCCACACATCCACACATCCATCCATCCATCCATCCATCCATCCATCCATCCATCCATCCATTCATTCATCTGTCCACCCATCCATCCGTCCATCCATCCAGGGCCAGGCTTTATAAAATTGTTCATACTGAACAATTTTGCACCTTGCACCCAAGGATCAGGACATCCAATGAATCAGAGATGGAAAGTGACCAAGACCTCAAGAGGGAATCATTTATGTGGCCAGTATCTGGAATGAAGGAGACAGGTCTGGGTGTGTTTCCAGACGGCACATTTGTAGAAGTGGAGAAAATTTCTGCTACTTCCATTTTTACCTTGAGAGAAAGAAATGTCAGGAGTAGAATCCCAGATTTAGCAAATAAAAATATAGGATACAGTAAATTTCATGTGGGTCAGCTACTAAAAAGGTATTCACTGTTGTCTGAAACTCACATTTAATTGGGGTGTTCTGAATTTTGTCTCACAATCCTAGGAACCTCTTGAAGAGAGAAGGAAAACCCTCACACTGTGTGAGAGCTAACTAAACACTCAGAGATTAGAAAACAGAAAATCCAGTGGAGAAAGGGCTTTGTAATGAAATTCAGGTTCTCAGGTATGGGCTTACACACAGCCTGTGACTTCAGAAACAAGGGCACAGACACAGGATTAAAGAGCAACTCAAGCAGTTTCTCTCCTTTTTTTATCCTCCCCACTTGTGCCTTCAAGAGAACCCAGACAGAAATTTGTAAAAGAAAGATGTACTGATTATGGATTGGAATCCCAATCACAGAATGTGTTAGCATAAGAATATTTCATTCCACACTTCTCAAATATGCCATAATGTATTCACCCAAAGCAATAAATCCTGTGCTGCAGGAGCGAATTATAAGCAAATGATAGATGCTGGCGCTTCCCTCTCTAAAGAGGTACGGAACAGATAATTCAAAAAGAACAGATTTTATTGGAACGTCAATAGTTTTCATGACACAGATACTTAAACTCCTCGTTTTCAACACACCCATATAAAGAAAGTGATGAAAAGTTTTGTTTTTTAAGGAAAAGATAATTTGACAGATGGAGTCTTTTTATGGGATCAGTGGAAGTGATAAAATTGAATAAATTACCAAGATTTTATCTCCCTTCCTGTAATTCTCCCTAAAGATTTAGCGATGACAGATTGAATCAACTAGGAAATAAATTTTCAAGTTTATAATGTGTCTAAAACAGAAATTAAAAACCAACTTCTAGCCTTTTCCAGGGCGTTATGCCTTTCAGCGACCTGCCTGAGCTCATCAAATGGACTTGCACCACAAAACTTACCAGAAATGTTGCAGAAATCCCACAGATGGTTCACTGTCTATTATTATTGGTAGTGCCAAGAATACATACAAATTATCTCGAACTTTAAAAAAATGGGGCAACTTAAAAACAAAGAACAACATTTTAAATGAATTTGTTTATCATGAGGCTGGATTAGATTTTTAATCAAATTGAAGCCAGTCTTTTGGTTCACAGCAAGACTCTTAGGATATTAGAGTCATGTGATCAGGTTACATGGTAGCATCTATGCTAGTGAGGTGGGGGACTGGAGTTAGACACTCCTTGATAGGCAGACAGGTAGGGGGCCAAGACTAGGTGATCGATCAAGATGTGAACTTTCAAGATGACAGCCTCTTTCTCATCCTCAGACTTGAGACAAAAAAAGGCTGTGTAAGTTTCATCTCCCACCAGCTGACCCCTGTTGATGCACTCACTCAACGAGTTCAAGGTAAGACGAGGACATGTTACACAACAGATGTGGACCAGACAGCCATCTTGTCTTTCTTTCAACTTGACCAACCCTAAATTATAAGAGGAAGACCTTCAGAGACTTTAAAACCTCCCAGCCTTCAAGAAGCTGTTTCTCAGAGGTTCTTTTGCATGGTGTGTTTGTTGCTCGAATGTGTTTCCTCATCCTTAATTAAAAACCCTTTCTTCAATTGCTGAGTCTGTCTGAAGCTCGTCGCCGTTTGCAATTTTCCCAGCTGCCTCTGGGTGCTCACGATTTTCCTGCCTTTTAATGCTTTAACTGGCAGAGAAGATGATCCTGATCAAGACCCACAGAGGGTAACACCAGGAGGATCCCTGCTTGGGTGACAGTGCCCCTTACTTTAAGAGAAATAATGATACAACAGTTGTCCTTTCTCCTCATACAATATCCTAGCAGCGTTTTTTTTAAAGTAAAAGGAGAAAACCAACTCTTGCTTTCTGCTATAGGTTTGATTGTTACACCGTCTCCTCACTTGCAAATATTTCCCTTTGTCCATGTATACAAACTCTCTATCGTTGGTGAGAAAATCTTGAGATTAAGATTCTAATGAATGGTGCTGTAATATATGCAGCAGTTTGAAGCAGGCTCACTTTCATCTCTAAATTGTAGTAGATGGTTGTGGAAATATTTAATCTCAATCCGGGGCTTCTACCCCACCTTTGAGTGTCCAGTTCCCAAATAAAAGACACACATAACCTTTATATTTTTAATTAGCACTAGTGCTTGGCAGATGTCTACCCTCTATGCTATTAGAATCTACTTTCTTATCAATAACCCTGAGTTATTACTTACTATGTTCCATCTGGGTTGCTCTTCACTCCAACTGGCCAGCCCTCATGGCCATGATTCTAAGATTCTTACCCCATGACATCTCCTCCTCTCTCCACTTTCCTCTCTTTACTTCTTGGTTCTCCTCAACAATTCCTTCTCAATTCTGTCCAACTTTAGTCTGTAGACATTTTTATGCACCAATCAGGAATAACTTTGGGGGCAAGGTCACATAGTGTCATCTGGGCCATTGCAGTTTCTCTGGGGGCAATCAGGCCTTAGGGGTCAGTCAATATTAACATTACAATACAAGCCTCCTTCAGACCAACCCATAACTGTAGATAAAGCTGCTATTGCTGTTGTTTTAGTTCTGTTTGTTTGTTTGTTTGTTTGTTTTTCGAGACAGGGTTTCTCTGTGTAACCCTGGGTGTCCTGGAACTCACTTTGTAGACCAGGCTGGCCTCGAACTCAGAAATCTGCCTGCCTCTGCCTCGCGAGTGCTGGGATTAAAGGCGTGAGCCACCACGCCCGGCCTTTTAAGTCTTTTTTTGTTTGTTTGTTTTTGTTTTTGTTTTAGTTCTTTATGAGATACAGTTTTTGTTGTTGTTGGTTTTCTTGGTGTTGTTGTTATTGTTTTGTTTTTTTGAGACAGTTTCATTGTATAGCCATGGCCTGAAACTCAATTTTTAGCCCAGGCCTCCAAGTTGTCCTGGTTAGTTTTTTGTCAACTTGACACAAACTAGAGATCTCTGGGAAAAGGAGCCTCAGTTAAGAAAATGCCTCAGTTTGGCTTGTAGGCAAGTCTGTGGGGTATTTTCTTGATTAATGTTTGATGTGAGAGAGCACAACCCACTGGGAGTACGGTTAGTGTTTTTGTTTGTTTGTTTGTTTGTCTAAGCTCCGCCCCACAGTTACCTGGCAACAGCCAGGTGTGACAGACTCGCTATAGAAGGGGCTGTTTGCCCCCTCCTCTCTCTCTTGCTCCTTTCTTGCTCTTGCCTTCCTGCTCCTGCTCTCTCTCTAATCTCTTACCCACTCTCTCCCATGCTCATGGCCAGCCTCTACTCCTCTGGTCCCTCAGGGGGAAGGGATGCCACAGCATGAGCCCACTGAGGCACCCCCCTTCCCCCATAGCTGACTACACCTCCATAGAACATATTTCCTCTCTCTTTATCTTTTTATAAACACATCAAGTACTGCCCCCATGGGAAGGTGCTCCTGGTTGATATAAGAAAACAGGCTGAACACCCATGAGAAGCGAGTCAGTAAACACCATTCCTCCATGGTCTCTGCATCAGCTCCTGCCTCTAGGATCCTGCCTTGAATTCCGACCATGACTTTCTGATGGACTATAGACTGTAAGCCGAAATAAGTCCTTTTTTCCTCCATGTTGTTTTTGGTCCGGGGACACAAGTATTGGGCTAACCATAGATGCACCACCATGCCTGGCCTTGTGTGTAGTTCCAAGTTCCAAACTCCACAAATGCTGACACTACAGTTTTGTGTGGTATGCCTAGCTTTTTATGTGGGGGCTGGGAATAGAACTCAGGCATTCATGTCTGTGAATTGTGAAAAACTTTTTCCCCCCAATAAAGTGTGGTTATCCACCAAGAATCAATGAGAAGAATCAATATTCTGTACATCTCCTAAACTTTGTAAACTTGTTTATGAGAAAAGCCTGCTGCATTTCTAGTATTCAACAGCTGGTAGACAGACCTCTCCTGGCTTCCGAATTAGTCAATCCTGAGTAGATTATGAAGGTTGAAACCCCGCTAATGAGGAGCAGCCCGGCTCCCCTTGGGTAGCTTGGATCATAGTGGAACCTTCTTTAAAAAAGGAAATTGCCAGCCGGGCGGTGGTGGCGCACGCCTTTAATCCCAGCACTCGGGAGGCAGAGGCAGGTGGATTTCTGAGTTCAAGGCCAGCCTGCCTGGTCTACAAAGTGAGTTCCAGGACAGCCAGGGCTATACAGAGAAACCCTGTCTCGAAAAACCAAAAAAAAAAAAAAAAAACCAAAAAAGGAAATTGCCATGCCAGGATTCTTTTGTTTTGTTCATGTGTTTCTTTTTACACCATCTAAAGTACTCTCTGCTTTTAATGGTGGTGGCTCATGCTTTTAATCCCAGCACTTGGGAAGCAGAAGCAGGTGAATCTCTGAGTTGGAGGCCAGCCTGGTCTACAGAGCTCTGGGACAGCCAAGGCTACACAAAGAAATCCTGTCTTGAAAACCAAAACCAAAACAAAACAGAAAAAAAAATATTTTCCCATAGTAGCTAATGCGCTTACCCGTTGTGCCATTTTCCTAGCCCCAGGGATAATAATTTCTTACCTTGTAAGGTTGCTTTGAAATTAAATGAGAAAACAAAATATAAATATAAGGTTTTGGCTTTGAAAAGGTGCTCAGTACATGTAACCCCCTCACTATCCTCTCCCCAAATCCCTTACGCCAGCTCTGTCCTGCCCCCTCTTTCTTCCTTTTTCCTTCTTACCCCAGTGTCAGATCCTACCAGACTTCTCCCTAAATCTGGTATTAGGTGGTAGTTTTCCAGTGTCCCTAAGCTAGAGATACATTATATTCCCATGGTCCTTGCCACCGTCTCTGCTGCGCGCTGCCTTTGAGAGCCCATTGATAGGTATTTTCCTGATTTTGACCAGACCAGTCTATGCTTGCTGTTTCTAGATCCCAACTGACAGTCAGCCATTAGCCTTGCCCGTGTATTGAGGGCCTTATGGATCTGTGGCTGTGTACCAAAATATGGCCCATGAGGAAAAAAAAAAGTGGTCCTTGTCCTAAGATAGTCCTAGGTCAAAGAGGGATCCATTGGCAAGTGCATGTAAGTACTAGGTAGAGACAGAACACATACTTGTATCCCAGCTTGGATTCCTACAAGCTAGGTTAGACACCCATCATCAGTAAACCAATGAAAGGAGCCAACTTAATAGTGAAAAACAGAAAAAAAGGAGATTTATTCAATATTGCTACACTAGGAAGATGGACAAAGAAAAGCAACAACTTCTGAGTCCATCTTGATGGGGGGTCAGGGTAGAGTTTAAATATAAAGCAAGAAATGTGAGTAACTAAACAGTCAGGCAAGCTGTGTATCTCCTGCCCACCACTAGTCAAGCTCCCAGTCTCCCATACAAGGGCAATCTGTCCTGAGAGACTACTTAACAAGTTGTAAGTCTTTCTCCAGGAGACAATTGTCTTCTCTGGCTGTCCCCAGAATGTCAGCTGTTTCCTATTCCCTGCAAGAGATTCCTGGGGAAATTCTAATTTCTTGGGGTTCATCCTTTCAAGACCCTGATCCCAAAGAGAGCACAACCTCTCTTTAGAACATATTCATTCCTGCCAGACAGGCATCAGGTGGGAGTGGATGAGAGAGAGAAAGAGAGAGAGAGAGAAAGAGAGAAAGAGAGAGAGAGAACACAAACACACTAGAGAATAAAGAAGGGAGAGAGATCCCATGAGAACAGTCTAGAATGCTGGTATCAGACACTCTCAAAATCTTGGTACTCCCAGAAAGGTGATAGATGTCCATCATCCACCTCTCACGGACAGTCAGCCTCCTTGCAGTATCCAACCAAGCTGGGTGGCACATCTGTCTGGAAACTCCCAGCAACAGGAAACTCCCTAATGAACACCAGGGCTCATCCCCACCCTGGACTAGGAACAATCACTATAATAATATTTGAAATCTCCACATGCTTTCATTTTTGGTGCCTGACCTTCAGTCCCTTCCTGATGTGGTCTGTCTAAACCCTTCTCAGATTGCACCAAGGACTTCTCTCAATACCGCTGATACTTCCAGCACATTCCAGGCCAGTACCTTCTGAATAGAGCATTTGTTTCTGCTCTTTGTGTAAAACTAAGGTTTCCACTGGAGAGAAGTTTCTTCAGAGGAACTTTCATGCATGACCATACCCAACAGCAGCCCATTCTTGAAAGGGTTCAATTCGATGCTATTAAAAGCTTGTATCTTTATGGGGAAGCCTCCCTGTCATCATTAACCCCATTCTCCCAGTTTTTAATGTGGGGAGGAAGCTGGGTTAGGGAGCTTCGACCAACCCACCCCAGTTCCTCTCCCTGGCTTCTGATCTCTCATGAGCATGTGACCTCCCCTCATCTAGCGTGGACCATGATGACGGCAAATATGTGGGGGCAAATACCTGAGTACTTCTTTAAGCTCCAGGTCTTCTTAGAGCCAAGCAATGTTTCTTACCTTTTAAAAGTTATCTGGATCTGAACTTCCTGTAGGCTCCCTGTTCTACCATTTGCCAGACAAAACATGCTAGAGAGATTAGAGGAAGTTTTGAGGAAGCTACAGGATCAGCTGTGGACACTCAATTCAAGGGGGGCTATGGGTGTCTCATTGAAATCTGTTTTTGTTCTTTTTTTTTTAAGATGTATTTATGTATATGCCTGCTTGTACATTTGCACACCAGAAGAGGGCATTGGAACCCATGGGACGACAGTTACAGATGGTTGTGAGCCACCATGTGGTTGCTGGGAACTGAACTCAGGACCTCTGAAAGAGTAGCCACTGTTCTTAACCACTGAGCGTTCCCTCTAGCCTGTTTTTTGTTCTTGAAAGCATACGGGTAGCTGGGCCTAGTGTTTCACACTCTGGAGGTAGAGACAGCAGGCAGGAGAACGAGAGCTTAAAGACTTTTTCTCCACAACATACATACATGCACACATGAATACATACATACATGAATACATATATACATACATACACACATGAATATACACATACATACATGCACACATGAATACATACATACATACATACATACATACATACATACATACATGCACACATGAATACATACATACATAAATGCACACATGAATACATACATACATACGCTTCTTACTAATTGTTTCATGGTGCCTAGCTTCTTCTGCCTCCATTTGCTTGCCTGTAAACTTACAAAATGGTAAGATTTTCTACTCATAATTCCAACCCAAATCCATTGCAATTTAAGAGGAGTAGCTTATTATTATTAATTATTATTATTATTATTTAATTATATTGGGTCTTGAATACTTGAATACTAAGAGCAAATAGAAAAAGGGAAGCAGAAACATTAAGCAGCAGAAATGGGAGCTGACTGAAGGATGCAAGGTAAGGTAAGGTTCAAGTGAGCGCCCAAGCTATGCTGTTACAGGTCCCAAGAAGGGAGCAAATTTGCCCTGGCCAGCCTATGGCTCTTAATACAACACTGGCTGGCTCAGGGCCAGGAGACTGAGATCCCATCCCCTGGCAGGAGAAGCGTGGGAAGAATGAAGATCTCTGAGCTCTGAGCTTAGCCTCCGAGTTTTCTTTCATCAGTTTGCTCCTAGCGGAAGATATGGGCTCCTCGTAGCCTGGCTTGTGCCCTGATAACAGTCAAAGGTGCAGGAGAGGTATGGAGCCACTTCTGTGTCTTGATTGAGCAGAGGCGCCTTGAATCTTCTCAGATACATAATTAACCAGCAAAGTGGATGCATGCAATGGTTTGAATGTGAATGGACCCCATAGGCTCATATGTTTGAATACTTGATCCTCAGTTGGTGGAACTGTTTAGGAAGGATTAGAAGGTATAGCCTTGTTGGAGTGGGTGTATGACTGGAGTCGAACTTTGAGGTTTCAAAAGACTCTGGCCTCTGGGCAGTGGTGGCACATGTCTGCACTTGGGAGGCAGAGGTAGGCAGATTTCTAAGTTCGAGGCCAGCCTGGTCTATAGGATAGCCAAGGCTATTCAGAGAAACCCTGTCTCGAAAAATAAAAAAAATACAAAAAAAGAGAGAAGACTCTCGACACCTCCATATTCCTAGTTACCCCTCTTCTCCCTCACTGCCTCATGGTTATATCTCAAGATGTGAGCTCTCAGACTCTCAGATACTGCTCCAACAGCATGCCATCCTGCCTGCTGTCAAGGCTCCCTGTCTTGATGATTATAGACTCTAACCATCTGAAACCATAAGCTCCAAATGAACCCTTATATAATAACTTGCCTTGGTCAGGGTGTTTTATCACAGCAAGAGAAAGGTAATTAAGACAGTGTCCTAGGTTTGGTCTTTGTTCCTGGTTTCTGTCATCAGCTTTTAAAACCCTGGGAATTTCCTGAGTAATAGGTGTGTCCTAAAAACATCCACTGGATGACGCTTGAATTTATGTTAATATATTGCCTTAGCCACAGCTGGATGAGGACTCACCTCTAGGAAAGGGGAAGGGGTGGGAGAGTGGATGAGCTTAAAGTCTACAGAAATCCTGGAGGAATTTCCTGGCCCTGAAGACATAGACTTGCAAAGACCAGGAAGGAGCGAGTCTGGGAGCTCTGTCCTCCACTGCCTTGCCCTATCTGTCTCTGCAGCTGGCTGCTCACAAGTGTTTCCCTGAGCACTGTGAGTCACCCTGGCCAATTACAAGGAAAGCGTAGTGGGAACCCTGATTTACAGCCTGATTTATAGTGATAACTTAGTTCTTGCCATCAATGTCTTCAGTGGAGGTGATCTGCAAGAGCTGGCCGGTCAGTGTTCCGGAAGGGCACCAAGGACTCTTTCAAGAAGAAAATAAGCCCGTGTTATAACCACAATGATCAGCATGGTGATTTATTTACTGTGCCGTCCTACCACACTGATGAGGGGGGACACCACTCTCAAAGTCATGCTGATAGAAAAGTAGCCATAGACAGCATATATGTAAGAAGAAGAAGCCTGATTGTTCTAATAAAACTATTCCTTCCGTGGGCAGTGAGCACTAGCTAGCTTTCATGTTAGAGTCTACTTCCCCAACCCTGCGTGGGCAACAGGGAACAAATAGATTATAGGAGATCATCAGAGAAAAGCCTAAAACTGGAAAAATTATTAGGAAAGAATTTGATTTTAGTTATTTCCATAAAAGTATTCGGGTAGCTGCCACTAAGGATGGGGAATCAGGATTTTGTTGACCTTTGCACGTTTTAAGGTTGTGTGTACTTTTAATTACTTAAGATGGGAGGAGAGATTGTAACTTCTTCTTTCTTCCTGGTAATCTCTACCCTCAGGGCAAAGGTAGCCTTTTCAAGGAAGACTCTGAAGGTACCATGGGCTTGTTGTGGCCTCCACAACCTCTATAATCAACTAGTTTATTCTCATGCTGCCTTAAGTTCTCCGCTTATCCTGGGGCTTCCTCATATACAGGAAGGCCTCAGAAGCAAAGGCATCCAGTCTGTCATCTTGTCTTTGGCTTTGCTTCTGGGGCCAGAATGCCCTGAGACTTGCAAGGAAATACTTGTCAACTGAATACATGGACGAATGCCCAATCTAAGGGACTCAAGAAAGTGAGAGGTGTAAGTGTCGATGCCTGTGTTTGAAAATGAAGACTGTAGAGTACACAGAACGTTTATCCAGTTTATAGCAAGCAGCTGGTCTGTGTGAGGCTCAGTACTTGGCACTAGAAATACTGCGACTGGCATGTTCCTGCCCACATTGTCCTGGATGGGATAGAAATAAGGTAAAAACAAGCCAACAAAGATGTCACTTGTTTGTTGTCACCATGCAGCTGACCTCAAACTTTGGATCCTCCTGCCTCAGGCTTCAGGGTGCTGAGATCAGAAACGCTCAAGCTTCTATAGGGCAGGGGGAAGAAGGATACACACGTTGCAGAGGTGGCAAGAGGCTTGGCCTGCTTAGGAAACGGAGAGAAAGGTACTGAGATAGGTCACAATGAGGAAGAGGCAGAGAGAGTGCTAGGCCAAGGCATGAGCCTGAACTCTCTCTCTGTTCCCACACATACATGCATATGTGTTCATGTGTGCATTCAGAGGTGTGTACATGTGCTTGAGGCACTCAGAGGTTAATGCTGTATGTCTTTCTCAATAGATTCTCCACCTTATATTTTGAAACAGGGTCTTTCACTGAGGGTCTCTCAGTGTCAGACTGAGGCCAGCCAGAAAGCCTCAGGGACCTTTAATCTCTGATTCCCCAGGGTTGGGATTATACACTCTTAACTGCCTGCCTTTTTATGTGGGTTCTGGGGTTCAGAACTCAGGTCTCTGTGCTTCTGCCAGTTTAGTGAATCTCCTCAACCCTGACTTAGGGCTTTGTGTGACTGATGCCCAGGTTGGCCTCAAATTCCCCTCTTGTCAAGGGCTGGTGTCTTAGTTAGGGTTTTACTGCTGTGAACAGATACCATGACCAAGGCACCTCTCATAAGGACAACATTTAATTGGGGCTGGCTTACAGGTTCAGAGGTTCAGTCCATTATCAATCAAGGTGGGAGCATGGCAGCATCCAGGCAGGCATGATGCTGGAGGAGCTGAGAGTGCTACATCTTCATCTGAAGGCTGCTAGCAGAATACTGACTTCCAGGAAGCTAGGATGAGAGTCTTAACGCCTACACCCACAGTGACACACCTACTCCAACAAGGCCACACCTACTCCAACAGGGCCATACTCTCTAATAGTGCCAGTCCCTGGGCCAAGCATAAAACAATCAATCACAGCTGGCGTTACCAGAAAGTACCCACCATGACTGGTCTCGAATGTTAATTAACTTAAGGGATTTCACAAAAAGAGGAGGACTACATCTAACCGTTGCCCCGTGGCGAGGCTGGGGTTTCCGTGAGTTGCACAGTGAGTGTGTGGAGGTGGCCCAAGTGTGGAAGCTGGGAAGTCTACAGAAGTCTGTGGTCCTCACTGGAAGTGCTGATGGATGTGGACTGGCTAAGGCAATGGTCACAGGGAGAAGAGAGGCGCCAGAAGTAGCGTTGGCAGCGTTCGCTGGGAGATTCTCTGTAATCTTGAAGGATGTGCGGGCAAATCCATCGATGTTTAACTGGGATGATAGAATTCTCAGAAGGCATTTTGATGCGAGGGAACAGAACACAGAGAAATAGTAGTAAAGATGTTGGCCGATTGGAGGAGCTCGAAGGGGCAGGTGTGGATAACCTAGGGAATAAATGTAAGTCATTGTCGCTTCTACAGCTGGCAGAAATTGGAAAGTGTGGAGCTATGAAGACCGAGGAGTGCAGGGCCTATGCCCATGTGAGAAGCCACTAGTAGAGTTGGAGCTGACCTGCCCATTATGTCCTTAGAAATGTTTAAAAGCAACAGGACCCTACTGCAGCCAGTGTTACCTACCCTTGCCATGTCTAAAAGCTCAAGACAGTGGGGAGATTGCTTCCTCCTCACACGGATTCTCATCCCTGGCAACGCCGAGTACCTCTAGCTCGCAAAGGCCTCTGGGAAATGCAATTTGCAGGCTTTCAGGCTCCACCAAAGAAGCAGTGCAGTCAGAAAGGGCACTTAGTGCAGACAAGAGCCAGCACAGGAGGATACAGATTTGTTTTCAAGCCAGGCAAAGAAAAACATATCCTTGGTTATATTTTTTCTTAAAAAAAAAAAAAAGTAATATGAACCCATTAGGAAAAAGAAAGAAAGCACAAACAACTGAACATCAAAAGCTCACCCAAGGCCCGTACTTCTCCAGTATGTCTTTTCTCTCCCCTTCTCTCAACCTTTTATTCTGCTTTGTAACCCAGTATACTAAATGTATGCAATAAACCATCTAACAGGCGTTCCCTTTGTTCTTAGCTCCCAGTATTGAGTATTCTGCATTATTACATTTCTATCTGTAAATATTTTCTTAAAAGGAATTATTGGCTAAAATTAAACTGCAATTCAAAAAACAAAACAACAGCAAAAACCATTTCCTGCAGAATCAGAACATAACCCCCTATTGGACTGCCATTTCGTATTTACTTAGAAAATGAATAGTTTTTAAATACTCAAGAAAGCCAGGTCTTGGCTTGCTCTGTTCATTTTCCCTGGCAGGGAGAAGTTCTTAGAACGTCTGGGCAAAGGTAAGCAGTGTGAAGACTGGAGGAGCTGCCTGTGGCTGCCTTAGGCCCATCCCCATTCTGACATCAGACCCATCCTCACCTGATGCCAGTCTGGCCTCTCTTGAGTCATGCTTCTGCAGAGTATATGAGGCAGGGACTCAGGTAAATAGATGTTTAGCTAAGTGTGGTGATTCATGCCTTTAATCTCAGCACTTGGGAGGCAGAGGCAGGCAGATTTCTGAGAGTTCAAGGCCTGGCTGATTTACATAGTGAGCTTGGGCCTGCCAGTTATACATTTTTGAGACCTCTCAAAAATAAAATAAAAAAAAATGTGTGTGTGTGTGTGTGTGTGTGTGTGTGTGTGTGTGTGTGTAGTTTGTATATATTTATTTGAAACTGAGTCTTCCCATGTAGTCCTGGCTGGCCTGGAATTTGATACATAGACCAGACTTGTTCTGTCTTCTCAGTGCTAGGATTAAAAACATGCATCACTACACCCAAATATGCATCACCCCACCCCTGCTTTAAAATAGGTACTGTTTCTCAGGATCACAAGGTGATCACACTTCTCAGTATCTGTTAGGATGATCTTGAAGGCTGGTAGCTGAGAATTGTGTCATACACTGACTTAGAGAATGAGGAAACTTGTTTTCTCCCGTAACTGGAAATCCCAGGTGGAACAGCTCTAAGAACTGAGAGATGAGCTACTCTGAGAAGTCACTGTTTCCCCGTTCCTCATTGCTCGGCTCTGCCTTGCCCTGTGTGGGCTCCATCCTAAGACAAGGCTCCTCTGATGGTATCCAGTCGGCTGCCTCAGGGTTGTGTCACCTTTTCCTGCATAGCAGAAAAGATGACCTCTTCAATGTAAAATCTCTTCTGCCCAAGCAGGCTGGTTCTTGCCACCATATCGAAGCTTTACTCTTTGCTTACTGTTAATTTGTTTGTGTAATGGTTTACTATCTAAGACTATTTATTTGAACTTTTTAAAAGACCAGCAGAAGCCGGGCGTGGTGGCGCACGCCTTTAATCCCAGCACTTGGGAGGCAGGTGGATTTCTGAGTTCGAGGCCAGCCTGGTCTACAAAGTGAGTTCCAGGACAGCCAGGGCTACACAGGGAAACCCTGTCTCAAAAAACCAAAAAAAACAAAAAAAAAAAAAAACAAAAAAAAACACAACAACAACAACAACAACAACAAAAAGACCAGCAGAATAGGCTGCCCAGAACTGATCAGGATACAGACCAGGAGTCTACTCTAAGCCTGCTGAACGAGGGATGGGGATAGGCAGAGATACCATTTGAAGAAGCTTACCACCAAGGATTCTGATGGGTGCTCAAGTTTGAGACTCTCTGTCTTAGGCCATGAAATTGTTTCTCTGTAGCAAGGGAAAGGACACATGGGTCAGGCAAGATGGGGGTCTGGCAGGACAGTAGAGCCAAGGGGTGCTGGGCCTATCATGCGGTTCCCACCACCAAGCCAGGAGAAAGAAAGGCAAAGTCATCTACCTGGCCTGAAAGATGCCCCACCTGGGTATCCAAAGGAAACCTCCCAATTGTCCCACTAACTCCTCAGCACACACGAGCTAGTAGGAAGGAACCAGGCAGGTCCAATGGCTGTTTCTCTGTCTTCATGCCAGGGGTCTTTGGACTGGTTTCTACAGGAGCTACAGGGCTAGGAATGTGTGGGTTTTCTTTCAACCTGAATACAGTGTCAACAGGATCCTAGAAGAGATCACGGCCACTGCAGGAAAAAAATAAAGAAAATCTGGCAAAAAATAAGGGCTTTTGTTACTAAGAATATATCAGCACTGTTCATAAGTTACCACAACTCTACCAAACAATACAATACAAGATGCTAACTGTGGGGAAACAGCCTGTGGGGTATTTGAAAACTCACCATGAGACTTCACAGCTTTGCTCTGCATCTAAGATTATTTTAGGACATGGTTATTTTTTTTAAAAACTATTCAATATGGTGTAAAATTCTAATGAGTAGAAACACTTTAGGAAAAGCCTTTGTAAAAATTAAGCAATGAGGCTTTTTAAAACACTCCTTAAACACTCCAGCTTAAAATTTGACACAGCTGTATTTTTTATGACTTAATGCAAAAGATTTTTAGACACTTGAAGCCTAAACAAGAGAAAACTGAAAAATATTAATGAACATTTTTATTCATGTTTCCCAAAGCCAGAACCTGACGGAATAGTCAGGGAACAAAGGAGATGGACTCAAACACACCTGTGAACTGAGACGTAATTAGGGACTGACACAAAGCTTGCTTTCTTTGGCTTCCTCTTAGACCTGGGAAAGAGCAGGATGGCTCAGGTCCACAGGGACAACAATGTAATCAAACACTTCCTTCTCTGAATCCGAGTTATACCCATGAGCTTACAGCCATAAATTCATTTTGGTCTTGTCTCACTAGCTGCAGCACTGAAATGAACTCACTTCCTGTGTCCCGTAAAAGCCCCCCCGTGCATGAACTGAAACGTAACTCATGACCAGGGATTGTTCTCAACAGGCTAATACATCACTGAAATCTATGTCTTGCATCCTGGAACCCTGGGCTATAATTAGGATGGAGCAAGAAGCAGATCTTAATTTGCAGTTTGGAAAGTGACTGTCATCTAAACAATATATGATATATTTTGCTTATATCCTATCTACAACAAATGTTAGTGAGGGAGCCAAGAGTTAAAAATGTCATCACATGTGAAAGTATCCCAAGTAAGAACAACTGCAAAAATAAAACAAAAAAGTGCTCAGGAGTGAATTCTCGCTATTCCCCACGTGTGGTTTAGCATTTC
>LR749888.1:1332877-1394117 GCA_902729485.2 Mus minutoides
CTGGTGTGTCTGAGGAGAGCAATGGTGTACTCATATGCATAAATAAATAAATCTTAAAAGGAAAAAAAAGAAAACAAGAAAGTTGGTTGTGTGTTTTTGAAGTTATTTTAATACTTGCTATGGTCTGGCTTGTAAGTGTCTCCTGAAGGCACATATGTTTACATTTTATTGGCAGCCACTGGCATTGCTGGGGAATGATAGAACCTCTAGAAGGGTGGTCTAGTAGAAAGAAGTTAGGTTACTGGGGTTGCACCCTTGTATCTGATTTTGGGACCCTGGATTCTTTATCACTCTTCCTGCCTCTCCCTGACATGGTGGGCCTTGCCACAGTCCTCAAAGACTATGATGACACCTTAAAAACCATGAGGCAAAATAAATAAACTGTTGCTTCTTTTAAGTGATTGTCTTAGGGTTTCTATTGCTGTGAAGAGACACCATAACCGTGGCAACTCTTATAAAGGAAAACATTTAAGTGAGTCTGGAGTACAGTTTTAGAATTCTAGTCCATTATTGTCATGACCAGGAGCATGGCAGCATGCAGGTAGATATGATGCTGGGAGAGCTGAGAGTCTTAAATCTTGATCCAAAGGCAGCAGGCAGTGGCTGTGCACTCCTGAGCCTGGGCTTGAGTTTCTGAGACTTCAAGCTTGTTCCTCCACAACACACTCCACTAAGGCTACACCAACCCCAACAAGGCCATACCTTCTGATAGTGCCACTCCTTCTGGGCTATACATTCAAACCCATGAGTATATGGGAGGGGAGGGGCACTCCTATTCAAACCACCACAATGACTGTTTCAGGTACATTGCTATAGCAATGAAAAGCTGATTATTATAATAGTCACTTTTAAAATGACTCAGGTTAATGGACAAATATCTGAAATAGACGCACTTACAGGTAACTTGGATTTTGCCCATCTGGTGTTCAGCCTCAGAGCCCGTTTGGCTCCTGCCTGCCTGTGCCCTCTGTAGAATCATGAACTTTGATTTCTACCAGTCACACTAAGTCTGACTTCCCCACTACACTCAGTGCTGGCAGCTCTGAGTTGATTGGCAGGTCTGAGATTGATTAGTAAATTCCCTGGCCAAGTAGGGATGGTGCTATAGGATTGACTCTCTTCCTAAAAAGCACACATTTTGGAAACTAAAGTCATCTAGAACCTCATCAGGCTTGAACTTGTTGAACTGTTGTTCTAGTTTGACTACACTAGCAGCCACTGTGTTCTGAAATTATGGAAATACTATTTAAATATTAAGCTAATGACTTTAGTCTTGGGATATTTCTGAAGTCTACTATAATCTCCAAGCTGCAAAAGCCCCAAGGTATTACCTTTCACAACTTCCTACTCTGCAGTGTCCCTGCAGATCACAAGAGGGATCAGAGTGGCTCCTAGAGAGGGGCTCAGATAACAGTGGGGGAGATGGCCTTTCCTCCTCTTTGGAACTCATTTCCATTCTATCCCCAATGAAGATAAATTACTCTCCAGAAGTTGCTTTGTTTGCCTTTACTGGGATGGGACAGGACAGCTGTTCTGCAGAAGTTCTCACTGTCCCCCTCCAGTGGCCGTTGAGGTCTTGCTCTAGATACCCTGGGAGGCTCCTCAGTAGTACTGCTTGCAAAAGTCCAGTCCTGCTGGCTTCCTGTCTAAAATCCCAGATGGTGGTTGCAGGGTCCAGGCTTAGATGTCAGTGTCTCAGGAGACCGTTTTCCAACTATCTATCATGTGCTGGCATCAGTGTTTCAAGGTCATGGGCTCCTGTCACCCCAGTGCTGCTGTGGGCTTTTGGACAACAGCTTCTTGAAGTTAGGGCAATTTGAGCCTTTACCCTAAGGAAGAACACCTCCTCCTGGACAGACATATGGAAGAGGCCAACTGGGCACAGACATTAACAGGGCCCTTGTTCTCCATAGAGCTAGTTAGGTTTCTTCAAAGCTGCTTACATCCTCTCTGGTTGACTGCCACTCCCCAAGGCCCCGTTTGCCCTCACTGTCTACAATACAGGCTTCTTCCCAGGCTGTCAGCACTCTCTCCTCTTCTGCCTCTCCTTTGCATGAACTGCGCTCCACTTCTCTCCTCAGAGAAGGCGAGTAGAGGGGCTATTGGGAAGAGAATAAAAGCAAAAAGGACTTTATGTCCAAAATAAGTGATGCTTGAAAGGTCAGTGCAGTTTTTCAATGGACTTAACTGAAAATCCAAATGTGCAAAGTTGTGAACTGACTCTCTGTCTGTGTCTCTGTCTCTCTGTGTCTGTCTCTGTCTGTGTCTCTGTCTCTCTCATTTGGAGGAAAGGGCATCACAAATCTGTACAGACACCAGCTTACAGGTAGATAATTAAACCTTTTAGGTAGGGTCTAGGGCTCTAGTGCAAATTGCTTGTAGTAGAAGCCAGAGAGACCTGGAACACAGTGTATCTTTTGGGGAGAACACGAGTGATTTTGAGGGAGAATTTCAGAACCTTTTAGTAAAAAGCTTGAGTATAAATGGTTCATGAACATCTCCCGCAGGGCAAAATACAAAAAATTGGCAGGATTTGGCAATGCTCTCCCTTCCCGTGGTGCCTCTCTATCTCTCTGTCCTCCACTCCCTCCTCGGGGGTACATACCAGCCTGGCACACGGGGTGGGGTTGGGGGAGGTCAAGGGGAATGTTTGTTAATGCATCAGTCAGTTTTGGTTAAAACTAAATTCACCTCACTCTTTCACAGGGATTGGAACCGCCAGACCTGAATCAAACAGAAGAGGAAAGGAGAGGAAGGAAAGACACCAGGTAGAGCTTAAACCTTAATGTTTAAGAAATATAGTCACCAGAGAGGTGACTAGCCCAGAAAGTGGCAATAAACCGTTCATGTGCATCTCGGACCTGAGATCCAGGTTTTCAAGTTTGTTAGGGGATTTAACGCAAATCAATATGCAAATCGAGAGCCTAAACAAACAAACAAACAAACAAACAAACAAACAAACAAACAAACAACCCCAGACCTTTCTTGGGTCACACACAGGTTAGCTAGCCTGGAGCTTGCCCAGATGCTCAGCAGCACCAATCCAAGAGGAAGAGCCCAGAGGAGGGCAGTCCGGGGGCGGGACCATGACGTTGGGGTCAAGGCGGGGCTTCCTCTTGTTCCTCCCCCGGCCGTGGCCGCCGCGGCGGTGGCTCTGCATCTCCAAAAGGGGCCCTCCGACTTCTCACTGGGCCAGTCCGGCGCTGGGTGGCGGAGTCCTACGCTGCTCCCGCCGGTCTCAGAGCCGGGCTCCCTTCTCTTCAGAGTTTCGAGCAACTTTCCCCGCCTCTGGAGCTAAAGTGGCTCGGGGACCGTGGCCGCCGCAGGTGGGAGAGTCCCCGGCCCGGCTCTCCGCATCTCCGCTGTGCGCTCGCGCTGGGCAAGCCCTGGGTGCGTGCACCCTGGGGGTCCCCGGCCTCGGCTCTGTGGGCGAGATGCCTCTGGGACACATCATGAGGCTGGATCTGGAGAAGATCGCCCTGGAGTACATCGTGCCCTGTCTGCACGAGGTCGGCTTCTGCTACCTGGACAACTTCCTAGGCGAGGTGGTGGGCGACTGCGTGCTGGAGCGAGTCAAGCAGCTGCACTACAACGGGGCCCTGCGTGACGGCCAGCTGGCGGGGCCGCGCGCCGGCGTCTCCAAGCGGCACCTGCGAGGCGACCAGATCACGTGGATCGGGGGCAACGAGGAGGGCTGCGAGGCCATCAACTTCCTCTTGTCCCTCATCGACAGGCTGGTCCTGTACTGCGGGAGCCGGCTGGGCAAATACTATGTCAAGGAGCGGTCCAAGGTAGGATGTGTGCGGGTGCCCAGCCGCAGCTGCGCTGCAGGGGACGGGAAGCCTTCGTTCGGAGTGTTCTGTCGCCTTCGCTGGGCTGCAGCGAACTTTGGTTTTTAACCAAGAAGTCAGCTTGCCTTATCTGCCCTACTTGCGCCCCCTCCACCTCCTGGCCTAACCCCTTAAGCAAGAGTCCACGTTAAGGGGCTCAGGTGTCTCGTGATGATGAGCTTCCGCTGACTCTGAAAGAATTGCTCTGGTTTTTGATGATGACCTCAAGGACAACTGGCTGGTGGAGGGAAAAAGATATTGGAAACACTGCGACACGCATGTCCATGATCCGAAGTGCCTGCTTTAAAGCCACCCGGTACTGCCCTTCACAGTAGCCAGTGGCACTCTTAACTCTACTAGAGGCAAGTCTAATTTTTGCCTTGTGTTAGAAGGCTTGTAGAGTTAAGTAGGGTGGGAGGGAAGAGTTTGATATGGAAAGGTTAAGTCCTCCAATTCTGCGTGCAGCCTTTGAGCCCTGGGGCTCCGAATTCTCTTAGACCCCTCAGCCCAAGTGCTGAGCCCCACGCCATCGTTTTCCTTTTCCTATAAACTCATGGCAAAGTCCACTCAAACAACCTGATAAGGTCCATGAAGACAGTGGTGAGGTACCTCTGGGTAGAAACCTTGTTTTTGTTCTCATAGCGGGTAATGGGGGCAGTGGGTGGTGATGATTTATCTTGAAAACGTTTACAGGTAGATTGGCAGGCGGGTAGGCCAATGGGAGGTGGAGGAGCTGAGTGAGACGTGCATGGAGGAGCCGAGACGTGCATGTAGCATCACTTTGGGTTAGTCTTGCTCCTGGCCATTTCTTCCTATTAGGATAGTCCAACTCTCTCTCCAGGAGCAATTCAGAGCGAATTGCCCCTGTGTTGCTGCGGGACAAGGGACTCTCAGAGTCATGAAAACTTCTTCTGAAGTCCAGCAAGATAAGAGCGTGCTAGCAGCCAAGGAACTGTGAGCACTGACCCATGTGCCGCTCTTTAGTAATACTTGTAAAGTTTCTCAGTGTACGTTCAGCCTTGGGATAAACTACTGTAGTCTTGTTTGTCCCCAAAGCTGGAAAGAGCACCCTTATAAAAAGCAAGTGGTCAACTGGAAATGTCTGGAAGTGAAGGTTCGAGATGGGTGAGGAGAGTTGGGAGCTACAGGCTAGGAGGATGTGAAGGGACTGTCTTTATGAATGGATCCATAGTAAATCTTAGAGGAACTGTTGATTTCTGAATGTTAGTTTGATTTGGGAGTAGTTACCTGAATTCTGTTTGAGAATGATGAATGACAGAGTCGGTCTGGTGGGTAGACTGGATCATCTGCATTTTCATCTGGGGTGTTTCTGCACTAAATAACCTTGCTGATAACCCTGGGTTTACTCTCCATACTGGGAGGCACTTGTAGCTTTAATCCAAAAGGCCAAATGATACCTTATCAGTTCTGTAAAGTTTCTTCCAAGCCTAGCTGTTAAAGAATTTCCCCTCGGCGGTTTAGGAGTAATGTTTTCCCCTCTAAGGGAGATTAGAATTAAAGATACGTCGGGTCACTAACATAGTTTATTATTTAGTTTTGACTTAGTGGATGACTGGAGGACCCCCCCCCCCCCGCCGCCCCGAGCTAGAATTTAATGCATAGGGAATGGAAAAAGTGCCAGGGAGAGGCAGGCAGGCTCTGTAGATCCCGAGGTGGACCAAGTAACTTTTCAGTTAACTGTGTAAGAAGGTGACTGCACCTTGAAAAGAGAAAATCTGTCTTGTCCCACGGAAGAGGCATCTTTCCTTATCCAGATTCTGGCTGTCTTGACTGTTCCTGGCACAAAGCTCTCCTTCACACCCTTTACAAAGTCCATCCCTAGATTGGACTATTCCCTGGCTAATTAGAACTAAAACAACAACAACAAACCAAACCAAACCAAAAAAAAAAAAAAACAAACAAAAACAAAACAGTTTCAACAAACTTTTTTGTGTGTGTGTATAAAACTTTGATTTACCTCTGTAAGGACGCCTGTGGCCTCAGGTTCCTTACTTGGAGTTTGCTGGTGACGCATTGCCAAGTCACATCCTGTCTATAGGGATACCCTGGCTTCCTTTCACTTGGCCTGTTTTCTTTCTTACGTGCCTTTCCTCCCTCAGTACCCTCAGTTTTGTACTGCTTCCCACAGTACTGATATAGATAGACCTAATTTCCTGCTTATGGTTCCAGGGGAAAACTGTTCTCTTCATGGAGAGAACTTGTACTGATTTTCAACTTATTTATAACTTTTGATCGAGGGAATTTCAAGCATACACACATGTAGGCAGGCTAGCATGACTGTTTTAGCAACTGCCAGTTTGTACATTTAGTTTAGACTGTTTTTTTAATATACTTTACATTCCTATGCATTGTACTTATAGAGGAATACACCCTCATTACATTTTTTTTTCTTTAAATTGGATTTGTCAAGGTCATTGAATAATGTGAGCAGGATTGCAAAGGTATTGGGAATACACAAGAATATTTACTGGACTTAAAGTGTGGGAGGGCTCTTAGTACTCCTGCCCCTGTCATTCATATATATGTGTGTGTATGTGTAACATGTGTGTGTGTGTGTGTGTGTGTGTGTGTGTGTGTGTGTGTGTGTGTGTGTGTTAGAAATTGTCCGCTTTGCCTCTGATATAGCAAAATGGGGTTTGGAGTCCCTCTGGGGAAAGCAAGTCTCTGTGGTCCCGAGGAGTACCATGGCGCCCCCTACCCTCAAGTGTGGTCATTGCTTTCCAACTAGCAACGGTTATCTGTTCCTACTCCCTCCTGGAGAGATCTAGACCATATCCAAGATAAATACTGCTTATAATTTGCTCCTTTTTCTTTGGCTGCCTAGAGCTTGCAAATGGCTGTTTTCCAGAGTACGTGTAATTTATAGAACTGAATGTCCCTTTGCCTGAAGCATTCGCTGTAGACTCCGAGTTGGGAACGCTAACAATAATAAATACCGTTTATTGAGCAGTTTGCGCTGCCTGGTGCCTCTGCTCGGCACCGTACTTATTTTACTTTCGTCTCTGAGCCTCGGCCCAAAATGAACCAAGCACTTAAATAATAGACCCAAAGTCTTTCTCAGTCAGGGCCCAGAGGCAGTTTTAGAAGGAGGTTGGGGGTGGATTGATGTTACTAAGCCTTGTGGCTTTAGATAAGTTAAGTCACTTGGGGTCCTATCAAGTGTAAAATAATAATTCAAAAGCTTTAGGTAAAAAGAACTTTCTAACAATACATGTAAAATTCTTAGAATTTCCAGTCTTCATCTTTGTTTAAAAGCTCCAGGTGAGTTTTGAGACTCTTCCTCAAATTGGTCTGACTTGAGTCGTAACTTCAGGCCTTCCTATTTAGCATCCCAAATGTGCATGTGTGTCTCTGAGTTTCGGTGCAGGACTCCTGTGAGCCAGCTTACACTCACAAATACATGTGAACTGTAGGCTAGTCTATTTCCTCGTTGAACTATGTCTCAAGCCATGAGACACACATCACACACTATGGAAGTGGGCCACTTGAGTGCATCTGAGGTGCAAGGGAAGTGCTGGGTTACCTCTCCCAGGGTTGTTTTTAGGCAAGCATTGCTAGACTGGGTTGTTAGGACCCTGACCTGGGCATCTGTGGGCAAGGGTGGCAAAAAGGTTGTATTGGGAGCAGACAGGTCAGTCCTTTCCTGGAGACAATATAGAGGACTGAACAGCAGGAGGCTAAGAACCAGAGAGTGTGTAGCCTGGGGTGGGGGTGGGGGTGGGGCGTGGGCTTGCTTTCCCCTTGTGGAGCAGCTGTTTGGCCTACCTTTCTGGTGGTGTTAAAAATGCTTGTTACTTAATGGAACTTATGCTGGGTGGAAATGACTCTAAGCAAAAATGAGAAGATGTACCCTGCTGATCTGATTTCTCTCGGGACACAAGTGCAGGAATGTAGTCAGGAGTCTCAGAGAATTGGGGGGTTGGGGGTAAATGTAGGGGAGTACCATAAACCTGGAGCCTTCCTACCCAGCTGGTGTGAGCTCTCTGAGGTTTTTTGTTGTTGTTGTTTTTGTTTTTGTTTTTTTTGAGACAGGGTTTCTCTTTATAGCCCTGGCTGACCTGGAACTCAGAAATCCGCCTGCCTCTGCCTCCCGAGTGCTGGGATTAAAGGCATGCGCCACCACGCCCAGCGAGCTCTCTGAGTTTTAAGACCATTCTTTTTTCTCCATTTCTGTTCTGCATTTCTTCTCCTTTCTCCTTCTACCCCAGCCTTTACTGCTGCTCTCCACGCATGGCTCATGGTGATGCCTTGCCGGGCTGCTTCAGCTCTAGGTAAGATGGCCTGAAGCTTGAACACCAGCCCAGAATCCCAGTTTCCACCGCCCTGGAGAAAGCTGCACTCACTGTCTTGACCTTAGCTCCGGGGGAACTAGGAGTCTTGGTTGGGGCGGTGCAAGCATAGAGAATTGTATGCCACAAATACGGTTGCTGGAGCCCATGGCAAGGTGTGATCCTTAGAGAGCAGAGATTTGCAGTGTCTCTGTGGTCAAAATCTTAAACTGTCTGAGGAAGTCATTTATAGAACACAGCCTTGGTAAGAGGAATCCTGTCTTTGATGAGGGAGATTTCATAGTAGGGCTTGTGGGAACAGGTGCCTCCAAGGCTAGGGCTGGGTCATCTGGTCATGGGTCATGTGGCCCAGGACTGGCTGATGAACTCTGCCATGTGCATTCAGGATTTTATTTGAAATTTTTAAATATGGCTCAGACTGATAATGCTAAGTATCTTCATGTTGCTTATTTGCCTATCTCTATAAAGGGCTTTTGGATGTCAGGGAACCATTTCTCTTTCTGACAGTTTAACTAATGCAAATTTGGTAAATTCTCTCCTGACTCCTGACTCTGGCTAGGAAAACTAGTTTTTCCTAATAATAAAAATAGCTTTGCATCCCAGGACTGTATCCTGGGAGCACACCTTATATGGGAGACAATATGCTGAGGCTTGAAGACTTTCATCCAACAGCACAGCCTGGCGAGCACCTTCAAATGCCACAGTACGATGTGTCCTTCAGGACAAGGCTCAGAAGGCTGCTCCCCTGGGACTTTGGTCTGCTCGGCATCGCTACTTTTGGCTGAATTCTCTGATGCTGGGCAAGCAAAGAACATTTGACTCGAGCCTATTGAAGACCGAAGAGTAGTGAACAAGTTCATACAGTGGACAAGGCTACTCATTTTTGTTTTTGTTTTTTAAAGTTATTTTAGCCACAGATTTGACGCTTCCTCCGTAGCAGTACTTTGTGGCTGTTAACTAATGCTTCGAGATACCTGTCACTTCCCTCCCGTGTTTGTCAAATGCACATGTTCTGACAGTAATGATAGTTCTGATGTTTTCTGCTGGGTATCTGCCAGGGGTGCCCGGTGGGTGACTGAATCCAGAGGTACTGGAATTGTAAATACAACAGACAGATCGTTTTATGATGCCAGACTAAAGAATCCAGCTTTGGCAGATGGCCAGGAACCATTGATTTGGCGTGGAGTCGTAGCTCTGTGGGTTTGCCAAGTAAGATTAGTGAGCTTGGTTAATTATACATAGGACTTGTACCCTTTTCTCTCGGTTATTTCTATCTTCACCCAGAATAGCACTTGCTTCAGTTTGCCTCCTCTTGTGATACTCATTTGTGGATGAGTTTCTGCCCACGGTTTTGGGTGAACTGTGCATCTCTTACCCTTTGCCCATCTCAGCCTTACTGACTCCTGCTCTACACTGTAAAATGTAGCCCCTCAGGTTTTGAATTGGGGTTTTTATTTGGCCCCTTGCCCAGTGTTCCCTATGCTCAGAACAGTATTGATGCATCCTTATTAAGGCAAGCCAATTTTTGATTCTTTTAGAAGCCACATCGATAATGTTGCCCAAGTTTTAGAGTAAATATGTGTTGTCGCTTTGATGTAAACTACCCCCTCCATAAGTTTAGGTGTTTGAACCCTTATTCCCGAGTTGGCACTGTTTTGCAAAGTTATAGAACCTTTAGAAAGTGGAGCCTTGCTGGAGGAAGTGGGTCTCTGGAGGAGGGTTTCGTGGTTTGGAAACCCTTGTATACTATGTACTTTCAGCTTCCTGGCTGTAGGCAATTGAGCAGCAACGCCCCACTCCTGCCTTTTTGCCTTCCCTGGCCAGGAATTCCCTCAAATTTTAATCCAAAACAAACCTTTCCTATCTTAAGATGCTTCTTGTCAGGTATTTGGTCACATCAACTAGATAAATAACTAAAATAACGCATGTGTCTCATGTTAATTATTTTTGCCTTTCAAAACCAAAATAACCTCCAAGTCCTTGTAGTTGAAGGATGTAGAGGTAGTCTGGGTCATTTGCCGGTCAGAAGGCAAAATGGGAAACTCAGTTCCAAGTGCCAGTGAAACCTGGTTGTGACCTTAATAGGGGACCGTGAAGCTGTGGGGCTGTTTAGAGGTGTCCTTTGCGTGTTGTCCTTAGCTTACCTCTGGTGTTCACTGGATGAACAATAAAGCAATGAAGTGCCTCTCTCTAGCCAGCTCATCTCAACCTCAGGGGCTGTATGCAAAGCTGGTCCCTCCTCTTGCCAATTTATTTATTTTTAAAGCAAACAAAACCCAACTTTTTTCATACTCACCTTGTTTTGTGGGTTAATTTGAGTGATTTGAATGGACCATCAAACCTTCCCTTCCCCACTTAGCCAGGGACACACGGGATCTTTGGTCAGAATTGGGTCCATGTTGCTGTTGTATGTAGTTTCACAGCTTCACTGTGGAACCTCAAGCTTTCCTGGTTTTCTTTTCAACTAGAATTTTCTGTCTTCAGGAGACATCCTTAAGCCTTTGCGTTTCACCTTCTTTCTCTTTCTTCTCTGCCTTTGCTAGAATCTGGTCGTGCAGGCTCCCCACTAGTCACAGAGTTCCTATTCTTAAAAGCAGGATAATAACCAGAGCTGTTCCCTTCTCAGTGTTCACTGTAATAACCCTCTGAGCCTCTGCTGAATCGTAGAGGCCTTTTCTGTCTGACCTCCTGGCCCTTTTACCCTTCATCTTCCCCAACTCCCTTCATTCCTATACCCTGAAATGCTGGAAAGAGACTTGCTAGGCACAGCCAGCTTGCCTTTCCATTGTCTTCTGCTCTATAGTTCCCAGGCACTGTAATGCCTGCCTTGGGAAGTGTGTCCTCTGTCTCCTGCCAAGATGGCCCTAGGACGTTTATTTGGTTACTCTTTCTGCCTTCCTTCAATTTAGAAGTTCCTGAATGCAGAGACCACTGTGCTTTGTATTATATAGTTCCTTAAGATTATGGATGGATGGCTTCATTTCATCTTGGAAAGGGATTTTTTAACTCAGCGGAGTGTGTGTGTGTGTGTGTGTGTGTGTGTGTGTGTGTGTGTGATTATTTTAAAGCATATATGATTTGCTAGGAGACAAAGGAGTTTGCATCATGAGAGCTACCATAGGAAGTTCATGAGGAAGAGTGTGGATCTTTTCCCAGTTCTTCTGTTAGCTAGAGTTAAGTTGATCAAACCCAAGCTTATTTATTTGTTGCTGAAGCTAACGGGGAACAAGCATTTTTAATTCATTCGTGAGATTTTTGGGGGAGCAACCATGCATGTCTATGGCTTTTCTATTATTTGTGCCCATAAACTTCATTTTTCAGACTGTAGTTGGAAGGAAGCTCGGAACTGATCTCCTCCCTTTTTGTAAGTCAAGGGGAGAGTAAATTGTGATGACCACAGATTAGGAGAAAGGAACCAAAAAGATTCATGGTCACGTCGGTGATTGCAAATTTGAAGACAGTGTCTTCCAAACCGCCTAGTCTCCAAAAAATTATTATATATATATATATATATATATATATATTCCAACTATGGATAACACTTACGAGCCCAGAATCCCTACCCCTTTGGAATAAAGATGCCTAGCTGTAAAGGGCATGAGAAAGCCAAAGTTTGGGACTCTCTGCCCTGAAATCTCTTGACTGGAAAGGAAGGTGTGATTCAGTGGAAATCAGGGTGTGCCTGCCATTTTTCTTCTCCTGCTTAGGAATGGATGCCCTCATTTTTATCCAGTTGGGGGTTGGAAGGTATATTTGGTAATTCAGAAGAACTTAGAATTCTTCCTTTAATGCTTGTTTTGTTGTGTTGTGTTTGTTTGGAGACAGTCTAGTTGCCTAGGCTGCCTTGAACTCACTATGAGCTGGGGAGGCTGTCCTTGTACTGTGGATCCCCTCCACTTCCCAAGTGCTAAGATTACAGGCTTGGCCCACCATACCCTGCTCCATCGCTTATCTTGGAGTTGAAGGAAGGCAGTTTCATTCCTGGCCCATCTAAAAAGAATAGCACTTATTTCAGATAACACTTTCTTTCCCTAGTATTTTGGAAACAGCGTTGAATGGTGTGGAAAGTCCTTGCTTTGGAACACCAGCTCACCTACTTAGCTTCATAATGTCCAGTGCCTCCCTCTGACTCTCAGTTCTCACATTTGTTTGTGGGCTTTGTTGTTTTTAAGCTAGGTCTAACTTGGAAGCCCAGATTGACCTTGAACTTGTGGCCATGGACCTCAGGCTTCTGCTCAGTACTAGGATTACAAGTGTGTGGGCTCATACCTGGCTGTCCCCCCCCCCCCACACACACACACACACACACTTGTCAGATGGGACTGTAGTGTGTTTGAGGAGCTTCTGGACAATTGAATTAACTGCTTGACTTGGGCCCAGGCATTCTTCTTTCTAGTTCCTTTTACATTCCTCAAAACCTTTGAGGCATCTCTCTCTCTCTGAGAAGCCCCCCTCCTTCTACCCCGTTAAAGATCTTCTGGGTGTCCTCCCTCCTTTAAGCAGGCAGTCTGCATCCAATGAATTCTAATTAACGTGACTGTAGAAGTTCTGCGTCTGGTGAATTCTAATTAATGGGCTAGTAGCAGAGTTCAGATGTCTCTCGAACTAGCTTTATGCCCTAGCAGGAAAAATTGATCTCTTCCCCGGGATGCTTTTACTTGATGCGTCTCATTTTCTTTCCAGGGAGAAATGAACTTTTATGTTTCCTCAAAAAAGAAAGAAAGAAAGAAAGAAAGAGAGAGAGAGAGAGAGAGAGAGAGAGAAATTTTTTTTTCTGAATTGGCCATTCATCAGCTGACTTTGAAGCCAGTTTGGGAACCATAGCTTGTGTTGACATATGCTATGAAGGATGGTGGTAGAAAGAAGCCCCCAATATCCCAGACCTCGGAAGGACAGCATAGTTGGCTGTGGACTGGCTCTGGGCTAACATGGGGACTGGGGCATCAGGAAAGGAGAGGGGAGAAGAAGCCCAGGGGCCTGTGTGGGGCTGATGCAGAGGCTGAGGGGCAGCCACAACCTGATGGTGGGGTTGGTCTCTGCAGTATGGTAACACAGGCCAAGCGCTGTTTTGCCACAAGATTTAGGCGATTTCCTTTATCTCTGGCTCAGCCTTCAGCTAATAATTCATAAATAACTTGAAGCACACCCATTTCTTGTTTTTTTGTAGGGTTTTTTTGTTTGTTTGGTTGGTTGGTTTGGTTTGGTTGGTTAGTTGTTGCCTCTCGTGACTTTCTTTCTGTGGGAAACAGTGAAATAACTATAGTTGTCTCCTCTGAATCTTTAGATTCAGTCTTAACTGGATTGAGAATATTACGAAAAGATGGTTCTGCACTGAACATGTCTAGGTCTCTTTTTTTGTTGTTGTTGTTGTTTTTTGTCATTTCCTAAACCATAGAGTTTGACAGCTATTTGCATAGCATGCTATAAGGTGTTTAAGTCACCTCAGGATGACTTACAGAGTATAGGAGGGTTTGGGTAGGCCGAATGGAAACACTCCACCATTTTACGTGGAGGTCGTCAGAGTATATTTTGGGATCTGAGGTGGATCCTGGAGTTGTCATAGAACCGAAGACCCTTAAATCCCCCAGGAAGCTTGGGTACAAGCTAGTTTAGTCTTGCACCTTAAACAGCTTGCTTGTTAAGCTTTGGATTTCAGCCTCTCAGTCTTCAGCCAGACTGACCCAAAGACAAGTTAGTTCCTCTCTGCCTCCATTTCTTCTGCTGCAAGGGTGAATGTCCTCCTGGTGGGCTCATGGTACAAATGCCACAGTACTTTTGAGGTACCCATTACAATCAGGGACGTGGTCAGTGCTGCATGAGCGTTTGTGCGGTAACTGCACGTGAGCGCTGCATTTCCTGAGTTCTGACTGAGCTGCCTTTTGGTGTGTGAAGTCTTTAACCGAGCAGATGCATTTTCCTACGTGCTGAAGTGCAAATGTAGGATTCTCCTATCTCATCAGTGTAGCTGGAAGGCCTTTTTTTCTTCTCCAGGACATTTTGATTGGCAGCTATATCTGTTAATAAAGTCTTTTCTTACAGGTTGCATTTAAATCACTGTGGATTCCTTCATATACTTTGGGATTCATTTAAGATGAAAGCATAAAGAGACCCGCTCAGAGCTGCCACAGCCTTTCCATATTGAGTATAGTCTTTAGGGCACTACAGGTGAAGTTTGATTTTTTTTTTTTTTTCTGATAAGTTTGTTTCTCACGTTAAGGAAGTTAAATGCTGTGAGTCCCAACCCCACGTTGCCTTTAGGGTGACTAATGGATTTGTTCTCCAGAGACACTTGGACTTGGTAACCTCTAGGTCCATATAAAAACCAGGGTTAATGACTCCCTCTGAGAGAACAGCCTAGAGTCCGGACAAGTTCTGCTCACCCTCCCAGGAACCAGGCAATTAAACAGGTTCTGTAGAAGTATCACCGGGCCCATAAGGTTTTAGGAAGCAACAACTGCTAACATCTGGGCCGAACGAAGCCTTGGGAAGGAGATGGTTAACCACTTGTCTTAGCGTCCTTCAGCCTGCTAGACTGGCTGATTTTGTAATTGCCGGGAGGAAGCCTCCGCCGAAAGCCTTTCTCTGGTGACTGGAGAGCGGTAGGGGAGGAGCCAGGGCTCCCCAGAGTCTGTTCCCTCCTCTCGCTGCCTGGCGGTGTGCTCGGGTGTGGGCTGGCTGCCACTCTCACGAAGCGCACGTAGCCCTGTCACTCAGTCATCTCCCTGCTGGCCCAGAGCCAGACCTCCACGGGAAGGGCTGCTTTCCCAAACCCAGGCAGCCCGCGCTGATCTGTGGATGTCGCCAGGCCTGTTTACTGTGCCTAATTGCAGGACTTAGAAGAATCCCCTTCTAGCCAAGGAATTAGCTACAGCTGAGAAAGGAATGATGATTGTCCCTTCAAGTCCCGGTCTCCAGAGAGTTTCAGGGACGCCCTGGGGGGAGGGGAGTGACTCACTCAGAAGTTCATGCACGAAGTGGGGACCCTCCGCAGTGGAATTTTGACGGGATACCATTAGATATTACAGTCTTGTGGTCTCCCATAGTTTTCTGCAAACTTGTGGGCATATGTGTGTGTTGTGTGTGTGTGCGCGNTCCCTTCAAGTCCCGGTCTCCAGAGAGTTTCAGGGACGCCCTGGGGGGAGGGGAGTGACTCACTCAGAAGTTCATGCACGAAGTGGGGACCCTCCGCAGTGGAATTTTGACGGGATACCATTAGATATTACAGTCTTGTGGTCTCCCATAGTTTTCTGCAAACTTGTGGGCATATGTGTGTGTTGTGTGTGTGTGCGCGCGGGGCGCGGGGGGGGGTATATCTGTGTGCTCTTGTGTGTGTTTCTTCTCAGAGTGTGGAGCGGGAGCCAATTTCTTTAACATAAAGATCTCAAAAGACTATGGTACTTGGTACCTGTTAGCTCTATCATCAAGACCTCAGAACAATGTCATAGAAGGTCATCTTCTGCAGAATTGCTAGTGTTTGTATGATCTGGAAGCTAAGGCCAAGTTCACGGAGAGGAGTGGCTGGAAAAGTGAAGATGGTGAATTAATCTGCCTTCCCAGGTGCAGCGCCCCTGCCAGAACCGGAAGGGCAGGCAGACCCACTTCAAAGGAACTCAGCCATTTGTAACACCCATTTGCAGAAGTCCCCAAGTTCCTCCTTGGTTGCGCAATTCAGGTGGAAGGGCACGCACATCACCACGCCGCGCTGGCAGTGAAGTTAATGTGTAGCAGTACTCTGGGCGTGTGGGTTCAGGGAATGGCGCTGGCTTTAGTGTGAGCGTAGGGCATGGCATGTGTGGAGGACAGAAGGAGTTTTCCTTGTGAGACTGGACCAGTAGGGAGCCTGAGGGATTTGGAGTTTGTTGAAAGGACTGTGAACCTGACCTGCACTGGACTGTCACTTCCTCTGCGGAGGAAAGTGGGGGAGCTGGATGCAGCCTCAGCGCTGCCCACCAAACCGCACTCTTTTTTTTTTTTTCCTCCCCTCTTTCGGTCACCTTGGTCTCTAGCCAGAGGCACCGGAAGGGAGGAAATGGAGGGCTTCATGGGACACATTGATGGGGATAGCAAGCAAGATGCTAAGGTAACCAGTGGCCGTTTGAGCCCTCGCATACCTTTGTTCTCTAAGAGCTCGAGGTGCCTACAGCTCCTTTCTTTACCCCGTAAGTGGTTGAAATGAATTTGTAAAAATTCTAAAGCTGGGCAATGAGATGGCTCACCTGGTAGAGGTGCTTGACCACCTGAGTTTAGTCCTCTGGCCTCTGAGTGTGTGCGTGAGCACACACACACACACACACACACACACACACACACACACACACACCATAGTAAGAAAAGAGTTTAAGAAGCTGCTAAAAAAAATTCTAAAACATTTTGAGTGTTTCGCCCTCACATCCAGACCTTCCTTTTTTTTTTTTTGTTCAATTTCATATACTGGCTCAGCTGGGGGCTACTGTGAACTTCGTGCTGGTGACATTTTCCTAAGCTTAGAACAGGCTTTGCATGACNTCCCTTCAAGTCCCGGTCTCCAGAGAGTTTCAGGGACGCCCTGGGGGGAGGGGAGTGACTCACTCAGAAGTTCATGCACGAAGTGGGGACCCTCCGCAGTGGAATTTTGACGGGATACCATTAGATATTACAGTCTTGTGGTCTCCCATAGTTTTCTGCAAACTTGTGGGCATATGTGTGTGTTGTGTGTGTGTGCGCGGGGCGGGGGGGGGTATATCTGTGTGCTCTTGTGTGTGTTTCTTCTCAGAGTGTGGAGCGGGAGCCAATTTCTTTAACATAAAGATCTCAAAAGACTATGGTACTTGGTACCTGTTAGCTCTATCATCAAGACCTCAGAACAATGTCATAGAAGGTCATCTTCTGCAGAATTGCTAGTGTTTGTATGATCTGGAAGCTAAGGCCAAGTTCACGGAGAGGAGTGGCTGGAAAAGTGAAGATGGTGAATTAATCTGCCTTCCCAGGTGCAGCGCCCCTGCCAGAACCGGAAGGGCAGGCAGACCCACTTCAAAGGAACTCAGCCATTTGTAACACCCATTTGCAGAAGTCCCCAAGTTCCTCCTTGGTTGCGCAATTCAGGTGGAAGGGCACGCACATCACCACGCCGCGCTGGCAGTGAAGTTAATGTGTAGCAGTACTCTGGGCGTGTGGGTTCAGGGAATGGCGCTGGCTTTAGTGTGAGCGTAGTGCATGGCATGTGTGGAGGACAGAAGGAGTTTTCCTTGTGAGACTGGACCAGTAGGGAGCCTGAGGGATTTGGAGTTTGTTGAAAGGACTGTGAACCTGACCTGCACTGGACTGTCACTTCCTCTGCGGAGGAAAGTGGGGGAGCTGGAAGCAGCCTCAGCGCTGCCCACCAAACCGCACTCTTTTTTTTTTCCTCCCCTCTTTCGGTCACCTTGGTCTCTAGCCAGAAGCACCGGAAGGGAGGAAATGGAGGGCTTCATGGGACACATTGATGGGGATAGCAAGCAAGATGCTAAGGTAACCAGTGGCCGTTTGAGCCCTCGCATACCTTTGTTCTCTAAGAGCTCGCGGTGCCTACAGCTCCTTTCTTTACCCCGTAAGTGGTTGAAATGAATTTGTAAAAATTCTAAAGCTGGGCAATGAGATGGCTCACCTGGTAGAGGTGCTTGACCACCTGAGTTTAGTCCTCTGGCCTCTGAGTGTGTGCGCGAGCACACACACACACACCATAGTAAGAAAAGAGTTTAAGAAGCTGCTAAAAAAAATTCTAAAACATTTTGAGTGTTTCGCCCTCACATCCAGACCTTCCTTTTTTTTTTTTTGTTCAATTTCATATACTGGCTCAGCTGGGGG
This sequence comes from Mus minutoides, assembly GCA_902729485.2. Lineage (NCBI taxonomy): Eukaryota > Metazoa > Chordata > Mammalia > Rodentia > Muridae > Mus > Mus minutoides. The sequence goes on from LR749888.1 coordinate 1,350,840, forward strand.
CTACTGTGAACTTCGTGCTGGTGACATTTTCCTAAGCTTAGAACAGGCTTTGCATGACTGTTGCCATCTTATGAAGAGGACTTCACATTAATTTGTGTGTGTGTGCGCGCGCGCGCGCGCGCGCATGCATGCTCGTGAGCGCATGCAAATGCATATGGACACATTCTTGCCGTGGTGTGCGTAGTGTGCGCGGTGTGCGCGGTGTGCGTCGCTGAGGTCAGAGGTCAACAAATGGCATTTGATCTCTTCATTCTCCTTGTGGCTCCCAAGGATAGAGCTTGGGTAGGCTGGCTCGGTGGCAGGCATATTTCCCAGAGTCAACCACTGCTCTCCAGCCATTAATGTTGTAGGAACTTAATCTTGGGGTTCTTGAAGAGCACAAACCCTTAAGGCGGAGGACGGTGGCTAAGGGCTGAAGCCACAGTTCCAGTCAGCGCCCCAGGCTCTCTGCATTTAATTTGTAAAGGATATTTGGAGTCCTTTTGCTCTTTGTCAGAGCCAAATGCAGACTATAACTTGACATGCCAGCTTCGGTTGTCTTTAACTTTAAAAACACATTCAAGAACAAACCTTGCAAAGACTGCGACTCTGCCACTTTGTCGGTCCCCTCTGGTCTTTGTGGTCCGACAGTTGCACAGAGCATTTGGATATCCAGAGATTTTTATTTTCCTTTCTAGTAGGAGAAATTCAAGCTTAGGGCTGTTGTTTGCCATGTAGGCCTCTGTGCCCTGCCCCGACCTCTGTGTGTTACCTCACAGGCCCTGCCTAAGCAGGTACCTTCACCAGTGCAGCACATGAAGTGTCCAAGGGGTGGCTGGCCCTGCTCACCAACCACATTCATTGAGTGAGTTAAAGTATGTGCTGGACACAAACCTTTCCCCACAGGTATTGACTTCCCATTCCTCTTCTCACAGACCCTGAAAACACTGCCACCACATGTTACCTAGCCTTCACCACCTGAATACCAATGAGACTGTTTCAAGCCGCAACTCCCCCTCCCCCGCTGTGACTCTCCCACTGGGCTTTTGTCCAAGCTAATGAAGGGGTGTGTGTGTGTGTGTGTGTGTGTGTGTGTGTGTGTGTGTGTTTTCTCCCTGATTTTCTCCTGACTCTTGATGTGTCTAGTTCTCTGTGTGGCTGTGCTTTAGGGTAGAGAGGGAAAGAAAGAGAGGGTCCCTGTGGCTCTCAATGCCACTGAGAGCAATCTCAGATCTTGAGTTTTACATGGATTTCAGTTTGCTCAAACCCATTTTTACAGATGAGTTAGCTGAGGTACAAAGAGATTTAAGCGCTGGTTACCCTGTACATAGGCTGTGCTACACTCACTGGATTTATGCTATGCACAGAAGGTGTTTCTTCCTCTCCCTCCTCCTCTCCCTCCTCCTTCCCCTCTTCCTCTCCTTCCTCCTCCTCTCCCTCCTCTTCCTTCCCCTCCCAGGCAGGGCCAGAGAGTTGGTGCTCAGTGATTAAGAGTGTGTAGGGCTCTAGCAGAGGACCTGCGTTTGATTCCTAGCACCCAGGTCAAGCTGCTCACAGCGCCCGTTTCAGTGGTATCTGATACCTTCTGGGCTCCACCAGCACCAATCCCTTCCCACCCATAGAGATATAATTAAGCAATAATATGAAATCCCCCCCCCCCCAAAAGAAGAATTAAAAAACATTCTTGAAAAGTTGTTGCTAATATTTGTTTAGTAAGTAAGAGGTCCAGTTTGTTAGTAGACCAAATTTTAAAGGCTGTTCAGCCAGATATCTTTAAACTTCTACTGCTCTTGGTTTGGTTTTTTTGTATCTCCTTTTGATTGTATCTCCTTTTGTTGGACAGGCTACTCTAAAATTTGTGATGCTCCTGCTTCAGCCTCCTTAGGAACTGAATAACAGGTGTGAGAGACTATGTCAGGCTTAACAATATTTATATATCAATTGTTAATGCTTATAAATAAAATGTTCATTTTTAAAAAAAAATTTGCTGAGTAAAAATTTGCATAACATGCAACTTTGCATTTGTGAAGCTCAAATTATACTAAGGAATCTGATTCGAAAGTCCTGAGCAATGTGTAACATGTGTGATATTATTTATTAAATCAATGTATTATTTTATTAAATTTAATAATTTTATTAATAAAATTTTATTATTTACTAAATTTGATATTTTAATTAAATTAAGTTTTACTAAATTAAAATTTATTGAATTTGATATTTTATTAACATAATTAGTTAATAAAAATTAAATTTTTAAATTAATTTTATAAATTTATTAAGATTGATATGTGTTAAAATAATAAATATTAATTTTAATAACAATGCATGGCCTGGCTTCTTTCTTTTTTTTTTTTTTTTTTTAAAGATTTATTTTATTTATTATATGTAAGTACACTGTAGCTGTCTTCAGACACTCCAGAAGAGGGAGCCAGATCTCGTTACGGATGGTTGTGAGCCACCATGTGGTTGCTGGGATTTGAACTTATCACCTTCAAAAGAGCAGTCGGGTGCTCTTACCCGCTGAGCCATCTCACCAGCCCCTGGCTTCTTTCTTTTTGAGGGGCTAGGAGCCAGACCTACGCTGTGGCCATGTTAGGTGTGACTCTACTGCTCCCCGCCCCCAGGCTGCAGTTTGATCTATAGAGAAGTACTAAGTGTGAATGATCATTATTGCTGAGTAAACAGTTGAAAGCTGTGCACACTGGTTTTAAAACTGTCTCCTTACTCTACTTTAGAACATCTAGTTGAGGCCTTGGAGTGTACACCCTGGGCATTTGATCTCTGAACATGTTTGTTTGTTTTTTTTTTATAATTCTCCCACAGCCCCTAACAGATGCATGGTTTTCTTTTCTCCTGGTGGCATTTTGTAAAGTAGATTTTATTCTTGAATTCTGCTATAGTTCTTCTATGTGTGTGTGCACTTCGTGCCTGAACGTGACCATGGAGGTGTCTTGAAGCACATATCTCTGGTGTCAAGCCAGCTCAGGAACACCTGGTTCATTCCTCTCATTTCCTGTTGCTACAGAGCTGTGGAGAGGCCTCTGGGGATAGGATGGGGGTGGGTTTGGGCAGGGGCCAGTGCCGGGGTCGGTGATGCACCAGAGAATGTGCAGAATCAGAGGACATGCTGATTCATCTGCAGACCCAGGACTAGAACCAGAGTACGGTGACCATGCTACCATAGGGACACTGATGTGCTATTAAACTGCTGTAGATTTCAAGTATTGGTCAAGTCAGGAAGTTTTTTGCCAATAAAAAACCCCTATAATAAGATACCTTCCTCGTTCCCATAATACAATGAAGTGTTGCAGTATTTCCCTCGGACCTGCACTCTGGCTCCTTCCACAGACTTGATGAGGTTTAGATAACAGATCCGATAAGCCCATCAGTTTCCGGAGTCTGTTACTGCCCCGTGCTCAATTGGCATGGGTCTGATGACTCAACACTGAGGTCTGCCCATCAGTGCATCCTTAGCTTCACAGTTTGAAATCCTGGCCAGGGCCAGCAGACGGTTGGGAATATGTCCGAGCCAAAACCCATCTCCTGTGGCACTCAGCCAGAAACCTCAGTGGTACAATTGGTCAGCAAGGTTGCGGCGGGACCTTTGAGCTGCCCGTGGTTTCCTCCCATTGTTTAAATGTGATGCACATGGTTTCTGGAGTCAGAGAGAGGGTGACTTGCACTCTGGCCAGAAAAGTGTTTTTTTTTTTTTTCCTTCCCCTCACAATGTGTATGCTCACAATTAGAGGGGTGTCCTAGTGGTAACTCCACAAGGAACCTGTGCCAGCACATTCTCTCTTTTATACCTGCAGCAGTTAATGGGAATGGTCTGTATTTCCTGCCTGTATTTTAATTCAAGCTGAGTTCTAAAGCCCGTTTGTGCTTCTTAATGTTCTACAAGACACTGTTCTCTCCATGGTACCCGGAGCTCAGATCGAGTCTTCTCTCTCTTTGGACGTTGGAGGACTGTGTCAATTACTTGTCTCGTTGCTGTAACAAAACACCCGAAACACCCGACAAAAGCAACTGAAGGAAGGAAGGATTTATTTTGGCTCAAGTCCCAAGGCACTGTGCATTGTGGCAGGAAGTCATGGTGTAGCTCAAAGCAGCTGGTCAGGGTGATTCCACAGTCAGGAAGCAGAGGGAGAAGGATGCTGGTGGCCAGCTAGCTCGTTTTCTCCCTTTTTAGTTAGGACAGGTCTTTCCACCTCAATTAACCCAATCTTCAAAATCTATCTCAGACATGCCCAGAGATCTGTCTCCAAGGTAATCCTACATCCTGTCAAATCGGCAATCGATATAAACCGCGTAGCCAGTCCTCCTCATCATGGGAAGGAGCCTGGGAACACAGACGGTTGTAGATGAGGTAGATGGCAGGCATCCAGACCACTGACCTTTTCTGGGAGCAGAGCTGTTTGGGAATATAAAGCTAAAGCACTGACTGACAGCAGGGGAGACTGAGATGGTGGGGGAAATCATGGAGTAATGGTGCTAAGTGACTTTCATTGTTGGCCCTTACACGTTTGGCCGCTGCTTCCAGGAATAGGTAATTCCCTATGTTCTAGGCAACTTCATTTTTCTCTTCCTCTCCAGCCACACCAGCAATCACCCTTTTTCAAGCCACCGTCTATTTGATAATGCTATAATTTGTCAAATCCTTATTACAGTCACCTCAAAATTCGACTTTCAGGGAGGCAGACGTTCAGGCTAACAGAGAGAGCAACTTCAGCTCTACATGTGACAGCATAGTGGCTCTTTCTGAGGTGGGCTGAGGGATTGCTAGCTTCGAGGAATGTAAAGTACAGATATCTTCTGATTTAAACTTCAGGTTCATTGCAAAGCCAGGCCACTACTCAACCTCTAGCACGAAGTTATGTGTGAGGCCCAGCTCTGTTTTCAGGCTCTGTCGGGAATCACTGATTTGTCAGTGGCTTAGCTTGGGACTGGTCTGGACTAGTCTTTTCACTCGTGAAGTAACCTTGCTATTTACCAAGGAGTATGACAACCCAGACCCCCTAAGTATATCTGAAAGTATGCTTTCCAAGCAGAAGAAAGCTATTTATCTGGTTTCAACAAAGAAACATCTACAAGTTCATTGGTATCATATAAGTGGGTTTTTTTTTTTCCTCCTTCAAAGAGATCTCCCTGTATTGTGTGTGCCGACTCTTGTTGAGCATTAAGGTCTAGCTTCCCACCGACCCTTCTCTCGTCTTGCCTCTTATTAAATCTGACCATTACTCCCTTTAGGATCAGACATGGTTTTGTAAGAAAACAAGCATGATTCCACAGCTCAGGGGCACAGCTAACCGAGCACAGTCCCACAAAGACTCTTTCTCTTTCTGCACGCTCCTTCCTTCCTTCCTTCCTTCCTTCCTTCCTTCCTTCCTTCCTTCCTTCCTTCCTTCCTTCCTTCCTTGTAAGCCAGGTTGGCCTCATGCATGCTGCCCCAGCTTCCGAGTACAGGCATTTACATGTATGTGCCCACTATGCCTGCCTCTTGTATCTCTGGATTCTGATCTGGTAGGGCTCGGATGGGAACCCGGATCCTGCTTTTCCAAAAAGGGATATTTAAAGAAAGGCAAGCATCTTGTTGATGATGTAGACGGGTTTCTTTAGAAAGTTCTTAATGTTCTAGAAGGTGGGAATATTACCAGATCACTTACCCTGCACTGAGTCCTAAGACAGGGCCTGCCTGTTATGTTTTCATACCAAAGATTACCTAATGTTAGTTTTATGTTCTGATCGTAATCCAAATTTATGTACTTTATATAAAGTCTGCTGTAGGAGGAGACTATCTAAGCTTTTTTTTTTAAGCATTGTCTTTGGGATGTCTCTACAGGCAATGGTGGCTTGCTATCCAGGAAATGGAACAGGTTATGTTCGCCACGTGGACAACCCCAATGGTGATGGCCGCTGTATCACCTGTATCTATTACCTGAATAAGAATTGGGATGCCAAGGTACTGTGGAATAGTGTGTGTGTGTGTGTGTGTGTGTGTGTGTGTGTGTGTGTGTGTTCTGTGGGGTGGGGCGAGCTTGGGGAGATATATGCTGTAGAAGGGGTGTACTGAGAGTTCAGATCAAAAGAGTATGCCATTTCCAATTAAGTAAAACCTTCCAGTAATTTTAGGAGAGTTATAGTTTCTAATAGCCAGTGTCCATTGTTTTATGCCCTGCCCGGCCTCCTGCCACTTATGGAATTAATGCCAGAGTTGATAAGATTAAGCTCAGTGGCTCTAGAGTTAGTGTGGTGGGGGGCAGGTGATTGTGGTCAGGGGTTAATGAAGGGAGGTAGCTGAGCATTGGGATGCAGTGTTGAGGAGACCCTCAGCTCAGCATATGTTGCATACCTTTCCCTTTCCCTCCGAGCAGCAACCCTAAGAGAATTCCACAAAAAAAACAGAGTGGTGGGTTATCAAAGCTGTCCCCGAGAGAGACTTCCCACACAGTCCTCTATCTCGGAATAATATATCCCATTGGGATTGCATTTGTTGTCGCTTGTGAACGGCAGCAGTTTGTACGGTAGATGGTAGAGTTCATGTAAAATTCTCCGAGTTAGGGATGATTTAGGAGTCTGTAAGGTCGGAGAGCTCTGCAAGCTTATTTAGCTTTTGAACTTTCCGCATCTCCGTTTGCGGTTTGTTAGTGTAGACTCCGGCTGTTAGGGTGGGGTACTAGATCTCTCCTCTCTATTTGGTAGTAAGACCACAACAGTTCCTTTAGGGCTTAAAAGTATCTTTTGAGATACTATTGTGAGCAGAGTTAGTGGGACAACAATGATAAACCAAGAAGAATGAAATCAACAGAGATTTGAGTTTCTTCTGCCAGCGTTAGACTGTGTTGTGTAAAAAACGGTAATGCGTGAAGCCTGATTTCTACCCAGAAGATAGTTGTTCCAGTAGGACAAATAGATTGATTATACATGTGAAAAGGAAAAGGCGGGTGAAGAGAGTGATAGACGTCCAGAAAGATGTAGATAGCATGGTGTGAGAGGTCACGGAAGTGCCCAGTCAATGGGGTCAGAGGGCATTTGAAGAGTTCAGAGGACGGCTATAAATTGTTACTGCAGGAGCAGCTGTATGGGAAGCATGCTTAGATTTAATATTTGGTGGCGCTATGAAATTACTCAGGATTTCTCTGCTTGTTTCTGGCATGTTGAAGCAGGCTGATATGGACAGTTTGGTACTCTCTGGCTGTCCTCTATTTTGTGTCTGTGGCCTTCCTAGCTTTGGGAAGGGGAAGATGCTGAGATGAAGTTGAATATGGCTATCCATAGCTAAGTCTGATGCAGGTCTGATTCCAAAGTGTGAGGGGGGGGGGATAAATATTTACGAGATGAAACCCACTTAAAGAAAGGTAGTATTTCTCCTGCATAGAGCTAACGCATTGCTGATCAACCTCTTGTGAGACCACAAAATAACTGATGATCTTCTTGGTCTCCAGTTACACGGAGGGGTCCTGCGGATATTTCCGGAAGGGAAATCATTTGTAGCAGATGTGGAGCCCATTTTTGATAGACTTCTGTTCTTCTGGTCAGACCGCAGGAATCCACATGAAGTCCAGCCCTCCTATGCCACCAGGTAAGAGCTAGGGCCACAGTTCCTCTTCCAGGGTGCATACAAACCCCAGATCCCTGAAAACTAATGTCCTTCAATTTGGGGTATACCCCAAAGCTGATAGGTGAACCTGTTTGGAGGGATAGAAATCAAAGGAGCCTCTTTAGGATTCATTAGCATACAAATCTAACTTCAATTTAAAGTAACTATGGACTTTTCCTATCCTGTGAGTTGTGCATACTGAAGTCTCAGTTTCTCAGAGTCCTCTCCCCTGTCTTTCTTTCTGTCCCTTCCTTCTTGACCATTGATAAAGTTAGAGTTGCCTGTGCTTTGGGGTACACTCCTGTAATGCCAGCATTTGCAGGATCAAACTGGAGCATTGAGAGCTCAAGGCAACGTGAGCTAAGCGAGACCTAGTGTCCAAAGCGTCAGGGAACAGGCCAAGCTAATGTTGAGCTAGCCCTGGTTACCACGTGTCAAAAGTTCTGCTTCTTTGAGTGAAATTACAGTCAGTTCAAGCAAAGAAAGAACCTTGGGAAAGGAAAGAGTAATTCTTCTTGAATTTACTTCCTTTTCACTCTTGTCCAGGCTAGCATTATCCATGAAATAACAATTGGATGTTATAGTTTTGCTTGTTCCATCCATCCATCCATCCATCCATCCATCCATCCATCCATCCATCCTTGAGACAAGGGCTTGTGTTGGGATGGCCTGGAACTCACTACAGTGCAGAGGATAACCCTGAATCTCTGATCCTCCTGAGTGTGGAGATCACAGGCGTGTGCCATTGCATGTAGTTTTTTCTGATGTTAAGGCTTTATGCACACAGTACAAGCATTCTGTCAACTGAGTAGACCCTAGACCTACAATTCAATGTTCTTAAAACCCTTCATCTTTCTTTTTTCTTTCTTTCTTTTCCTTTTCCCTTCCTCCCTCCCTCCCTTGACACATGGATAAGCAGAGTTTTAAAGTCTCTGAACATTTTAGAATTGTCTAATCTTTATCTTGAAGGCTGAACAAAGTATTTATGTCCTCTTCTGCCTTGAATTCTCCCTTCTCTTCCTGCACGTGGGCCAGGCAGAGAGCAGAGCGATATGGAGTGGGGGGCCTTATACTGGGAAGGGTGTTGAGGTGGGAAACGCTGTGGAAGAACCGTGCTAAGCATTCCCAAGCTTGGCCTTCCACATAGCCCTGCAGAGATCCTCATCTGAGCCCCAGAAGTTAACAGATTCGGTCACACTGTGACATGTTCTGCATAAACAGGCCTCTAGTCCCTCTGCTGCTGCTGACATCTACCTGTGGCTTGTTTTATAGGGTTCAATAATAGGACCCTGTTTTGTGGCAGGATTCTCTAGTTACTTCCCAGCCCCAACTGTGACAACTTTATAGAGAAAACATTAGCAAAGGTGATTGGAAGCCTTGGGAGTGGAGTGGGGGATGAGACGGGATGCTGTGGAAAGTACTGTGGTTAATAATAATTATAAAAGTAAAAGGTTTAAAAACCCAAACATGAGATAGCTCCAATTAACAGTCTATCCCATGAATAGGATAAAGCTAGTGACAGGAACAGTGGAAATCCCAGAGGTGTCTGTACTGAACTGAGTCTTTGCACCAATGCCTAAAACTAAAGAAAGCAGGCTGAGAGTTAGAAAGGTTCCATGACTGAACGAAGCTACTCGTGAAAGCTTCTCTCAAATGTTACCTCCCTTTCCCTGTTTCCTTCCCATCATCATGAGCCTCCATCCTTAGCAGGGCAAGTCTCTTCCAGTCCTTCCTGTGCAGATTAGGTTTCCCCATTGAGTCCCTACCCATCCAATCAGCCGCTAGAGCCCGAGCTCTTCAGAGAAGTTTCTAGGGATAATATCGTTGAGTTCCGGAGTGCTCAGAACAGGACCTGGCAGTCCCCAGAGTGTGGTAGGACATTTATACAGCATTGAACCCAAGGAAATACTTATAAATTAAAATAGTGGTGGTTTTATAGATGATTGTATTATGAGCTTCACAAAGTGAGTTTGATGCTTTGGGTGGTCTCTAATAGCACATGCCTTTCTTCCACAGGTACGCTATGACTGTCTGGTACTTTGATGCTGAAGAAAGGGCAGAAGCCAAAAAGAAATTCAGGAATTTAACTAGTAAGTGTCCGGCTGCTTTCTCCGACTTTAGTTTTATATCTTTTGTAATAACGCTGTTTCGTCTCAGATGTGAGTTAGCTTCAGATAGAATGATATCTAAAGTCTTGGCTCTCATGCTCTTAAAAACCATCACAAGGAAACGAGTGGGACAATCTCCCTCGGGATGCCCACTGACTGTGTGATGTAATAGATAGAAAATAATTAACTTTTTATTGTGAATGTTAGTCAGTCATGTGCAACATAAAGTTTTGTTCGCGAATTTGGCATTTAGATAGAAAATATAACGGATCCTAGCTCCAGTGGTCAATTTCAGTTGGTATGGGATTGTGGCCCAGTATAGAAGCAGGGCTCTCACGCTCTCAAACCGATCTGACTTAACGTCGTTCCTGCCGTCTGCAGCCAGCATTTATAAGTTATGCTTCTCAATTCTGGTTGTACTAAGCTAAGCATGGCGGGACAGCACTCTAGCCTGGGGCAGGAGGATCATGAATTTGAGGTCAGCCTGACCTCTGTAATGTCCTGCCTCCCCCAAAAGAGTACAAAAGCAGTAATCCTACCAAGGTGGTTCATGAAAAGGAAAATTCCTGGCCCTCTGAGTACAGGAAATGCTGTATCCTGTATCCTTTCAAGTAACTGACCATTAGTATATGAGCTGAGTTCCTAAGAAATCTTACAGGGAGAACTGGAGATGTAGCTCAGAGTTGGAGCGCTTGCCTAACATGTGGCGTGTCCTGGGTACAATTCTTTCCACTGCCAAATAAATAAAATGTATGTTTACATAAAGAAATTGACAGAAGTTTACCTAATTCATTACCCATTTGACCTTTGTACCTATCAAATGCCAAGACAGACAGCTTTGCGTGTGTGAAAGGTGTGTGTGTGTGTGTGTGTGTGTGTGTGTGTGTGAGAGAGAGAGAGAGAGAGAGAGAGAGAGAGAGAGAGAGAGAGACTTGATAACTGACATAATTCATCAAATTTGACTCCCTAACTTGTTTTTCCTGTTTCCAACCCAGGAAAAACTGAATCTTCTCTTGCTAAAGACTGACTGTGGTGTGCCGTCCGCTGGCCGCGTTCGTGTAGTAACAGTTCCGGAAATGTTAAAGTGTCAAGATCCAAAGAGCCTGTACAGTCCCCCACTGCCCGAGTCATCGTTCACCTTGTTTGTGGTACTTCATGTTTTCTTGCCAGGACTGCGTTGACCTTCAGACACTCTCTTTGCCAGATGAACTCATTTGCTAACTCCAGAAATACCTGCAGACGACATCCTAGCTGGCCAGCGGTTTAACGGATAGATTTGGAGCCCAGGACTGCTTCTTATTCGCACTTTATGTATGCGTCCTGATTTGAAAGGAGGAGGTTTGCAAAGAAATAAAGTTGGTGACAGATGCCCCAAAGGGGCACCCTCCAAACCCCCACAGCAAGAAAGAGAAATATCTGAACAATTTCCAGATGTTGTCAACCAAAGTCTGGACAGTGACGACGACCTAATGACATTATCACCTCTAGAAAGGGCTGCTGTGTAGTGATCGTTTTATAGGTGTCCCACGGTGGATGCTCCATTTTCCTGGTTTACGACGTGTTCTTTCTGAAGGTCATTGCTAAGTCAACGGCTCTCTTGTGGAAGATGATCCCAGCATTTATGCACTATGTTTACTTCTTACTTGGGGAACCTAATCATCTAGAGAGTAAAATTCACCAGCTAGTTTGGGTTGTTTTTCTGGTATTGAAATTTGAAGTTAAATCAGAGGACAGAAAGCGTCCTGGTAATTCAGCATTACATTCTGCCAACTTTATGGGAAGAGCAAAGCCCAGCGTACGCTATTACCCCGAGCATCTCAAGCAGTTCAGTTCGGGAGGGAGATGGGATTAGAAGTGCAGACAGCCCCCTTTCATCCCTTTGTGTCCCCTTTAACTGTTCATCGTCCACAACAAAGAACCGTGTGCTGTACTCTTTAAAGAGATGGAAATAAAAAGACCTCAGAGCTATTGGAGTTCTTCCACGTCGTCTGCTCTACCAGCTTCACTTGAGACATCTTGATCCTTGACAACTGGCTGGTAGTACAGCCCGAGTTGTGGGATTTCCCATAATCTTGAGAGGGTCTCCTGCTGCAGGGCGCAGGTGCCCCTTCCTCCGGAACTCTGTATGAAACACCTATTTTACGAAAGTTAGCCATCCTACTTTCCGCTGCTACTTCCCCATCTTTCAAACCTCTTGAATTTCCTAGCTAGAATCCCACAAGCAGCATGGATCTGAAAGTGTTTTATTTCATCATGTTCAGACAGACAGACAGACAGACAGACTTTCCAAGAAAGAAGTTGATACTTTTCCTCTAATTGTTTTGGAAAGTGTCCAGGAAGAACTGTCATTCCTTTCCCCCGTGGCTCAGTTTTGTTTTATTTAGTCTTTCCCACCTTCTAACTTGCAATGTCATTTTCCTTATTTATTTTGTTTATTGTCTCTTTAGCCTGTGACGCCTAGAGTGTTAAGTACAACGAAGACAGGGATTTTGTACGTTTTTTGGCCCATTCAATATTCCCAGCACCTAACCTAATGTCTGGCATATAGCAAGCAAGGGCTTAGTAAATACATGCTCAATAAACTCAGTCTCTTCTGTAGTGGTTTGGTTCATTTCCATCGTCTTTGGCAGGAAAGGCTTGCTGGATTCTATATCTTTGATTCTAACCTCTAGACTGTGCATTTCTCTCTTGTGCATCTAGAAAGTGGTTTTCAACCTGTGTGTGGGCCGTATGACCCCCTTTTATATTCCCAAGGGGATATCAGATATTTACAACAGTAGCAAAATTACAGTATGGAGAAGGAATAAAAATAAATTTTATGGTTGGGGGTCACCACAACATGAGGAACTGTATTACAGGGTCACAGCCTTAAGAAGGTTGAGACCACTATCACATGGCAAGCACTCTTCCACTGAATTGTATTATCATAGCTCTTGTGGTTATGACTTTAGGCTGAGAGTATCGAAAATTCTGGTCTTGGTCAGTGGGTCATTCACGGTTGCCACGTCCCCACACAGCAGGGACTTGATCTGACTGGGAGCTGAAATAGAATGACAAAAGGACAGACAGACATTTAAACTGGGATCAGGTGGGCGGTGCTCACTCTGATAGAGCTGTCCCTCCTACACAACAATGGGGCCTTACTTTGTACAACCCTAGAGTTAGATCATCTTAGTAGGCGGTCTCTGTAGGGGAGCAGACTCCAGGTTGCAGGCTTCTGAGAAGCAGCAGCTGCACACAGTAGGACAGTCTCATGCTTGCACACACTGTCAACATTAGCGCTTTGCAGTCCTTCTGAGCTTCACCCATACAGGGCAGGCTTTGCCAATCCCAGGGGTCTAAGGCATTGGACCCTTGACATGGTCATGCCCACATCATCAATGAACCTTCACTCAGGACTTCATCTACTCTACACATGTGCCCACGTAAACCTGACACCAGGAGCAGAGTTTCCTTGGCAGTTTCATGGCTATGAAATGGTAAGAGTATCTGAAGATACCTTCAGACAGTTTTCAAACCATCAGTGACAGAGGAAGGTAGGTAGGTAGGTCATGTATCGAGCATCTCAGGTTCTGTTAAAAAAAACAAAAAACAAACAAACAAAAAAACCAGGACTGCCTTTTCAGGATTATTAACATCTCATGGCAGTGACAGGATTCTGAACCGAAAGTCATAGTCTAATCTCAAGCTGGTATGAACTGCTGATGTCCCTGTCTGTACCCACCTGTGAAAAGCACTTAAATCTCTTTCTGATTTGAGTTCCTGCCTGCTGTCCAGCTGAGCATGAAAGACTCCCATGTCTAGGGCGAGCCAGCTGTGGTGTCAGGTGTGAGCATGTCTCCCTAGATCCCTATTGAAACTTTAACCCTAACACAGCAGAATAAGGATGTGGGGCACCTAGGTGACAAGGCCCTGGAGTTCACAGTCAGGATGAAGGTGTTGCCCTCAGAGAAAAGCTTTGAGGGCTGGCATCAGTCCTGCCCCCGAGGGCATGTGAGGGCAACAGGGTGCACGGTAGAGACAGCAGCCTTCTTTGCGCTGTGCAGCTCTTGGTACATTAGTCTTCACTGGCTAAGTTCCTTTAGTACAACAAGTCAATTTCTGTGGTTTATTAGTGACTCAAATAGCATTTTGTTGGAGAACAACAAGAAAGGGCTTTATCTCCAATGTCCATAGGAAGGACACCTCTTGTGTGGGTGGAACTCTGGATTCACAGTCACCCCTCCCCACTTTAAAAACTTTATCGATTCAAGAATTTTACATCATGTACCCCAATCCACTCATATCCCTTCATATCTTTCCTTCACCTTTGCAACCTCTCTCGCAAAAGGAAGAAAAATAAAATAAATAAAAACAACAAAAAGCTATCTAGCCATGAAAGCTGTGATGTCATGGCATGTCACATGGTATACCTGTGATGTCACGGAATGTCACACAGTATACCCTTTTACCCAAACAGCTTTAGTTACAAATGTTCATCGCAGAGTCCCTCTGGCTTCTGCTACGTTATCAATACTGGATCCTCACAGGGACTCCTCTCAGATATCCTGCTGTTGCCCTGTGTCGTGGAGATCCTGCAGCTGTGGATCAGCAGGACTGCTTCTTCACTCATTCATGCAGTTCACAGAGTGGGTAGAAGTTGGGGTGGGCCAACTCAGAGCCCTGGATCTGGGCCTGGGTGGGAGCTGAGTTAGTCAGCTTCTTGTTCCTTTTGAGTACATCGACACACTGTCTCTGGAGTCCCAGGTTTCTGATAAGGGTCTCAAGGGAAAGTTGTGACGTAGTTGTCAGAGGCTCTGATCCTTTAAAATGATCCCAGTTTACAGTGAAGATCTGAATACTCTTGGGTGTTGAGATAAAGTCTGGAAAAGCCAGATGTTACAGAATTTTAGGGTCCAAGCCATAAGGCCATTGAAGCACCCTGTGTATGCGTCCTACCTAGTAAAACGACATTGTCTATATAACCCACAGAAGCACAAATCGTCCTGACTATCATTATCATTGTTATGGTTGCTTTCATTATTATAAAGTAGAAAGGGTCTTTGTTATGGAGTGAATATGAAATGTCCTACATTATCTCATGAACCTTTGGGCCTTGTGCTGGATGGTTTCATGTCAACTTCATACAAGCTGCAGTCATCTGAGAGTAAGGAACCTCAATTTAAAAAATAAAAACAGGGTTGGAGAGGTGGCTCAGCGGTTAAGAGCACTGACCACTCCTCCGGAGGTCCTGAGTTCAATTCCCAGCAACCACATGGTTGGTGGCTTACAACCACCCATAATGAGATCTGATACCCTCTTCTGGTGTGTCTGAAGACAGCTACAGTGTACTTACATATAATAAATAAATAAATCTTTGGGCCGGAGCTAGTGGGGCTGGAGTGAGAAGGGAACAAAACCAAAAACAAATGCCTCTCAATCAAGCTGTAGGCAAGCCTGTAGGGCATTTCTTAATTAGTGATTGATGGGGGAGGGCCCAGGCTATTGTGGGTGGGGCCATCCCTGCACTGGTGGTTGTGGTGGTCCTGGGTGCTATAAGATAAGAAAGCAGGCTAAGCAAGCCCTAAGCATTATTCCTCCACGGCATTGGCTTCAGATTCCTCCTTCCAGTTCCTTCCCTTACTTCTCTCAGAAATGAACAGTTATCTGGAAGTATAACAGAAAATAAACCATTTCCTCTCCAAGTTGCTTTTGATCATGGTGTTTTACCACAGCAGCAGAACCCTAATTCTTCAGTCTGCTTAGACTGCCTGGTTTTGAGAAGTTGGGGAACCTTGGATGTGGGGCCTAGCTGGAGGTGTTTGGTCCCTATGAGGCCCAGGAAATTGTCAATACAGTTAAACCAGTTCCTCTGACGCCTGCTGAGCCCACTACCAGGCCTTCTCCATCCTCCAAAAAAAAAAAAAAAGCCCATCCTCCAAAAAAAAAAATCAACCCTTCCTTAAATTGCTTCTTGTATGTGATGCCCACATCAGGGACAAGAAGAACAGGAAGCCATCGATGGCTACGGGGCTGCAGCTGTCAGCAGTGGAGTCTTTGATGGATCCTGCTGAGTGAGGTGTCTGTAAAGTTCTCCTGGGCACTTTCCAGGCTGAGAGCAGCTCCCTGGAATTAGCAGTGGTTGCACCCTGTACTGAATGGAGGGCACTAATCTCTGTCTGAGCTGCTGAGAGTGACATTGAGTCCATTAAATACGGCCTGTGGTAGAAGACATGTCTGAGGCCTGATGATGATTTGAGTTTAGAGAAGAGAAACAGAAGGCAGCTGGAGCAAGCCTCCCAAACCCCCAGGTGTCTTTGCTGAAGGTCAAAGGATGCTTGAGAGACTGAAGAGAGTTCCTGGTGTCTGTCGTGATAGGGATAGCAGGTCTCACTCTGACAGTCTGTCCCCAGACCGTTGTGGAGCACCATGTCATGTTGAAGGGAGTGGCCAAGTCATCTCCCATTGGCATGGCAAAACATTCCTGCTGTCTCGGGCCTACCATTGCACCACATTACCACATTACGCTCCAGGACCATGACCATGAGGTAAGTTCTAGACAGCCCCATGTGGGAATCAGGGCCAGAGACACCAAGCAGCTTGCACATGGGGTCAGAGCAGGTTCCAGTGAGCAGGTGACTTCTGAGACAGTGTTTTGGTTTATAAAGCCAGCAGGTGGGGAAGGAGGTTGCGTGGTCAGGGATTCTGTAGGGGAAAGCCAAGCAAATAAGTGGATCTCAATAGACTTGGCTGTCGGAGAGACGTTGAGTCTTTGGGATACACAGAGGTGCCAACCAAGAGCCTGGCTGGCTTCCCTGTGGAGGGCCATGTTCATGCTGCTCAAGAGACATCACTAGTTCCTTTGGACTCTTTCCCAAGAGAAGTAGATGGCAAGCTAACAAAGCCAGCCTGCTCATGGACTGTATCTAAACTGTCCCTCTTGTTTTCAGAGGGGAGAGGAGTCAGTCACTAGGAGATATTATACACCAGACTCTTGACACATCCTCACAGCAGCCCACAGGCATCAACCTTACAGATTAAGAGATGCTAAGTAGTTGTTCTTGGGCACAAAGAGTTTCATCAGGAAATCTTATAAGTTCCTGATAGCTAGGCTTTTGGATACAGCTGTAATGTCTTTTGTGGCCTAAGGAAGGCTGGGCCTTCGAGGTCAGAGGTCAACTCTAAAACTCTCAGGAGCCATTTATCTTTTCTTGTGTGCTGGCTAGTTTTGTGTCAGCTTGACACACAAATTGGAATTATCTAGGAGGAGGGAACCTTAATTGGGAAAATGCTTCCATACGATCTGGCTATAAGGCATTGTCTTAATTAGTGATTGACAGGGGATGGCGCAGTACATTGTGGGTGGTGCCATCCCTGGGCTCTGGTGATCCTGGGTCCTGTAAGAAAGCAGTTGAGCCGGGCGTGGTGGCACATGCCTTTAATCCCAGCATTTGGGAGGCAGAGGCAGTGGATTTCTGAGTTCGAGGCCAGCCTGGTCTACAGAGTGAGTTCCAGGACAGCCAGGGCTACACAGAGAAACCCTGTCTTGAAAAAAACAAAAAAGAAAGAAAGAAAAGAAAAGAAAGCAGTTGAGCAAGACGGGGAGCAAACCAGTAAGTAGCACTCCTCCATGGTCTTTTCGTTAGCTCCTGCCTCAAGGATCCTTCCCTGTTGGAGTTCCTGTTCTGGCTTCCATTGGTGATGAACAGGAATGTGGATGTATAAACCAGATAAACCTTTTCCTCCCCAACTTGCTTATTGGCCATGGTGTTTAGTTGCAGCAACAGAAACCTTAAGTAAGACACCTGGGTTCTGGAACCATGTGTTCTGTGTGGAGGCTTCTCCTGGTAGAAGTATGAGAGTGGTAGGGTGATGGAGGGCAGAGTGCCTAGGACCAGGCCTGTTGGCGAGGGGCTGTTTTAGGTTGTGTGTTCTCAGAGCAGCAAAGCAGCCAGGCCTAACTCATCCCTGCAAACCAAGTCTACTGGGTAGACCCTGCTGCTCTCTACCTGGGCACGTCACAAGGACAGGAGCCAGGCACTGTACTGGACTGCCTCGTTAGTCCCAGAACTCTAGTCAAAATGGTGTTATTCTCTGCAGAGGTCGTAGGCCTTGGATGTAGGGACTAGGAAACTGTACCCAATTATCCATTGGTTAGGTTACTCTTTCCTCTTTCCTCAGCTGAGAGGATGGTCTCCCCTTAATTCACCGGAAGAGCTTTCTCTGCCTGCAAGGAGTCATAGCCTGGCTAGGTCCTCCATCTGAGATTACTTGCTGGTAATCAGAACAGCACTGCTCATGTTTGCTGTGTTTAGAAGACACCGAAGGCAAGCATCAAGGGTTGTCATGTCGGAGAGTACAAAGCCAAAATAAGCAGCGATGGGAGATAAAGACGAGAATGTGTAATACCTGCAGCAGGTTAAGAGAGCATGGTCTCCACTCTGAAGGCAATGTTTCCTCTGAACGTAGAAAACATGGGGGTTTTTATTCGGGGAGCTTCTATATATTCATAGATGGGTAGGTCCATCCCTGAGCATGCTCAGTTGAAGATTGTGGAACTCATGCTTAAAAGGTTAAAGTGACAGACAGAAATGTGTGTGGCCATGGCCACATTAGTCTTCAGTGTAACCCAGAAGATGAAAATAGAGGAAGGAACACTTTGAAGGGTTATTGATACAGTAATCTGTCTAAGAAGGTACCTGCTTTGGTTCATGGCTGACCACACCACCATGAACACTGGGGCTTGAATTGGCATATCTAGAGCACAAGACTCACAGGGGGCTGTTTGAGCATGGACAGCCATGTCTAACAGACTTTACATTCATAGCTAGTGAGCTGTGGCCACATCACCCACTGGGAGGAGTGAAATGCAGTTATGATGTGCCATGAAACACTGAGTAAAAAGGAGTGTAGCATCAGTTCATGCCCTATCTGGCCTTTGTGTCTGGTCTTTCATTCCTCTGCAGGTCTTGCTGTGGCATGTCGATATCTATCCTTCAACACCCACCCCCTCATGCTGTTTGGGGGACATTTGTTCCTCCTTTTGCTTGTTCATGGCTCTGCCCCAGTCCTGGGGTGAAATGTGGGTACCTAGTTTACAAACATAAGGCTCAGTGAACCCTCAGTTTCTATGATGTACCAAAGGCAGATTACTCTGTGATGTGTGTTTATTCATAACCATGCATGACTTATTTCTGTTCATGGGTCTTCATGCTTGCAGAGCACAGGCGGGATCTATACAGCACTAACCAGGAAATAGATGCTTTAGGGGTCCTTTCTGCCGTTACTTCAAGACATTGTTCTTATATCAGGAAGGAGGCTAGCTCCTGGAGGGACTGTCAGATAGGCCTTCTAATGTAGAACATAAAGAAGATTATCTGGGCCTGCTCAGGGCCCTGAAACAGAATGTGAAGATGATGTTCAATGTGACTGTGTTCAGTCCATCTCAAACCAGGATGAGAAGATGGTGGTGGTCTATAAAACGGCCTATATAGAGCAGGTAGCATTGGTTGGTGAGCTGGAGCAGTTAGAACTTTTTCAGTGACTTCCTAGCCAAGAAAGCCTGTGAAAAAGGTTGCAACCATTTTCTCTAGGAAACTATAGAACTTTGGGTATGCATAATCACTCTGTATAGATGGATATGGTGGCACACACCGTTAATCCCTACAGTCAGGATGCAGAGGCAGGTGGATCTGTGGGCTCGAGGGCAACCTGTTACTAAGCAGGGAGCTCCACAGAACATGATGGTAACCATGCCAGCTCAGGAGGCCGAACCCTGTAGAAGTAGGGATGGCACTGTGGTCCAAACACCTGGGTCACTCCACTTTAGTCTCGCCTTGTTCCCTTTTGGGGCCTTGGTTCCCATCTATGACAACATAGTCTGTATGCTTAAGAATGAACTTTATATATACCATAAAGAGCTTCCGTAATCCAGCCTGGTCTACAGAGTGAGTTCCAGGACAGCCAGGGCTACACAGAGAAACCCTGTCTCGAAGTAAAAAAAAAAAAGCTTCCATAAGAAGCCATGAAACAAGATGGAATGATAAAAGCATCACAGAAGACAACTAATGGCAAAGAACATGCGCAATGACAGGAAGGGAACATGAAAGGGATGTCTGGACACTGGAGGTAAAATGTGTCAGTACAGGAAAGTTCATCAAACTATATAAAACCGCAAATCAATATGCACTCACCAAAGAGGTCCGAATGAAAAAAGACTGAACATGGTAAACGTTGGTGAGGATGAAGGCTCTTATCCACTTCATGAGGGTTGCTAACTTTGCTACAATGCTGGACAGGTACATGCACACACACATGCACACATGCACACACACCTTTTGATTCAGCAATTGTATCCATGGGCATCTATGAAGTAGACCATGAAAGGCAGTGGCGGAGATAGATCCAAAACTGCTGAGCAGTGCTTCTCATAGCACCTCCAACTAGGAAACACTCTGACGCTTACCAAGCACGGGACTGCCTGAGGAAGTCAGTCTACACTTTACAGCCATGCACACCACAGGGTAGAGGAATCTCACAAGGAGACAGGCTGGGGGAATGGATCAGGACTTAAAAATGCGTGAAAGCATGAGAACCTGAGGTGGGATTCAATGCACCCACATAAGAGCTAGGCACAGTAGCTTTGTAGCCTTGGGATTTGGGGCAGAGATACAGGGAAGGCAGGCTCTCTACTAGACAGTTTATCTAAAATAATAATCTCCAGGCTCAGAGGTTAAGAGCACTGGCTGCTCTTCTGAAGGAAGATGGCACCTCACAACTGTCTGTAACTCCAGTTCCAGAGGATCCAACACATTCGCAGAGGCACACATGCAGGCAAAACACCAACGCACATAAAACAAAAGTAAATCATTAAAGTAATCATCATCATCATTATCATCAATCATCTCCAAGTTCAGTGAGAGACCCAGCCCAGGAGGCTTGGTTCTGGACACCTTGCTGAGAGTGGCTAGGGAATGAAGGAAGACCTAGCAGGCATATAGGAACAGAACAGCTGGGCTTTGATGATTCATGCACTCTCTGAGGGGGTGGCACCTACTACTGCAACAACCTGGAGCCTCAGTAAGTTTCTATGTACAGCACGGGGGAGGGGTTAGCTAGTCTGGGTAGGAGGTCTCTGTAAGTGGTCAGGCACCGGGGCAGCATAAGCTGCAGTGGCTAGTTTTTGCAGGAACTAGCTAGTAGTTGGTAAATTCTAGTTCTTAGATAAAAGGAAGGCTTTTGCATTCTGAACCAGGCCTGAGGAAGGCTTTGATATTGCCACGAGTCTGTGGCATGGGTCCTTGGCAGGCTACATGTCCACAACAAAATACATAACTCAGAAGCAGGGCATGGTGGCACACACCTTTAATCCCAGCACTCGGAAGACAGAGGCAGGCAGATTTCTGAGTTCGAGGCCAGCCTGGTCTACAAAGTGAGTTCCAGGACAGCCAGGGCTATACAGAGAAACCCTGTCTCGAAAAACCAAAAAAAAAAAAAAAAAAAAAAAACCCAAACAAGCAAACAAACAAAAAACTCAGGACTCCTTCCACTCTTTGCACTTTTGCTTAAGGGGTTCCTTGGCTCCCCATAGTAAAGAAGTTAAAACGATACCTGAGTCCTTATTACACTTTATTCTTTTCTTTCAGGACCAGTGTTTTCATTCCTCTTGGGTAGGCGCCTGCATGTGAAGCTGACCTGTGGTGCGCTTGTGAAGCTCGTGTTTATGATTTTATAGCCTTCCAAACTGTTTTACCAAGAACCTACTGTCCATCATGGCTGCGCCTGCGCGGGTTCGCTTTCTCTCCACTGTCATTAGCGGTTGCTGTTGTCTGGCTAACGCCGCTGTCATTCCCCCCCGAAGTGCGGTGCTACCCTGAGAGGTTTGACTTGGATTTCCCTAACAGTGACTGCTGTGGGACCTCTTTTCATTTGCTCAGTTGTCATTTACATATCGTTTTTTTCGGGAAATGTCTATTCTGAATCTTTTTCCAGTTCAAACTGTCTTTCCATAGAGGTTTAAGTTATATATGCTGAACATGTATCCCTTCTCAGGGATGTGATTTTTCTCCAAGTCTGTGGCTTGTCCTTTCATTCTTTTTTTTTTTTTTTTAGGACAGCATTTTCAACAAATGGTGCTGGCACAACTGGCTGTTAGCATGTAAAAGAATGCAACTTGATCCATTCTTTTTTTTTTTTTTTNAGTGTCTATGTTTGGTGACTGATTGTGGGATGGATCCCTGGCAGCCGCAGTCGTTGGGTCCATCCTTTGGATTCAGCTTCACAAATGCTCTCTTTAACTCTTTCAATGTGTGCTTTGTTCTTAATTCTAGGAAGGGGTGACGTGTCCACATTTTGATCTTCCTTCTTCTTGAGTTTCATGTGTTTAGTAAATTGTATCTCGGGTAGTCTAGGTTTCTGGGCTAATATCCACATATCAGTGAGTACATGTTATGTGAGTTCTTTTGTGAATGGGTTACTTCACTCAGGATGATGGCCTCCAGATCCATCCATTTGCCTAGGAATTTCATATATTTATTTGAACAGTGTCTTTGTAAGAACAAAATATTTAAATTTTGAGTTGTCAGATTTATGAAAAATTTTGAGTTGTCAGATTTATGAAGGTTTTCATGTTTGTTTGTTTTTTTAATGTCATACTTTTATGAGAATCTTCTGCATTTTCTTTGAGAATTTCATCTTCTAGCCACTGAGGATTGAACCCAGGACCTCATGTGTGCTAGTCCAGGGCTCTCACTGAGTCGCAGGAGCGGGCATGTGGATAAGATTGCAAATGCCTCCAGGGGACCCTTGTTGCTGGAATTACAAGTGGTTGTGAACCGCCTGGTGTGGGTGCTGGGAGCTAAACTCAGGTCCGCTGAAGGAGCAGCAAGGACTCTAACCCTCTGAGCCATCTCTCCAGCCCTTGTCGCACCATTTTCAAATCCCCCGTCCGCAGCAGCAGCCACCGTCATTGCTCCAGGTACACTTCCGGTCTGGCTTGCTGAGCTCCGTACATTTTATCGCTTAAAGAGAAACTATGGTGTGATGAGTAAAATCTACGAAGTGAGCGCCAAATATCCATTCTCATACGAAGGTGTGATGTTCCTAGACGCCAGCTAGATTTTTTTTTTCTAGAATGTACAATGTCTGAAAAATGCTCTAGAATTATCTTCATCTTTTTATACTGTGCGTTTTATCTAACACCAAGTTTAATACTAGGCCTACACTGTCCTGAGACATAGATACAGAATTAGAAACCGACCCTATTTTCCATGTACTGCCCAGTGCCTAGACTTACTGAGGCAAATGGACAACTTGTGAGAAGAGTGTAAAACAAAATGTATAAAATTAAGTAATTTTAGACTGAAAAGTGCCCCCAGCTGGTGGGCAGACCAGCTTTAATTCTAGGAAGTTCCTGTGAGTTTGAACTTTTTCCGTCTAAGAGGATGGTATGGCAGCAAGGTCTTCAGAGGTGGCAGCCATATATGTAAAGTCACTGGGGCTGGCAGCAGCTGAGCTTCCCAAAGGGCTGGAGCCCAGGGCCTAAGCCAGAGAGTTATCTGAGATAAAGCCATACTGTGTCTCCTTGTGGTCCTGGCCTGCTGGTTGTCTACTCACTCAGGACAAAGGCTTGCTTCACACTGGTACTGAGCCAGCATGGAACTGTCTCTCTCTAAGCAGGGGACCACCCACTGCTCTGCCGATCCAGACAGAAAGGTAATTATAAACATCATCTTAGGGGTCTCCTTGGAGAACCTGGTTTCCAAGAGGCAGCTTGGATTAGGAGGATTAAAAGCAGCATGGGGTTGCAGTCAAAATTTTAGGGAAGCCACCAGACAGGCTAGTGGCTGAGCCAGGACAGCTGGCTAGCCTCTCAGGACAGGTGACCTAAGTGGCTCAGGAGCTCAAGACTCTTCCTGTGCTGGGCACAGTTGTTTCAGAGTTCCAACATTATCCTGACCATTATCACTGCCACGCCACCAGCTGCCATATCCCCACCCCCACCCATTTTAGTTGTTGACTAGATTAGAGACTCAGAGAAATGGAAAAAAATATCACTGTTTGGGGATTGTGGTCTGTTGAGGATGGACGAGGTGAGCAGAGGACGGAGTGGGCAAGCACCTTTCAGTCAGATATGTGAGTACTGTGTGTGTGTGTGTGTGTGTGTGTGTGTGTGTGTGTGTGTGTGTAACAAAACACAAAAGGTGATCTAAATTCCAAGGGTCTGGGATTAAAAACGGAAATCCAGTAGTTATAGCAAGACTCAGGAAAATTACATATTTTATGAGAAAAAAAAATTACCTGCAGAACCCTGTAGACATGATTTCACAAGGATTCAAAGGTTTGCAATGAGAATATGTCAACAGATTCCCTTGAAGCAATGAAAAATTATCTCAGCAAAGGCAAAGAAATAGATGTGGTAAAATATAGAAATTGCAGAACTGAAAAATACAATTAAAATAAAAAGGCTCAATGGACAGGGCCTAAGGAGATGGCTCAGTGTTTAACAGCCCTTGCTGCTCTTGCCGAGAACTCAGGCTTAATTCCCAGTACCCACCAATGGTTTGCATTTATCCATAACTTTAGTCCGTAGGATCTGGCGCCCTCTTTTGGCTTCCTCGGGCACCAAGAATGCACACAGTGCAGATACATACATGAAGCAAAACACATAAAATAAAAATAAATCTTAAGGAAAAACAAACAAAAACCTTTTTGGACAGACTAGGTACTAAACCAAAGTCAACCGTACCTAGAACCTGAGGACTTAAAGATATCAGAGTATATTCAGTGTGAAAACCAGAGGTAAACAAACTGATGACAGACATACCATTCAGAGCCTTAGTGATCTGTGAGAGACACTCACCTGAACATTATAAATGTATATCTATAATTCATATCATCAGCATTAATGGGGACAGAGTGCGGGGCCCAAAAGTCCTTAGATAGTATTTATCAAGCTCCCAAACGTGGCCAGAGACAGAAAAACAAAACAAAACAAAAACAAACACAACAACAACAACAACAACAGAAAAAAAGCCTCAAAATCTCAAAGATAATCATAGTTAAAGGTTATACCAAAGCAAATTAACAGTAAAACACACAGTAACTTAACCCCTCCCCCCAAACCAACCAACCAACCAACCAACCAAACAAACAAACAAACAAACAAACAAACCCCAAAAAACAAAAAAGAGAAAATCCTTTAAACAGCCTGAGATGAATGCAGTCAGTACCTGTTTAGGAAGACCGAGTGAGTGACAGAAGATCTGAAGTCATCAAGGCCAGAAGTTAATGGCACATGGTGAATGATGATGAAGGAGAAGGACGGGGATGAGGAAGAGGAGGAGAAAGAGGAAGAGAAGGAAGAGGAGGAGGAGACCCATCAACCATGAGCCTTGTATCTGAGAAACCAATGGCTTAGTGGGTTCAGGGGCTTGCTGCCAAGCCTGATGATCTGAATTTGATCCTCAGATCCTACATGGTGAAAGGAGAGAGAGATCTGATTTTACCAAGTAAGTTGTCCTCTGACCTCTACACACCAGTGTCATGGCAAATGCACACAACACACACAGAGAATGAACAAATTTAATAAAAAAAAAAAAAAAAAAAAAAATAGATGGCTGAATGGGTAACACACTTCTTGTGTAAGTTTAAACACCCAAGTTCAAATCCTCAGGTCTCATGTAAACCCAGATACAGAGGCATGCATCTGTAATGACAATGCTTCTGTAGGGGTATGGGAGGTGGGAAAGGTAGAATTCCAGAAGCTTGTGGGCCTGGTGGTTTGTTTGTGGAGGGATTTTAATCCAGCAATATGGCTACTCTGGTAAGGGATCATATCCAAAGACCTTCTAGGTCTATGTGATCTGGCTGGAATACAGACACCCCTTCAATCCCATGAGGTAAGCAGATCTCTGAGTTCAAGGCCAACCTTGTATAGAGCAAGTTCAGGTAAAGAAAAGCATTGGTCTGGACATGATAAGTACATGCCTTTAACCCCAACACTCAGGGGCAAGCAGATCTCTTGCATTCTAGTCAGTCAGTCCAGTTGAGTCAGTGAGAGGCAGTGGAAGTTCATGGCAGTTCATGGAAGCTCATGGCAGTTCAGTTTGTAGAGTTCAGAGGCAGCTTTTATAGTAACAATTTTACAGAGACAGGTCACAGAGAGAACAAGCTAGGTACAGGTGAAGACAGAATGAGCCAGAGAACGAGAGGGATCCAGAAGATTAGAATAGACTACCAGAGTTAGTCTAAGGCCAAACAGAGCAATTCAATCAGAAGCTGAGAGAAGTCCGTTTGAATCAGTCATCTTGAAGAGGGGTTTGAGCCAGAAAAGCTGAGTTGAACCAGCCAGCCAGAATTCAGAATCTGCTAGAAATGGTGAGCTTATTGAGCAGTAAGTCTCAAAGGCTGAAAACATTCTAGGACTAGATAAGATTGTATAGAGGCTAGAAGCTTCCAGGACTAGGCCTACAGTTACCAGATGGAAGCAGTAAGCCTCTGATATGACAATTACATCAGGCGAATAAAAGTGACTTTTACACCTTATTAATAATCTCTGACTTAAACAAGAGTTAAGGACATCCACTGTCCTCTGCCCTCCATTCATCAGCGCTTGCATCAGACATGTACAATGATGGACTATGAGACAGTCTCACAAGAAAGAAAATGAAGAATGTGCGTCTGGTCATCTTCCTTAGAGACTGGTCTCTGAGGCTGGTGGGGAAGAGTGTGATGCAGGGGTCCCATTGGTAGCCGAGCACTCCCTAGACACATACTCTCTATGCTTTGATCGTGGTGGCGCATGCCTTTAATCCCAGCACTCGGGAGGCAGAGGCAGGCAGATTTTTGAGTTCAAGGCCAGCCTGGTCTACAAAGTAAGTTCCAGGACAGCCAGGGCTGTACAGAAAAACCCTGTCTCGAAAAACCAAAACAAACAAACAAACAAAAAAAATCAAATTTCCACACATTAAAAATAGCAAATGAATATTAGCAAACATCTTGTAACCATAACAACTATGAAGGCGGTAAGGGGCTGCTGAGATGCCTCAGTCCTCAAACAGCCTGCTGTGTGAGCATGACGCCCTGCTTTCCAGCAGGTCAAAAAGAACTGACTGGTAACTGACTTAGCTGGGGAGACTGGGATAGAGTTGTCTTGGAGGCAATGCTAGAGATGGGAGCACAGGTTTTGTTTTATGATGGCCTGGGGTTTAAACTTGGGTGGCCATAGCTTGCAGCAAGCACATTACCACCAGTCTCCCAGGCCCTATTTGGATGTTCCAAGAGAATACACATCTCTTGTGTCATTTAAAAATCGTAAGCAGATATGTAAGGATGCTCATCCCCAGGAAAGACAAAGGGCCTTGCAGGTCAGGATGGCCACACAAAGGTACCAGGTCACAAGACAGGTAGAGGAATGGCAGCCTAGCTGTAAGACCCTCACCTAAAGTTGGCTCTGAGGCTGTGAAGGGTTGGTTTATCTTCTCTGGAACAAAAGGGAAGGATTTTAAAAAGATAAGTGACAGCCACTACCTGAGGTCTTGCACCCTGGTGGCTAGGGCACTACTGTAACTCAAAAGCCACTTGGCAGCGTTCCCAGGAGGCCCAGCTGAGCTGGGCTTTTGGGGGCCAGGGTAATGTAGGGAGCCTTGTAGGCCCAATGTGGGTACCCGGCCTGACTTCACTGCTGTGTCCTGGACTAAGCCACCAATGTAACCCTGATTTTCTAGAAGCTGGAGCCTGGGATTGCCACCCCCCCCCTTCCCCAGGGATGGGGGTCACCCCTACAGAAGATGCTGTTGGAAATTTACTCAGAACTTGATCTGAGAAGGTGATCGTCATCAGCTGGCACCCGGAGTCTTCTGTTCTACTTCAGCCTCTGTGGCCGCAGTCCAGCATGAGCTGCACTATTGGAAGGTTCTGCCAGAGCATCCATTGGGGCTTCTCAGCACAGCTCCCAGGAAGCTTGCTGAGGTCTGAGGAGAAGGCCAGCCCATCCCTGGGAGGACCCAGGCATTTGTGGGTTCTATGAAATAGTCCTGGTAGGAATCAGGTCTGGAGTTCAAGGCTCCGCTCTAGCAGAGAGACATCCTGTGACTCCAGTGGAAAGTAGGCCCCGTGCTCTGGACCTGGGCCTATCGTCCTTACTAACAGCATCCACGCAGTACTTATGGCCTGCCCAGTGCAGTTTCAAGTAGTATCTGCCTCGCCTAACTCTCACAGCTGCCTGCGACGGAGGGCTTAACAACTAACTGCTCATTACTGTCTGATCTCTGTATTTTGTATCTTTTATTTTTGCATTATTTTGACCCCGCAAGGGATAAGACTCTTTAGCCTTTGCGTATTCTTTCCAGACAAAGGTCTCCTAAATGAATAAACCACATAACAAATCACTTTTCACGCACACTAATTCCTCACGGCTGATCCTAGGCCTGCAAGCTCACACTGGAAAATGCGAGTCTCAGTGCCTGCTCTCACAGTCCACTTAGGGGAGGACTTGGTCCCGCCGAAGAAACGTTATTTGGCAAATAATCTGATGAATTTCACTTATATTCCTGGCAATGAAATGTTAAGAGCCTACCTCACCGTTACATCATCGGGGTAGGGCCGAGTACGCAGAAGGCAATTGAATTTTGGAGCAAAGATCCAATTTCATGGAAATAGAACGCCTCACTTAAGTACATTTTAAAACTCTTTAGTAGAGTAATTAATGCCAATTAAATTGTGGGCTGTCTGAATCATGAATTATCAATTCGGACATAATTTTGGTTTTCTTCTATAAGTAACTCCATTATTATTATTATTATTATTATTTAAAGAGACTAGGTTCTCTGAATTCAGCCAGTTGGTCTTGAAATTTTTCTGTGTGCTCAGAAAGCAGTGATGGGAACGGCCATGCCTGGTCAGTGCTTCGTGTAAGACAGGAGTTGGTGGTGCCCAGTATATCTAGGTTTGATCAAGTGCGAGGGTTGTACTCAGCAAAGCTATTTCAAATTAAAAATATATATATACATACAAAATTAGCTTGGCTTCTGCCCTAAATTCTTTGTGTGGTGTGGAAAGAACACTGGCCAGTGGGGTTGGTTAGAGACTTATCAGACAAAGAGTGGAAACCAAGAGCTCATTCAAGCTGAGGCCACACTTGAGGTCCACACTTGAACCCTGTGGGATAATAAATAGTACGTGCTGGTTTACACTGCCAGGCCAGTTAATCTTGCCCTGTCCAAACGTGA
Source organism: Mus minutoides (assembly GCA_902729485.2). Taxonomy (NCBI): domain Eukaryota; kingdom Metazoa; phylum Chordata; class Mammalia; order Rodentia; family Muridae; genus Mus; species Mus minutoides. The sequence goes on from LR749888.1 coordinate 1,379,732, forward strand.
CTTCCAATGCTTCTCACTGCATCCCTGGGCCCTTTAAAAGGCACCCTTTATTTACCATTTGCCTCTACATTTGCAAGGCCAAAGACAGAGGCAAAGAGTCACATCCGGAACCCTACAACAATGGGCGGGCGGGTTGGAGTCCTCCTACCTGTGTGCCTGGGGCCTGTGCTACCTGCAAGCACTGTTGTTCTTTGTAACCACAGTGAGGCAGCTCTTCCTCTTTCCAGGATGAGGAAACTACTCAGCCACAGTTAGGTGGCTCTGCCATGGAGTAAGTAGCATAACGGGCTTGGACTCCAGACCTCCAGGCCCTTGTTGTCTCCGTTCTTTCCTGCAGAGTGGATGGCAAAGAAAGAGCACAAATAGCTCATAGGGAGAGGTGAGCTTTCAATGCCCAATGCTGCTGCATATTTAAATTTTCTCTCCCCAGGATGGGTTATTCACAAGTGTTCCAGGGCCAGCCTCCTAAAGGAGTACTGTTGCTCAGTATCAGCTACGCACACAGAAGCCCCAGCTTTGTCCTTGAATGCTTTCTTGCTGCTTAAATAGGATTTTCTTTGCCTGCCTCATGAGACTGAAGAGGGTCTCTGGGTTTCTATCTAACATTGGCCTCTTGGGCGTGAGATGTTTGGGGGGTATATCCTCCACCTTAAGGTAGAGTTGAGGAGCACTGGTTGTTTGGAGTGGACAACACTGGGGTGCAATTTGGAGCCTTTAGCCAGTGTGCCTGATGCTTGCCTGTGTTCCTGGGTCAGATACACTTTCCAGGGATGAAAGGGAACACTGCCTTTTCTTCTTCTTCTTCTTCTTCTTTTTTTTTTTTTTGTTTGTTTTTTGGTTTTTCGAGACAGGGTTTCTCTGTATAGCTCTGGCTGTCCTGGAACTCACTTTGTAGACCAGGCTGGCCTCGAACTCAGAAATCCGCCTGCCTCTGCCTCCCGAGTGCTGGGATTAAAGGCGTGTGCCACCACGCCCGGCTCTGCCTTTTCTTCTTGACATGCTTAGATTCCTACCTCGTGACACACAGCCTTCAGCCTACTTAAACAGTGTGAACAACTGTGTTGAAATAAGACAAAAAAAAAAAAAAACAACCCAAAACAAAAAAACTTTGATCTTTGGTGATTTCCCCACTTTATGGTCATTTTCCCACGTAAGACAAGTAACTTTCTCCTGGAAGCCTTTCTCCTAACTCCTGGAAGTTAACTCTTAACGTTTCTGAATGCCTTTATTTTCCCTTTCTTATTATTTTGGGGACAGGGTATGCTTTTCCAAGCCAGGGTTTCTCTGTGTAGCCCTGGCTGTGAGCTCACTCTGTAGACCAGGCTGGTCTCACAAAGATCCACCCGATTCTCTGAGTGCTGGAATTAAAGGTGTATGCCATTACATTTGGTTCTTTGGGGAACATTTATAAAGGCCATTTTGTGATTCTTTTAAAAAGACATCTCTGATTTTAGGGAATTCTGTTGTATCTTATTGACAATGTTTTTACCAACTTGAGAAAAATTAATCTAGGAGTGGGTAAACACTGAGCTGATTAAAACAGTACACAATTTAGGACGTCTCATGTTTGTGTTTGTGATTGGTGTTATGTGTGTGTAGATGTCAAAAGGTAACTTGGGATTAAGGCATAGAAGAGCCTTTCTCTCTTGAGGACTTCTCGGGAAGAGGACTGAAGAGAGAAGGGGTCTGGACATACCATGTTGGTATCTCACTGCTCTGGAGTAGCTGCAGGCAGCTCTAGGAAGCTTCTCTTCTTCCTCTTGATCTGAGCCAAGCTGGGGGTGGTCGAGAAATCAGTGGGAACTTGGGAAAGGGTCTAAGGATTCACCAACTATTGATTTGGGAAATTTCACTGGGTGTGTGTCATAAAATGCTGGAAGGAGGACTTTCTCAAGAAACCTTTTCTCTAGACTTTTTTTTTTAATGGCTTGAAAAGGTACTATCCAAGCAAACGGGGAATGCCACAATTCTGAAAAGGTGGGAAGGAAGGACAAAGTGCTTCCTTCCCCCGGTACTTGGCAGTGTCTTGCTTTGGGGAGTGCCCTGCCTCAGCAAATTCTCGGATTCTGGGCTCCGAACTGCTGCGCTGTCTCAGCCAGCACCCCTAGCTCTGGTACAGCACGCACGCACCGTGCATTGGCTCGGTCATTTCCTCCTATTTTTCTGCTTATTCATCCTGTGGCCTGTGTTCCCCTTGACAGACTTTCCCCCCACCCTCCTGTGGGGAGAGATAACATTCTCCGGAGGGACTTTAATCCATCTGATAAGTTCTATTTTTAGCCATGCCCTGCAGCCTTTTTTCCTGGCTTCTAACTTTCAGAGGCTCACACACTTCCGAGCCTCTCGTGGCGTTCTTGCTGTCTTGCCTGTACGCTTGTGCCCGGGGGTTTCCTAACAGACTGTAGTTGAGTGGCGAGCTGGGAAGGTGGATTGACTTCCAGGGCAGGGATACTTTCTCCTGGGTGTGGGGAGTTGTTTTTAGCGGGGTGGGGGGTGGGGGGGCATTCACTCTTACCTCCTGCTTCCCCTACAGGCTGTGCACGAATTTCCTTTTGTCAGTAAATTTATGTTATCTTGATGAAGGACACCCGTTTAGAAAAAACAAGACAGCTGTGACTTGCGATGATTAGCACAAGGGTCTGGCAGGTACTATGCCTGTAGCTACTAAGACTTCTACAGGATGACAACTTAACTTGTAGCCTTTGAATTAAGATTTAATCAAAGCAGCCAGTCCCTCCCCCCACCCCCCCATATGAGGGGAGGAGTTTGGGGTTTGCTGTCACATGACCTCTGCCTGTTGCTTACCCAGATAAGGATAAGGGAATACACTTACCTCAGTACTTTATATAAATGTGTTTTTTTCTCCTTTAAATCCTTTGGCCCAGCATGCCCCCCCGCTCCCCACCCCCCCACACACACACCAGAAGCTCTTCTGACAAGACTACTGAGTTTGAAAAGGAGAATGGGGTCCCACTAGTGGTATCCCCCTGCCCCAGGAATGCTCCTGGGAACACTGCTGCCAGGTAATTTAAACTTCAGGGCCTTGACTTCATTTACTCTCCGTGGACCAGTTGTCTCTCCAGGCTCAGTTAGCTCTGTCACCATCATGACTATCGTCGTGTTTTATAAAACGTGCATAGTATGGCTGGAGGGAGCACCTCAGCGGGCCCTGCCAAGGTGTCCCTCCATCAAGCCACATGACAGTCCTAGTACAAAAGAAGTTTATTGGGGGAAGGGAACCAGGGAACGCAGCATCAGGGTACCTGGGATGGGGTTAGAGGCAGAGGAAGGCAGACAGGACAGAAAGGGAGAAGGGAGGGGAAGAGAAGGAGAAGCCAGCTTGGAACATGTAGGGGAGGTATAGGAGGGGAGACACAGAGAAGTAAAATGGAGAGATGGAGGTGGAGGGATGGAAGGAAGAGAGAAACACACACACACACACACACACACACACACACACAAGAGAGAGAGAGAGAGAGAGAGAGAGAGAGAGAGAGAGAGGAGCCAAGTAGTCCTTATATTGCTGGCTCCTGGCTAACTGGTTCCTGGCCGGAGCCTGGGGTGGAGATGCAGACTGTTGCTAGGTAACTGTTGGGCAGAGCCTAGAGGAATAGCTGACACCTCGGACCACTATAATACAGTAAGTGGCATTGGTAAATGGGGTAGCTTCATAGGGTGGAACACACTTATCAAATGACTCACTACCCGTAAAATTTGTATAGCTTCTGGTGTGGTGGACTCAATGGCATGGTTTAGGCTGTTTGCTGGGTTTTCTCAGCAGGGCCTGTGGGCAGTCAGGCAATGGGACCTATTTCTTTTCTAGAGCTAAACCATCCAAAAAGAAATTTTTAGGACTGTGAATGTACCTCAGGGCATGCAGAAGGCCCTGGGTTCGATCTTCAACTCTGCTGGGGTATAGAGGTGGAGTCTTATGTTTGTCCAGTTTCTATATCAGCTGTTCTTAACCTCTGGGTTGAGACCTGTTTGGGGATGTGTGTGTGTGTGTGTGTCACATTTCAGATATCCCTGTATATCAGATATTCAAAACAGTAGGAAAATTATAGTTATAAAGGAGCAACAAAAATAATTTTATGGTTGGGGGTCATCACAACACAAGGAGCTGTATTAAAGGGTCTCAGCATTAGAGACCACTGCTCTGGAGTTATCTGTAGTTCAGGGTTCAGATCAAGATTTAGTATGTCAGCCTACCGCATCCTTTCCAGATGTCACAGAGGCACCCTCTTAGTACATTTTTGTTGTTGTTTTTGTAATGAAATAGCTGAAGCAGGATAACTTTACGAAGCAAGGAGGTTGATCTAGCTCCCAGCAAGGCCAGGTGGCTCTAAGGGTTCTGCTTCTGATAAGAGCTTTAAGATGGAAACCGTCATGACAGGAGTGAGCAGGAGAGCCAGTGAGCGACTGAGGAACTGAGACCACCCAGGGAACACACTTGCTCACCTACCACACACAGTCCGAGCAGACCACAGCAGCCATTTCACTTGATAACAAGGACAAAGCCTGACCCAGCGGCCTGCCTTCTAAGAGGCACACAACCTGCTTCACTAAAAAATGTATTCATCTTCTTACCGGTGTCACACACTCTGGTGACAACGCAGCCTGTCACAGCAGCCTGTAAGCTCAGCTGAGAGCCAGAGACCTTCCTTCCTCCTCTTCTCACCACTGCACCCTGAATCTGGCTGAGCTATAGCTGTAGAATACAGAGAGAAATGGATGTCAAGGACCAGGGCTCTGGCTGAAAAGGCAGGGCAGGCTCACAGACCTGAGCCTACAGAGATTCTCGCTCTCGATCCACTCCTAATCGGATCTCTCATTTGAGCTAGAGGGATAACGATTTTGAGGCCATCCTATCCATCTTGCTTCTTATTACCAGTGGGAGGAGATGGCGAGGTTAGATCGTGGCCGACTTTGGAAGAATCTCGGGTATATTCATGTCATTTCTACTTTGGAGCAACAACAACAGACTAGAAAGGCCTTTGGCTTAAACCCATGTTTAAAAAGCCAGATGTGGTAGTTGGTGTCTGTAATTTTAGTCCTACCATTTCTATGGGGGAATGAGAGGTAGAGACGAGAGAACCAGGACAGAAGCAGGCGAGTGGGTCTGACGCTCAGGCACACAGAAATAACAACAGAGACCCTGCCTCAAAAACAAAGTGAAAGGAGAAACCCAGCTCCCCAAAAGATGGTTTCTGACCTACACATACAAGTCACAGCACACACACCTGCATACACATACACATACACATCTGTATACACAGAGTAAGAAAGGACTTGCAGTAAGGACACTATGTCTTTCCTGGTTTCTGATATCTCTTGTGATGGCAGTAGGACCTTTTCTTTAGGTTCCACCCCCTTCCCCCCCAAATAGGTAGAGTAGAAGTAAGAAGCAAAAGTCTTACTCTGTAGCCCAAGCTGATATCAAACTTGCAGAAATCCTCCTGCCTCCACCTGCCTTTAATTACAGGTGTAATTAAAGGCACCCTGCTGTTTTTGCTAGTTCCGAGAACACACTTGGTATGCCATTCTGAGTACCTGGACCTGTGGCCATGGGTGAAAATGATGAGCCTTTGCAATAGGTCTTAGGGGCTATGTGACCTTGGGTAAGCTCTACCATCTCCCTCCAGACCTCTTTTTCTCCGCCTATAAAATGAGGCACATTTCTGAAAGTTTTTTTTTTATAAGGCTTATGAATATTTGTAGTGCCTTAATTTGTTGGCATCCACAATAGTGTCTGGATTTGGTGACCATATATGGGATGGATCCCTGGTGGGGCAGTCTCTGGATAGCCTTTCCCTTCAGTCTTAAAGCCCATGCCCACAGTGACACACCTACTCCAACAAGGCCACACCTCCTAATAGTGCCACTCACTGGACCAAGCATATACAAACCATCACAGGTGGTCGTCTGTGATATATATGCTCACAGCCACCACATCCAGGTGTTACTAACCCTCTGAAAGTTTCCTCAGCACTGATCCATCCTGTGCGCTGTGCTGGCGGCATTCAGTGTGGAACAGGCTGCAGCCTGATCTTCTCTGAGGAATCTGGAAGCTGGCTCTATGAGGAACAGCCCATCCAGCTTTGTTCTTGGCTCGTCTTCCAATAAGCTTCTCTTCCTCGGCTCCAGGGTGTTCTCATTTATTAGCCTATACTCAGTCACAGTTTTACATGTAAAACCTCTCTGTTCAAATCACTAGTCCTGCCTGGCAGAGAGTCATCCACGGGAAGAGTTCCAGGAGGTAGGTCCCTCCTCCCAAGTGCACATACACCTATACAAATGGCCCTCAGGGCATGTGGGGTTATGGGATACACTCCTCACTGTGGCAGGTAGCATGGCTCAGTGGACCACGCTATCACCTATGGGCAATTGTGATGAAATGCCAGTGGCTGCAAATTCTCCAGTCCCCTGGGCAGGTGCCTGACTCCATGATGACTGTGCGGACTGTGACACTGTGTGAACTTTCTGGCCCTTTACCAGAATATTTACTGAGTGGAACTGACAAGGCCAGGTCCTTTGCCTTCTGCTTCAGTCATGTCTGAAACCCTGAGCTCTGATTTCAGCTCTAAAAGAGTTATTTCTTCTGACCACAGAGTGATATTGCTGGGTATAAGCTCTAGAGTGTAATTGTATGAATTCTTGAATTTTAACACACCCACAACATCCCAAATTTCTTACACTAAAATGTAGGGTATTAAATGGGAATAAATAGAATTCTGAAACATGGGAGAATATCAAGTTAGAGTCTGATAAACTGACAATCACTGAAAAACATTTTTTTACATTGATTTTTGTATGTGTGCACAAGTGTAAGGGCATGTGCATGGAGCTCAGGATCTCTCCTTCTACCATGTGGGTCCTGGAGATGAGCTTATGTGATCAAGTTGAATGGCAGTATCCTTGCCTGCTAAGCCATCTCACTGGCTCCCAAACTGGCCATCTTACAACCCTACGTACTCCAAACGTTCCCCCAGAGCCATCCCTTGACTTTCATGTCTGAAGAGACTCCTTTCCCTTTGCGTGAAAGCCCTGTGCTGCAAAAGGAAGGTCTTGACCTCCCCGAGGCCCCGTCCACAGCTGTCCCTCACCGCCATCTCCCTCCAAGCTGCATTGGTCCTCATTATACTCCAGGGGTGCTCGTCACCTCTGACCTGAGAAGGCGTGCCTTAGAGGGATACTAGGTGAACTTAGAGACATTGCTCATGTGCCAAGACTGGCCTGGAGAAGGTGCATGGCTGAGGAGCCCAAGCCTGTCAGGCCCGTTGCGGTTCCAACTTTTCTGCCTATTCGTTTCTTAGGCCTGTTGTTTGATGACTTTTGAAACTAATGTCCAAGTCTTTGTGACTCTGACAGTTCTGTGGGTTACAGTTAAAGCTATGCCCTTCGATCAGACAGCATAGAGTTCAATCAAATAATAATGTCACTATACTTACTATTATCATCATTCTTCATGTAACTATTCTCAGGATAAGTATTTACTCTCATTTTTTTTCTTTAAAAAAAAAAAAAAACAGTTTCCAGGGTTAGTTAAGGGCTCACTATGTAAGCATGACGGCTTGAGTTTAATCACCGACATGCACATAAAAAGCCAGTCCGGACAGCAGGATGTGCCTATAACCCCTGAGCTGGAGAGGTACAGAGAGAAGGCCCTGGCCAGCTTGGTGATCAAGCCCCAGGTTCATTGAGAGAGGTCTCTTCTCAAAATGACAGGCAACAAGCCTGTCCTGGTTAGGGTTTCCATAGCTGTGAAGAGACACGGTGACTAGGGTAACTCTTATCATGGAAACCATTTAACTGGGTCTGGCTTACAATTCAGAGGTTAATCCATTATCATGGCGGGAAGCATGGCAGCCTGCAGGCAGACATGGGGCTGGAAGAGGTGAGCGTTCTACATCCTGATCTAAAGACAGCAGCAGGAGGCTCTGTGTCACACTAGGTGTAGCTTGAGCACAGGAGACCTCAAAGCTCACCCTCACAGGTGACACACTTCCTTCAACAAGGCCACACCTCCTAACAACACCACTTTCTTATGGCCAGGCATTCAAACACATAGATCTATGATAGCTATTCCTATTCAAACTGCCACGAAGTCCTTGAGAAAGATAGACCTGAGGTCAGCTTCTGGCCTCTACGTGTATGTGCACAGAAACTTATGCACATTTGAACACATACACACACACACACACACACACACACTTCATTCCAGTGTTTATGTAAACCTTATTTTGGGGCTGTCTCTTGGAACTAGCCCTAAGTTTTATTGCCTCTCATGAAAGCTACCTGGTGTTTCAGGTTGGACTCTCCACACTCTGCCTGCCGCCTTCTTTATTTCCCTGTTTTGTCCCATTTCTGTCTTTGATTTTTTTTTTTATGGGGGTGGAAAGGAAGGGGTACTTGCTTTTTAATTTTTATTTTACTATTTTTGAGATAAAGTCTTTGTAGCCGAGGCAGGCCCCTTGCCTCATCTCCCTACTGCTCCATCACAGGCAGACGGCACTACACCCGGCTCCCGAATGCTCCATCACAGGCAAACGCCACCACACCCAGCACCCAAGTGCTCCATCACAGGCAGATGCCACCACATCCGGCACCCGAGTGCTCCATCACAGGCAGACGCCACCACACCCAGCACCCAAGTGCTCCACCAAGGGCAGATGCCACCACACCCGGCTCATCTACTATCATTCTTGCTCCTTTTTTCATTTTCATATTTTAGAGACAAAACCCCACTGACATCTTTCTGGAGTTAGGTTTTTGATGTACCTAATTATTTTTCCCTCTCTCCTACATTTAGTCAGTATATATAGATTCTTTCATAAAGAAGACTATCCCTACACTTTGAATTTCTTCCTGTAGCCAGCCTAAGTCTCACACAAAGATAATCTCAGGTAATCTCTCACATTTGTTTTCTTTAATTAAAAAAAAAAAAATCTCTAAGCTAGATGTGTTGATACAGGCCCATAAGCCCAATAACGGAGGCAGAGGAACTGGTAATTCAAGGACAGCTTTAGCTACATAGCAAGCTGGAGGTTACCTGGATTATGAGACCCCATGTCAACAAATAAGTAAAGCACACAAAAGAAAAATGGCTTTTAAATCTCCCCCCATTTTAATGCTGGGCATCAAACCCAATGCCTCCTGTGTTCTTAGCCTGACAGTCTTGTCTTTTCTTGTCTTTTCTTGTCTTTTCTTGTCTTTTGTTCCTCCCTCCCTCCCTCCCTCCCTCCCTTCTTTTCTTTTAAAAAAAAATTTAAGCTGGGCGTGGTGGGCACATGCCTTTAATCCCAGCACTTGGGAGGCAGAGCCAGGCGAATTTCTGAGTTCAAGGCCAGCTTGGTCTACAGAATGAGTTCCAGGACAGCCAGGGCTACACAGAGAAACTCTGTCTCGAAAAAACTAAAAGACCAAATATATATATATTTATTTATTATATATTTTATTATTATATAATTTATTATTATAGATTATTATTTATTTATTATATGTAAGTACACTGTAGCTATCTTCAGACACACCAGAAGAGGGCATCAGATCTCATTACAGATGGTTGTGAGCCACCATGTGGTTGTTGGGATTTGAACTCAGGACCTTCGGAAGAGCAGTCAGTGCTCTTAACCACTGAGCCAGCTTTCCACCCCTAGCCTGACATTTTCTATTTCACATTTTCCCTTTGGATTCATGTCTTCCTCCTGAGTAAGAGGATGAACCCCCTTGTTCTGTTTCAGGAGGTACACGTGAGTGCCAAGCACAGCGGGCCTCCTCTTATTTGAATGCCTATTTAGTGTTTAATTTTTTTCAGTTCTTTTGTATATTCTAGCTATTAATCTCTCCTCTTAGCAAAAGGTATGTAGGAGTATGTCTTCAGTCACGTTTGTTTTTGTTTTGTTTGTTTGTTTGTTTTGAACTGCATGGAAGCCTTTTAGTTTCACCGAATTCCATTTTTCAATTCCGCTGCTCTCCATGTATACTTTTGTGCCAATACCATGCAGTTTTGTTACTGTGGCTCTGTAGTATAGTTTGAGATCAAGTATGGTAATAGTGCCAGCACTGCTTTTTTTCTTAGGATGTGTGGGATATACAAATGTAAGTTTTCAAGTTCTCTCTGTACTCATGTCTGGTTTTTCTTTGTTTTTGTTTTTGTTTGTCGAGACAGGGTTTCTCTGTATAGCCGTGGCTGTCCTGGAACTCACTCTGTAGACCAGGCTGGCCTCGAACTCAGAAATCCACCTGCCTCTGCCTCCCGAGTGCTGGGATTAAAGGTGTGCACCACCACACCCGGCCTGTTTTGTCTATTATAGTAAAGTAATTTTATTAGACATATGCAAGTTTAGAATTTTTTAATACATTCTTTGTGAATCAAACTTTTTGAAGATCAAAAAGTAATATTTTTTTTCTCGGTGTTTAAAAATCTCTCTTCTATAATAACTATAAAGCTGTCTCAGCTTGCATTCTTTAGTCTTCTTATTTTTGTAGAAAATAAAATAACTGTATGTGGATATGCCTGTGAGTATGGCATATAGTTGTGTGCTCTATGTATATGTATGATATGTGAGTATGAGCATCCATACATGTGTGTGGAGGCCAGAAGAGGATGCCGAGTGTCCTGCTCTATCACTCTTTGCCTCATTTCTCTGAGACAGGTCTCTCACTGATCATGGAGCTCGGTCAGTGAGCCTCTTGTCTCTGCTCCTTTACACATGTACCTTGCAGCACTGGAGATATAAGCATGCATGTGGCCAGGCCTGGCTGTTTACATGGATGCTGGGATCTGAACTCAGGTCCTTGTGGTTGGGCAGCAAGGGCTCCTGCCCACCAAGCTGTCTTTCTTGCCTCATTATCTTTTTGACCTACCTTTTTTTTTTTTAAAAGCTCTGTAGTCAGTCCTTTTCTTCTTTACAGTAGGAAGCAACATGGAGAAACTGAGATGTATAAGAGGTGTGACTTTTGGAACAGAGATTTAATTTAATTAGGCCCTGTGAAACTCTATCATCAGAGCATGACATTGTGATTGCCCACATTGTGATTGCCCACAGGAATCATAAGATTGGGTCCAGTACCACTTCCTTTTGGAGGATGGGGGCAGAGTGCATGTAAAGACATATGCCTCTCGGCCACTCAGTCCCTCCCTGCGGGTATGTAAGCTGTCAGTTTCTCAGAGAAGAGTCTTCTGAGATGATATAGCTACCCATAAGTTGCTGTGCTCCTGTAAAATAACCCCAATTAGGCTCAGTGGTTTATTAGGCTAGCCCTGGGGGAAATAATCTCTTTTGTTGTTGTTTTCCCTATCTGAAGAGAACAGCTATTTGTTGACATCTCCCAGGAAAAGTAACACAACAGTCCTTTTCTACAGAAAGAACTAAGCAATCAAATGTATTTATCCTGCTGATATCTCAATTCCATCGAACACCATAGGCCTTTGCTCTCCTGGCCACATTTCTATCATCGTACCTCTTTCTTTCTCCATCATAAAAGCTTAGGTTCCCAACAATATATTTGCTCAGCCCTGAAATAAGAAAATATTTTATGATCGCCAGACTATCCACAAACATATTAAGGAAAATTTGAAGTTTCTTTGCAGTTTACTTTTTGTCCTTGGATTAAAGTCCTTAGAGTGTCACTAATAGTGGATTGCTAGACTATAGCTCAGAAGTTAGCTAGATATTTTCCTTCCTATAGTTGTGTAGCAATGTGATCAGGGTGTGTGTCATCTTGCCCTAAGCTTTTGATACTGCATGAAACAATAACTTTCAAGATGTATCTTGCCCTCGGTTGATTCTATTTGGGGTATAAATGCAGAGGCAGAATGACTTCACTTTTGCTTGTGTATATAGCTGCCACTATCTGTCTAGCATAAAGCATGGGACATAAATGGATAAATAACTTACTTATGTAAGTGGAGAGGTACCATCTGTGAACTTTCAGAAGTCAATTGGGGTACAGGACATATGGACATAGAAAGCCATATCAGAAAAACCATGCCAAGAATTTAATGAAGACATACCAACAAAGGGCACACTACCTCTCCAGAACCTTACAAAAAGGATATCTAACATCTCCGTGGTAACAGCCTTATCAGCTGACTGGCCAACAACTTAATACACAGGTCAGGGGACCAATAGACAGAGAACTGCCAGCTGTTCCTGGCCTTAGCTGAGCACGGTCCCTGCTGCTGGACATGGTTCATTTGATTGTTATGCATCCATCTGTGCAGACCTGCACCTGTGCTTGTCTGAATGGCCCTATGCATCTTCAACTTTGTTGGACTCTTTGCTGGGCTATGTGCACCTCAGCAGCTCTCCTGATCAGTCTTACCTAACCAGCCTCCATGGTGGTATCTGTGTTAATTCTCTGCCTCTCTTTCCAGCTAAGCCTCCTTGAACTGTAGCCTCTTTAGCCCTTTCTGTTGTTGTACAGCGTACATTCGTATACAATATACATGTTATTACATGAAGTGTAATGTGCCATCCGAGGTGTCCTTGTCAGATGGCATCTAGCCTGGCTTCCACCTGTCTGCTCTTGCACCCCCAGCATCTTGTTCTCTGGCCCCTGCATCACTGTATGCTCTGCCCTTCCAGGCCTGGTTCCTCCCTGCTGGTGCCCCCAGGTCGTATGCCGTGCTCCTGTCCGTCTGACAGCTACTGAAAGCAAACCTGTGCATTTACCCTTGGCTTTCCTTAGAAGCAGACTCCTTGTTTAGGTGGCAGTGGTTTCTTTTTTGCAGGACATAGGCAAGAACTTCTTTTGCTCATTCTAATTGGGCTTCAAGTTCCTAGAATATGGTGGCTATAGAAATTCTTAGACATTCTCTTGTGGTCTCTGCCCCATTCTCCTCTTCTGTAGGAACTCTGTCAGGGTGCCCATGACCTTTCCAAATTACTGGATGGCTCCTTTTTTTGGGTTTGTTTGCCACTTTGGAGTATATTCAAAGTAATAATCTTAAAAATCAGCGTCAATGAATGTGCCTGATATGCTCCCAGCTGCTCTCACAATGCTATTCCTCCGTCTCCCAAGGCGGAAAGACTAGCCTGATATTGCAAGAGCGTACTGCCATTCCTGACTGGTTATCATATTTTGTAATTCAAGGAGTGTTTTGGGTTCCCTTTCTCATTTGCTAGATCATTTTGTAATGGTCTCTTGATTGCTACAGTTGCCTAGAAATATATCTTTTGTATTTCTTTAAATACAACAATCAGCATTTTCTAATAGCCATATCTGGTGTGTATCCCCATTCTCCTAAGAGTACTTTTTTCTCTAGTGTGATTTCTCTTCTTCTTATCTATATCTACATTTTCATCCACATCTACCTCTCTAGGTCTACCCATATCCATCTATATCATTTATATCTATGTCTCTACCTCTACTTCTATATCTATATCTATCTACATCTATATCCATATCATCTATATCTACCTATGTCATCTATATATCATCTATATATCTATATATCTCTGTATACTTTGTTCTTTGATCACTTGTCCACCTTATTTTTTTTTTGAGGTAAGGTCTTTCAGTCAAACCCAGAGGTAGTGGATATGGCTTGTTGCTAGCCAACTTGGTCCTTAAAGTTCCTAACTCACTTTTAGGAGGCTTCAATTAGATGTGGGCCACCAAGTTCACCCAGCATTTATATTGTCCTGGGTTCTGGGATTTAAACTCTGGTCCTCTTGCTTCTGTGGCAAGTACTTTAACTGCTGAACCATCTCTCCTTTCCCAATTTGTTTTAAATATGTATTCATTGTTGATTACTGTTGCCTTGGAAATAGCTCTGTGAATTGTGGCTAACTAGAATATGACTGCAGTCCTTTGTGAAGAACATTTCCTGTGGGTGATGTGAGTATATGGCCCTCTTAACCCCAGAGAGTTCTGGAGTTCTAGAACTACTGAGGATGTAGGATCTCACAGGGCCTGGAACCCTGTGGTCTATCCTCATCCTCTGACACCTAGATGTCAGAGGAAAGAGTTTTTTTTTTTTTTTTTTTTTTTTTTTTTTTTTTTTTTTTTTTTTTTTTTTTTTTTTTTTTTTTTTTTTTTTGAGACAGGGTTTCTCTGTGTTCCCCTGGCTGTCCTGGAACTCACTCTGTAGACCAGGCTGGCCTCGAACTCAGAAATCCGCCTGCCTCTGCCTCCCAAGTGCTGGGATTAAAGGCGTGCGCCACCATGCCCGGCTTGGAAAGAGTCTTCTGTTCTTGTCCCTCTTCTTTATATGTGGGTCTGGGCCATGATGTAATGCCTCTTTCTGCAGCCCCAAATTATTCACCTACAAATTTAAGAATATCAGGAAAAACAAACTATCCCAGACAGAAGTGGGGCCTCTGCTCATTTGCCTCTGGGGTTCTTTGGTTTTTCTTTTTCTTTCTTTGAGGTCGTACTT
>LR751146.1:0-205190 GCA_902729485.2 Mus minutoides
TCTCTCTCTCTCTCTCTCTCTCTCTCTCTCTCTCTCTCTCTCTCCCTCTCCCTCTCCTTTCCTTCCTCCCTTCCTCTCTCCCCCCCTGTATGTGTCTATATGTGTGTGTGTGTTTATGCACATATGACAAGCTTTTTAAAAAATAAGTAGACATTTAGGGAATAGAACACAGGTGGTCACTGTGATGTAAACCTGAGTCTTTCAAAAGAAGAGAAAGTCATTTCTACTCCACTCTCTTAAAAAAAAAAAGAAAAAAAAACGCCAGGAAAAAGAGGGTCTGTAATGTTAGCAGTCATTTCCCAAACATTACAAAAAAAATTCCTCTGAATCTAGTCATTCATTCATCTCAGGCAAATGTGGAAAAGCTGAAGGGATGTGCAATGAAGGAAAACCTCCCAGAACGGGGCTGGGGGTGGAAAGTGTTGTGCAATGGCCTTGGGTGGGTAGCACTCAGCTGGTGTAATGGTCATGGAGAGAGCGGCTGTGTTTTGGTGGCTGCTGCTAAAGGAGCCAGGCAGAGAGCGGAGAGACTGGCTCCCTTGACCTTGGTGTAGTCAGTGCTCTGTCGCCTTGATGTCGGGAACAGATGCCTCATCCTGACTGCCCTTTGAAGGATGCTCTGGCAAGCCTTGTACACCTCTCCCCGCCCTGACGACTGTTTGTGTGGTGGGGCCACAGATCCTCCTGCCAATGGAGACATCCGCTGTGCAGAGGGAGCCACTGCTGTCTGCTCACCACCTTGACATCTCTGGAAGCGGCAAGGGGATCTGCCTGTAAAATGAGGATCATTTTAAAGATCCCTTAGGTCACACAGCATGCTCTATCCTCCAGGAAAAAATTGTAGCTCACCGAGCCCTTGCTCAGGTGGGAGGGTGAGCTCAGGCCTCTGGGGGCAGGACATGATGCTCCCCACTAATGCTTCTCTTGGCCTGGCATTCTTCAGTACCTTCGACTTTCAAAGACACCCAGGGACACGTGCACGCACGCACGCACGCATGCACACACGCACACATGCACACACGCACGAGTTTGCTCTCCCCGCTCTCCCAAGGATGCTGTAGGACCTTCACAGCTGGCTTTAGTTTTAGGCTTGCCTTGAAGACATCTCTCTGACTCTGGGAGGTAGGGAGCAGTATCCTGAAAATCCCTCACTGGAGCCCGTGAATGGACAGAGTAGGAAGGGAGATAGCCCATGACATCTCCTAGTTCTGGAATTTCTTATCAAATTTAAGTACACTTTTGAACTCACTGGACTACTTCCTCTGACCTTGGGGGATAAAGACAGAAGCAGTTTACCCAGTCTCCCTGTGTCCCCTCTCTCATTTCTCATTTTCTAGAACAGTAGTTCTCAATCTATGGGTCCAGATATCTTGGGGGGAGGGCCAGGTGCCCCTTTTCACAGTGGTTGCATATCAGCTGTCCCACATACCAGATATTTACATTCCATTTCGTAACAGTAGCAAAATTACAGTTATGAAGTAGCAGCAAATTTAATTTTATGGTTGGGGTCACCACAACATGAGGAACTAGCTGTATTAAAGGGTCGTAGCATTAGGAAGTTTGAGAACCACTGCTCTATAAAAAGAAACAGAAGAGTGGGTTGTAATGACATAAGTGACCAAACAGTGACTGTTTACATACCACCTTCCAGCACTTTCAGTATGCCAGACCCTTGGTGTGCCCTGTCTTATACAATTGCCCCAAAGCATGATGGGGAGGGACAGATTTCAAAACAAAAACCACTCCCCACTTACCCAGGGTGCATTGCGTTGAAGACACAGGCTAGGGCTTCAGGTCTGCCTGATCCCCCAAGTGCGAACTCACATACGTCCTGCTCTCCAGAGAGAAGGCAGAGATGGAGGTGTTTATAAAGCCAGGGAAAGAACTAGAGCAGCACGTAGACAGCAGGAAGGGAAGAGGGGTGTCTTTTGGAGGTGTTGGTGCCTTGTGGAAAGGCTGACAGTTCCATTGTTTGATTGGTGCTATCCTTACATCTGGCAAATTCTGATTTTGGAGGCCATGGCTGCACAAAGACAGTGGAAAAGGGAAGTCAGTACAAAAGGTTGGAAAGTCAGGGTTAGATCATCTCCCTCTAAATAAAGGAGAGCAATCACCACTCTGTCCAATCCAGCTGCAACCTGTACTTCCTAGACCTTCACCTGAACCACATTCTGACCCTGACCAAACTGCCACACTCCTGACACTACCACCAAGGAAACAGTGGGGTGGATAGAGGCCTCAGCAATAGCTCCAGGGCAGTTGCCATAGCTACCCTGTCTCTAGAATTCAATGGAAAGAGTGACACACAGCAGTATGACTGGCCAGGAGGAAGCTGGACTTCCTGTCCACTCTGTGGGTGCTTGTTCAAAGGTTTGCTTCTAGAGCACCCTCTGAGGGGCCTGAAGTAACCAGGAAGGGTTAAATGACTCAAGATGGCAGAAGCGTAGACATTTTGATGAGAGACTCACTGAGATTAAGCAGCTGCAGAGCAGACTTTGCATGGAGCTGAAGTCTCCAACTGTCCCTTCCCATTGTAGGTGGTGCCATCCCTGGGCTGGTAGTCTTGAGTTATATAAGAGAGTGAGCTGAGCAAGCCAGGGGAAGCAAGCCAGTAAGGAACATCCCTCCATGGCCTCTGCATCAGCTCCTGCTTTCTGACCTGCTTGAGTTCCAGTCCTGACTTCCTTTGGTGATCAACAGCAATCTGGAAAGTGTAAGCTGAATAAACCCTTTCCTCCCCAACTGCTTCTTATTCATGATGTTTGTGCAGGAATAGAAACCCTGACTAAGACAGCCAGTCTCAGAAAGGCAAATGTCCTATGTTTTATCTCATTTGGGGCTCCCAAATTTAATATAAACACATAAAATAATATGGAAATCATTCACATATATATGTATGTATATGTATATCATTCACATATATATGTATGTATATGTATATACATATACATACACACACATATATGGTCTGGGAAATTAGGGGCACTGACAGGAGGGGGGCACATAAGTGGAGGAGACAGAGAATAAGACCATCAGACATGTGTGCATGTACTAAAACTTAGACTTTTTTTTTAAGGAGTTCGGTAGCTTAAGTCAATTATTTTATAACATTTCTGGATTTTGTGGGTCAGGGATTAGGGCAGAGCTTGGCCACTTGGTTCTACCATATGTGGTCTCACCTGAGGTCATTTTAGCGTTGAGCAGGTAACAGGCTGATGGGTCAGGGGTGTACAGAAGGCTTCCCTCACGAGGTGGGCACCCAGCAAGGGTGGCTGGGGGTGAGGCTCCGAGTGTGTTGGTCAGAACACTCACTCTGGCACGGCCCAGAGCATCAGTGATCTCACAGAGCACATGAAGTGTTGTGAGAGGAAATTCAAAATGCCCTTGAAAGTTCCAGAACTTCATATCTCCTGGATTCCTTTGATCAGGTAAGCTAACGAGACCAACACAGACCTCAAAAGTAGGGACAGAGATTGGTGGCCATCTAACTTGCTACACATCCTGCATCAACCTGCTCTTCGTTACTATGATGAAATATTGATGCAGGTTATTTTATAAGAAAAAGGAGGTTTATTCTATCTCACACTTCTGGTTTATAGTTGAGAGACTCCATCTGGCATCAGCCTGCTTGTTAGCAGAGTTCTGAGGTGACACTGAGTTTGATATAGTCAGAGAGGAGTGCACATGTCTGCTTCCTTCTGTCTGTCTCTGCCTATAAAGACACCAGGACTCAAACATGGGACTTTGCTTTAGTGATCCTATCAAATCCTGACCACTGTCCAAGAGCCCCTCCTCTAAAGCATCGCTGAATCAAGTTTCCACTCTCTCACTACTCAACGCTGAGAATAACTCTTACCACAGGAGGCCCATGGGAACTCAAACTATATCTAAACCAAGACCTCCTCCACAGAAGGAGCGAGCATGTGCAAACGCAGAGGTGCCAAGAGGCACGAATTTTGAAAAGTCTCTGCCTGGCTCATCTCTGAGAATGCTCATTTGGCTAAGGCACGTCACAGAGCCGGAAAGAGGCAGAAAGCTGTGTAGGGTTTTAGGGCAAAGAGATGAAGAATTGGAACCTCACAGTATTTTTTTTCTGAAGCTCACACCCCTGTGATGACTGTCGTCTCTAACAGTGAGTTTTCCACTGTGTGTGTGTGTGTGTGTGTGTGTGTGTGTGTGTGTCACAGACTCAAAGGAGCAGAGACCTTGTGGCCACACCTTTATTTTTATTTTTTTTAAGATTTATTTTATGTATGCCAGCACACTGTTGCTGTCTTCAGACACACCATTGGATCCCATTACAGATGGTTGTGGGCCACCATGTGGTTGCCAGGAATTGAACTCAGGACCTTTGGAAGAGCAGTGTTCTTAACCTCTGAGCCATCTCTCCAGCCCCACACCGTTATTTTGACCCCATGTCATCTGCTCATCTTAGCACCTGCAGAGTCTCCTCCCATGGAGGGGCGTGATTTACACTCTCTTCCCTTTTAACTGGTGAGGCCTGGGCTCACTTCACTGGGAGCACAGCGGAAGTGATATGGAGTGACGTCTATATTTCAAATCATAAAAAACATCCAGCTTCCCCCGGCTTTCTCTATCTGTATGCTTTGGTACCCAGCCACCATGTTGCAAGAAGGTCCTCACCCTCCTGAAGAGGGCCTGAGGCTTTCTGCTGTGGCCAGTTTGCCAACCGAGCCGGCCAACTTGGAGGTTGATTCCCCAGCCTCACTCACACCATCAGACACTGCGGCCCTCCTTCCCTTCCTCCTGCCGCCACCTTCATGTAAGTAGGCGTGCTTCCTACCACTAAGCTACATCCCAGGATCAGAGACATTTTAAACTTCAACCTCAAGATCCAGAGGCCACACCCAGCCACACAATAGAAACAACAAATAAAAATGATGATTGCAGTTTTCTGTCAGCGTACGGTGATTTGTTATGCTGCATTAGCTACCTAATACAGACTTATTCACGAGGCTGAGGCTGAGTCGGCAGCAGATAGAGAGCAGATAGGGACCCGCAGAAACCTATGATGTCTAGAGGACCAGAGTGGACATTAACACAGTTAACAGCACAGTACCATCTATTTGTTTGGTGTGTGTGTGTCTGTGCGTGTGTGTGTGTGTGTGTGTGTGTGTGTGTGTGTGTGTCTGTGTGTGTGTGTGTGTGTGTTCGTCCATGTGTGTTCCTGCTTATGTGTACAGAATGGCATATATGTAATGCAGTTCGAATATACCAGCTTCATCAAGAGGAAGAGATATGTAGCCTTATTTCCCAACACAAAATTAGGACAGTTTACTAATAGTGTCCACTGTAGCTTGGCATTGGAACAAAGTGTTTAGAAGCAGGGATAAGCAGAATAATCTAGAAGGTATGATTTGTTTGCCTTGAAATAGTTCCATGGAAGCTTTGGAGGGAAGGGCTCACTGGAGTAACAGCTATCGTGAGGTGGACGTTATTCCTCTGAGTGTGTCCATCTTCTCTCCTGTCTAGGCTCTCTTGTCAATGCATTTCCTTCTCATCTCTCCAGAACAAGAAAGAATGTGAGAGAAGAAAGAGAAGGGTATATGGTTGGAATGGATGGGGAAATGATCTAATAGAGTAGATAGAGAAATCAATGGGAAGGGAGATGCAGCTGGCCGGCCGCTTTAGGACTGGACTTGGGTACTGACCCTAAGTCCTCAGCATTGCTTTGGTGCTGATGCATGGAAGGAATGGGGTGTGGTGGCTCTGAGGTTAGCTGGGCCAGCAGCGACTATGAGAGAGAAAGGCCGGCAGCCAAGGAACTGTTCATTTGTTCCAGGACTGGAAGTCAGTTCGGTGTAACCTATGACCTGGAGAATTTGGGCTGCCCTGGGCCCAGCTGTGTCCAGATGTAGAGCCCACAGGCTCAGACATGTCAAGTCCTGTTTGTTCAAGGCTCACTGCCTTCTCTTTTACAGCCAGACCCTAAGGTGGCTCTGGGCAGGGAGGAGCTGGACCTTCTGTTTCCAAGTTAAGGCAGCTGAGGCTTCAAGGAGAAATGGGAGCTTGCTGTGCCTGACAGGGCCTGGCTGCAGAAGTAAGGCCAGGGAAGGAAAACTGTATGGAGAGAGAGGGGTGTGAACAGCTGTGTCTGCTCCCTGGAACTTCTCAAGGGATGGCGCATTCCAAGGATGGGGGCTGCATGCTCCTAAGCTTGCTTGTGTTTTAGACGTAACACCATTCCACACAAGTTGTTGTCGTTCCATGAATCATGTCAGAGGGAAGTAGGGAAGGGTGGAAGAAGAGAGACAAGAGTTAGAGGGGTTGCTGGTTCCTTAACTTCCCCTCAAAATCAATTGACTGCCTAATTAAGACATGGCAGTATTCTAACTAAAATCTAACTTCTACTAGAGGCCTAGTTCAACCCTAAGCTTCTAGACATCTGGTCCTCAAGTTCCATGTCTCCATGGCTTCAGCCTCTTTACTCTTAGATGAACTGCTGATTGAGGGTTAAGGAACCAAGTAGAATCTGATAGGTAGGCCTGAGTTCAAATCTACATCCCACCACTTTGCCGTGGCGCTTTAATCAGGATGCTTAAACTCCCTTATGTTGGCTCAGTTTGCTATTGAACAGGACAGGGTCCGACTACAGAGATGGCTCAGTGGTTATAAGCACGTGCTCTCCCAGAGGAGCTGGGTTTGGTTGGTTGCACCCACACTAGGCAGCTTACAGCCATTTGTAATTCCAGCTCCAGAGCATGCATGCCCCTCTTCTGACTTCCTTGGACATTTACACACCACACACACACACACACACACACACAGAGAGAGAGAGAGAGAGAGAGAGAGAGAGATACACACACACACATACACACACATACAAACAAATAATAATAAATAAATCTTAACCAAACAAAACATAGAAAGTACGGTCCCTGCTGTAATAAAGGCTTAAGGAAACAAGGCAGGAAAGCCTGCATAGCACCCACCTCACAGCACCCCAGGAATGCCAGTATCCTCACTGTCCCAAGAGTAGACAGCTCCTCATGCTGCCATCCCTCCAACTACCCCCGACTCCAGCCTCGCATCTCTGGCCTCCTGACCTTTTCCATGTCCAGTTCCTGCTGCTATAGCTGCCTATGGCCCCTGAACATCTATTTCTACCTTTGGCTCAACTCTGGGCAGGGAAGGTTGACAGTGTTCCCCAGGAGGTTTGTCCTTTAACAAGGGAGGTACCAGCCAAGAGCCCAGGATCAGTCACAGAGACAGGACTTTCTATGGGGTATAGGTGTGTGTGTGGGGGGGAGGGCGGTAGTAAGGGGCAGGGGGCCTCGCACATAGCCTGTTATTTGCTGTGAAATAAGGAAAAAAAAAAAGAACAGTGGTTGCTCTCAAGTTCTACAGCACCCCAGGGTCCTGCCTCCTCCAACCTTCTATCTTGACCCTATGCCACAAGCTGAAAAGCTTTGCTGCCCTCATTCTGCCCTCCTTGCCTGCCCAGGGCCGTTGACAGAGTCTGGGACCTTCAGGTATGGCAGATAGCTTGGCACAGTCCCTGCCAGAGTGAAAGGATCCTATACATGTCCAGACCTCATCTGATTAAAAAATGAGCTGTTTCTGTCCTCAACTGCATTGTGCACAGTTCTTGATTTGGAGGGGAGTGACACGGAGGCTCGGGCTGGCCTGATGTGAGGTCAGCCGATACTGACAGTAAGTGTACTGTGCAGTCAGCCAAGGACCCAGGCCACATGTCAGAGAAAGGGCTCTCTGGTGCAGACTTAGACTCATGCCATGGAGGGTCTGTGGACAGTCTGTGGACACAAAGGCTTCAGAGTCCTCCTTTTTAGTGGCTCACCAGTCCTCAGGAATCATGAGCAGGGCCAGCTTTTTGTCCACCAAGGGGCACCCGTGCACTGCGAGGAAGGTCCGACAGGCACTGCCAGCGTGGCTCTGTCCAGGGTGAGAAGCAAAGGTTTGGGGAAGAGTTATTTTTGTTTTTAAGATTCCCTGGCAAGCCTCTCACATTCCAGAACACGGAGGACCGAGGACCCCTGCTTGTCTGGAGGCATCCGGGGCTGGCAGCCAGCCCAGGCCTTTCCTGTCCTCTCCATTCCAAAGGTCTCTGTTCGGCTTCTGCATCCCTCCTTGGTGGAAGGTTGTGCTAAGACTGGGGAAAGCAGGGGAACTTCCTGCTTAACTCGATGCTCTTGGGAAGCCACACATGTCTAGACATTCACTGAGTACTTACAAGTGCCCAGCACTGTGGCAGCCACCCAGAAAGTGACATGGAAGAAGCCCTGATGTCTGCCTGTGGGACCATTGGCCCACCAGGTGCACACTTCAGAGCCTGAGTAGCTGGGTACATCGAGGGACTCTGGAGAGATCCTACTGAGGGTCTGTGCCACTGGATCCCATTGGCTGCAGGATTCGGAGCATCATCTGCTAAATCACATCCAGTGCCTCATGCCTGCCTCACTGGTCCTACGAGGAGGGAGGGAAGCTCAGTACACATTTATTGAATGAATGAATGAATGAATGAATGAATGAATGTGTGAGTGAATGAAATGAGGCTGTCCAAGAAGACTTCTTGGAGGGAGAGTGGAACACTCACACACATGCCCAGATCCTACCTGATCGAAGAACTTCTCCATTATTTTTTTAAAGATTTTTTTCATTTACATTTCAAATGTTATCCCCTTTCCTGGTTTTCCCTCCGAAAACCAGGTTGTATATGGGTTAGATCCCAGTAGTACTATGTCCAATTTTCTGAGGAAGCGCCAAACTGATTTCCAGAGTGGTTGTACCAGCTTGCAATTCCACCAGCAATGGAGGAGTGTTCCTCTTTCTCCACATTCCTTGCCAGCATCTGCTGTCACCTGAGTTTTTGATCTTAGCCATTCTGACTGATGTGAGGTAGAATCTCAGGGTTGTTTTGATTTGCATTTCCCTGATGATTAAGGATGTTGAACTTTTTTTAGGTGCTTCTCAGCCATTCGGTATTCCTCAGTTGAGAATTCTCTGTTTAGTTCTGCACCCCATTTTTAAATAGGGTTATTTGTTTCTCTGGAGTCTAACTTCTTGAGTTCTTTGTATATATTGGATATTAGCCCTCTATCGGATTTAGGATTGGTAAAGATCTTTTCCCAATCTGTTGGTGTCCTTTTTGTCTTATTGACAGTGTCCTTTGCCTTACAGAAGCTTTGCAATTTTACAAGGTCCCATTTGTCAATTCTTGATCTTACAGCATAAGCTTCTTAAAGTGACCACACAACAGAAATGGCTGCTTGAAACTTCATCAACAGAGCAAAAGCAGCGAGAATCCAAAGGGAGAAGACATCAGAACAGACTCTACGCAGTCCTAAACTACCCCAGTCTCCACTCACACAAATTGTTCTTCCAGCTCTCTAACTGGAAGAGGCAGGCTGAAGAGGGCTCGGCTCCCAAGTGCTTCCATGCCTCAGTAGAGCGCTGATGACTTCCGATTATATTTGGAAGCCTCCTTTGTAAGTGGCAGTTTCTCACTAGCTTGTGAGCTTCTTGGACGGTGGTCAAGCCTGAGTCTCTTTGTGTAACCGCATTGCCAGTTAAACACCATGCCAGGTATACGGTAAGTTTAGTAAGTAATCTTTTCTTTGGTTCATTAATGGATTACTCATGGGTTAGACTTGGTGAAAGGTTGGTGTCAAGCAGCACTTTCAAGTCTCTGGCCTCAGGAGTGGGTGGGCTACAGGGACAGATGTTCACACCTGGAGATTACCCCAGATCCAGAGCACCATGCAGGAAATGAGGAAAAAGCAAACGGGGGCGGAGGGGCAGGTTCTGATTAAATACCACGTTTACAGATGGAAGGGGTGTGAGGAACCCTGGCCGGAGCCCTCACTTAAGATGAGAAACTAAGACCAGGAGGCAAATTATTTGTTCAAAGTCACGTGACATTGCCTGCTCTTCCAAACCTGCTGTGTTGTCTTGGTCTTTAGGGCTCAGTGCTCCCTCAGTACACCATGCTGATCTTTCCTTAGACATTACCTAGCCTTTCCCTCAGGCCTTCTGAGGGGCAGCTCCTGCAGCAGTCTCTGCAGATAGAAGCTACCTCCTGCTGGCTGTCAGACCCAGCCCTGCTGGGGGAACAAGATGGATGGAGAGGTGTTCCCTTCCTAGTCCCTCTAACATGTGCCCAGAAGACCCTCAGGCCTCCCTCGACTCTGTGAGAGGGACGGATGCTTCCAGCTCTGCTTGTCCAATCCGCCACCACCCCCTCCCAGAGCTGGGCTGGCGTGGACTTGAAAAATTCCAGGGCAGGCAGAGGCAGCCTGCCTGGCAGACAAACTCGGTGCGGAGCCACCACAAGAAAGGCTCAAAGATTTCATTTAATCCCCAAACTCCTGGCTTGGAGGGGGTGTCATAAATCAGAAGGGGACTTTGTTGTTGTTTCCAGTGATGTGTCCTTTCTCCTGTTGGCTGGCAACCCTTCCTCCCAGACTTTTCCCTCTCTGCTTCCTGGAGGTGGGAAGGCATGAAAGGGGACTGGAGAGTCAGGAGCAGAGGGAAGGCCAGCTACAGGGAAGAACCGCTGATTTACTTTAGTCTGGACCACCTATGGCTGTGCCCACCGCTTTCAGACTGACTTCATCGATGTTCTAGCCCTGACAAGCTGGGGAACAGCAAGAAGATGGATCCAGAGAACAAGCGTTTCAACACCTTCCTACCTATGCCACCCTCCTGGGCAGGGCTGACATCAGAGGCAGGCTGTGGAGGCCACAGAGAGTAGCTGTGTCCATCTGTGCCCAAGCCCCTCCCAGCTTTCTGGCTAACCCAACCTCTAGAGTCTGTCTCTCCACTGGTCCAGAGAGGATTTCCAGAAGCTTCCATATGCGCTTCAGAACATGGACTCTAGCTCAGAGCCTGCTCCACACCTTACCAGCTCTGGGGTCTTTAGCAAGTTCCTCAGGCTGTCTGGGAACCCAGCCTCCCCACTCTATGTAGAGGAACCCCATCACAGTGTCTGTCCCACAGGGCCATGGTGGTGGCCTGCTGATTAATATGTAGCCAATGTTCAGGGCAGGCCAGTGTTTACTTAATCAGTTGGTCCCAGGGCTGAAGTAGAGGAAGACACAGCTGACAGCTCATCTCTCAGCATGCATCAAAGAGCTGCTCTCCATGCTGCCTCTTCCCCAAGCCCTTCATTTCCCCAGCAAGCTTTTATGAGAGACATTCCATGAGCCTCTGTGCTTGATATGGGGTTTGCTATGTGATCAAAGCAAAATGGTCCCTACACTTGTGGGATTTATAGTAAATGTGTAGACAGATATGTGCTTGGGAGGATTTTTGTTTGTTTTGTTTTGTTTCTAGTTGTGACAGAATCTCCTACTGTGGGCCCGAGTTTGTACTTTTGGCCAGATCAGAGCTTTGGTGGTCATAGTTCAAGTGAATCATGGGTTTAGAAGTCCTCTGTTTGCTGGATGAAGAGTGGCTTGATGTGGGCAAACAACTGGAGAGAATGGTTGTGTGGAGTCTAAGGGTCAGGGTGGCAGCTACCAGTGCTTTGGGGTGGAGAGGTAGCTGTGGGGTGGGTAGGGGATCAGGGAGAGCCCGTGGAAAGAGGGTCCTATGGAAGGGAAAGCCCATAGATGGGGGAGCCTGTGGAAGGGGAAAAGGGGTAGCCTGTGGAAGGGAGAAACTGTGGCAGAGGGAGGCTGTGGAAGGGGGGCCTGTGGTTGGGGGAGCCTGTGGAAGAAGGAGCCTGTGGAAGGGCCAGAAGGCTTACAGTGCCCTGTGCTTGAGAGCATTCTGGGATTTAGGGGTGTGAAATTTGGTGTGCCTGAGATGATGATGACATTTGAACATGGGAATGGATTTCGGGGTGCATGATGGATGATCCCCTTGCTGGGCTGTGGAGCCTGAGAAAACGGTGAAAGAGGAAGTAGGGGAGGTTGTGCACATGTTCTTCACCATTTCCAAAGGCGTCACTTGAATGTGTCCACTTTACTTTTTTTTTTTTTTTTTTTTTTTTTGGTTTTTTTCGAGACAGGGCTTCTCTGTATAGCCCTGGCTGTCCCAGAACTCACTCTGTAGACCAGGCTAGCCTCAAACTCAGAGATTCTCCTGCCTCTGCCTCCCAAGTGCTGGGATTAAAGGCATGCGCCACCACGCCCGACATCCACTTTGCTTTTTGAAAAGCCTTGTGTTGTGATCTCAGCACGGAGGCCAAGAGCGCTGAGACAGTCAGTGCTCAGGGCTTGGATGGTGCTGACCCTGCTCGTCCGTTCCCGGCACTCCTGTGTTCTCAGAGCCTACCTCAGCTTACTCTGGACTCCACTGCTTACTAACCAGGATGAAGTCTTGGGTGAGGTCACACAGTTTCCCCTTTTGCAAAATGGCAACTCCAGGGTGGTATGAAACTGTTACCCTGTGAGGGTAACACTCACACTGTCCCGGCACACTGCACATTTTCACTTGTTCAGCCGGAGGGCACCACCCACACACTTTTGCCCTCATTGAGTCACACTGTCCCCCGAGAGCCCCACACTTACCTGAACCTGCTGCTCTCAGCCCCACCTACATCGTTCTGAAGGCCACAGCTGCGTTTTAAATGCAAGCCCAGGCCTGGCCATAATTTCTGGTCAGTCTTATTTTGTGAGATGCAGCCTGTGGCGCCAGCCTGCCAGTCTCCTGTCTGTTTTGATAAGGGAGAGAAAGAGAGATTGTGCGGTGCATGGGGAGTTCAATTTTGTGGTCACAGAGAAGGCCATGGGCTGTACGTTTACTGACCTTCCAGCATGGGATGATTGGCCCCAGCCTGGAGAGCTGAGAGAGGTCACACTGAGGCTGAGATGGAGCTGCTGGGTAATTCCACAGGAGCAGCCTCCTCCTCTTCTCCCAGGTCAAAGGCTGCCTTTCCTGTGAGTTTGAGGTAGAGGACTAGAGAGACTGGTTGTAAGCCACTTAGTGGATTGGCGGGTGACAGGCCCAGGGCATAAGCCATGGTCCAGTTCTCTGCCCACAAGGCCCCTTCACTTCATGATCTTATCTCTTTCCAAACTGCACTGTTGCTTTCCCTTGGTCAGAGAAGAGCATGAACCAGGCACTGCACTGCTCCACACGCTGAGTTGAACTTCCACCCCTCGTTTGCCCTGCAGAAACACCCCTAAAC
Organism: Mus minutoides; assembly: GCA_902729485.2. Classification (NCBI taxonomy): domain Eukaryota; kingdom Metazoa; phylum Chordata; class Mammalia; order Rodentia; family Muridae; genus Mus; species Mus minutoides. The sequence goes on from LR751146.1 coordinate 13,115, forward strand.
TCTGCAGTGAAGACAGCACAGCCCCTTCCACACTGGTTGTAGGGTTGTGCTCTGCCTTGATCATTTTCCATCTTGAAATTGATCTCCTCATGGCCATGGCTTTGGCGTTTGGACTTAGTACCCTGTGATGTTCCCACATGGTCTCTCTTCCAGGGCCTTTTAAGGACAGGAGCCAGTACCCAGTAAGTCTTCTCTTCTGTTTCCCACACACTTACTGGGCTCTGCCTGTAGGGGGAGCTGGGCTTAAAGGTGACCTAGCACTTAGCAATGGCCCAACAGAACAGCCAAACCCAGAAGCCCAGGAAGTAATAACCCGTTGATTCTGCAGACTGCCTGCTCTGCCACCACTACCCCACCTCTGCTATGGCAGAGTGGAAGGACATGATCAATGCCAGGTCCATGTGGTTGCCCTCCGGCCAGGCACAACAACATACCTTTGGTACCAGCTTCCAGAACTGATTCACTGCCTGCCAGCAGCCACTTTCTCAAGTTAATGTACTCCTTGTCCACCATGTGTGCTGGGAGGGCCTTTCCCAGGGGTAGCTTCTTGGAAGAATTGAATTTCCCCAGTAGCCGCTTTGTAAACAACTCAACAAGTAAGGGTTGCGAGGAAGGCAGTTCCTATTAGCTGGCATACCAGTGCTCCCAATTTAACCCCCATGAGAGTGACTTGTTCAAACTAAAGAAATGGAAAACAAATTCTAGAAGATTCTTTTTTGCTTACTTCCTCATTCCTCAAATAAATCTTGATTAACTTTCCAGCCAACCTGCTGGTCTGCACAGACAGAGAGGAGGAAAACAAGCCTTTGTACTTAAGTAATGCGTTGTTTTTCTGGAACACTTTTGGCATTAAAAGCCCAACACCCGTCCCATGCTATTATTACATGCTCAGTCACTCATCCTGTGTTCAGTGAGAGCCTTGCTCTGCTGGATGCTAAGAGAGATGCTCAGAAAATTAGACCCGTAAGAGAGAAGAGTTCTGAATAGGGTGCAGGATAGACAAAGTGTATCAATTGGCTTTCTGTTGTAAAAATAAATCTAAGGCTTGGGTGTTTGGTAAAGAGGTTTGTTTAGCTTACTATCTCAGAGATTAAATATCAGCCCTAATGAGGATCCCCTGTCTGTGTCACATCATAGAGGGGACATGTCCGATGGAGAGATCATGGGATAAAACAAGAAGTCATATGGCAAAAAGGAGCAGTCTTTGTTTTCCTGAAAACTCACTCTTTCAGGACCTAACTGGAGTCCTGGGAATGCTACATGAATCTCTTCTGAAGACACCCCAGTGATCTAACCATGCTCCACCAGGCTCTAGAACAGACTGGCTGAATTTACTCTACACAGAGGATGCTGTTCCTCCCACAGCCACGGGCTGACACATAAGCAGCCCTGAGCTAGACGTGGGATGCTGTCTCTCAAGCTGTGAGGCAGGGACGTCTGTACCCGAGGATCCCCTAGCAATGGGAGCTATTGCCATTGCTCTTGGCTGTCACCAGAGCTTGATCATCAGACCCTATTGCTGAAGACTCCACAGCACTGGACACAGGACATGAAAATATCAGTGGTATTGACCGAGAAGCTTCCACCTTGCTCGTTAGTGTTCATACTAATGGAAGGAGCTATGAGGGCTGCTGGGGTGGGAGGGAGTAAAGGTCAGTTCTACCCAGCACTGTGGACACTGCAAGCTACAATAACGATCTGATCGACCATATGCCCACAGGAGCTGTCCTGGCATGAATGTTATGGGGTGTCAGGGATAACCAACTGTTTTCTGATTGGACTTAAGGCCTGCTTCACACATGCCCAGTACTGTGAAGACAAGAACTCATGTCTGGGAAGCTCATACACTTGGGATATGAACCTTCTGCTATTAAATTGAAAAATAGACATAGCATATAAAGATGCACATGCCTGTCCACGCCTGTGTCCAGACTCCTAGAGGACATCACCTCTCCTACTTCTGAGCTCTATGGGTCTTCTGCACTACTCCGTGGAAGATATCTCACTCTGTCCCAGAAACATGGCCATGAGCCCCTTACAGAGACAAGCGAGGCTTCTTCGTGGGAACTCTTTACTGGATTTGGTAAAGGTTGTTGGAACTTAAGAGGCAATGTCAGTCCTCAAGTTCTACTAAGGTTGTTAATCTACTTAGGGGTATTTTGTGATGACTCTATCGTGGGCTTTCCATTAACTGCCCAAACCTCTGAGTCTGCCCCTTTGGTTTGCTCAGACCTAGTTTCCTGCAGGGTGGCGAGGGTGAGGCACACAGAACTATCCCATCCTCTCCCTGTAAGAACAAGCTCATCCTCTGTATCCTTCCTAAGAGGACCAGGGACGGGGAAGGGTGAGTTCATGGACTTCCTCAGAGCCTCGTTCTCCCACAGATACATGCAATGTGGACGAGGTCATCTGGTGTAGTCTCCAGGCTTAGGCAGGAAATCCCCACAGTTTCCAGAACAGAGAGAACACTGACTATCTTCAGGCAGGGAGCTAGAACAGATGCCAGGCTGAGGAGCCCTGGGTGAGACTTGTTCAGGCTGTTCTTAGGCCTGATGTCATGGGATGAGGGTGGGGGTGGGGACATTCGGTCACAAGGCTGGGATTGGAATATTTAACTTTGAAAGAACTTTATCACAGGGCAAGGACTACCGGAGATTCATCTTCCACTAACCTATGAGCTCCTTCAAATCAGAGCATGTCGGATTCACATTTGTTCCCACTCCCTTGTAGGTTACCTGGCACTGAAAAGATACTCAATAAATAAATATAAATATATATGGAAAGCAGAGAGAAAGGACGCATTAAGTCCAGCCATGCAAGTGAGCTGTTCAGGGACTGTAGGCTTTGCCCTCCCCGTGCCTGCTTCGTCTTTCTTGAATACCATTCTTGGGATGCTCCCTGGCTCCTCTCTTGGCTCTTCAGGTAGAATTCCATCAATACTTCCTCTCCTGCTCCCCTGATCTTTGGCATCCCCAAGTCCATGTTTGCTCACCCCCCCCACCAGCATTTGGTCATGTGAGTGGAGTCTCTGCTAGTCTCTGTTCATTAGTAAGGAAAAAGACCGAAGCTTGTCCCTTAGGCTGAATGACAGCTTTTCCAGCCAGAGGGTCAGAAGGTCACAGAGCAGGTAACCGAGGTGAAGGTGAAGGATGAAGAGGGAGGGAGGTGGGAGGCCGCCCCTGAGGAGGGTTGGCTGGCAGATAAGCAAGACAGGAATGCACAGTCTGGGCTTTCATGAGAGACTCCATCAGCATGAACAGGATGGAGACACCACAACCTGGCCTGCAAGGGTTCAGGCCTTCAGCATATGAGGAGAGGATGACCCTCAGAAGAGGAGACCAGTGGTCCTGAAGAGTCCCCCTCAGTCTTTCTGAGTTCACATAAATGATCAAAGAAATCTTAAAAGGTACTCTCAGTATTTTCAAAGACTTAATGAAATTCTCATATGATAAGATTACAGAGGGTAAAATTAAAAGGTTGCCTGCCTTTGCCTTTGGCTAAGGTTTTATCAGCATGGCATCCCCACAGAGAAATAAATTACCTGATTATATGAATGTACTTGATGAATAAAATCTTTCAAGATGTGCTCCTGAGTCCTTACAGACCATGTTGGAGTGAGTGTCTCTGTTCTGTTCTTAAATTCCTCGTGTCCCTCAGAAAAGCCAGTTTGTTGGCACCCAGATGTCACATTCCTACTGTACTAAAGATGTCTTGTTGTCCCTGTCTGCTCATCAGCCACCAACTGTAATTCTAATAACTTCATCCCTAGCCGAGATGGCCCTGAGAGACCACACAGCTGACCACAGCAGGCCTCAGGCTAGGACAGAATCAGCAGATGCTAGCCTCCTGCCAACTTGGTTTTGTTACTCCTTCCTAAATGGAACCTTCTCCCGTTCTGCTGACTCAGAACTGCTGACTCAGCATCCACTCTTCTGCACACCTCCACTGAGCCCTGGTGTGGACTCCCATCTGTAAGCCCACAGCTGCCAGGTGAGCGGGTCCCCAGATCTTCGAGAGGAACAGCAGTCTGATTTATGCTTAATGATGTGTCTATCAGCCCTGGTATCAATGGTGTCGCCCAAGACAGCTATTTCCCTCCTTCTTCCTTCTCTAAACCATTCCTGTGTTCAAAACTCAAGCCATTGAAGAGTGGTAACTCAAGTGACCGATAGAAAATTGTCAGGAAGCGAAACAGCATTTAGTACCTACTGACCATCCGTGAGTTGCCCCAAGCAAGCAAGAAAAGGAAGCTTCCAGTTTCCTGGAGAGCCCTTCCTGCCTGTGGCCACAGATCAGAAGAAGGGAGGGTCGGAGAGAGCGTCCTTGCCCCTGGTGCACAGCCTGCCAAAATGTTGGTCCTCTCTAGAGGGAGGGCAGATCACATTTAGGCTCCAGTTTTTTTCATCTCTAACAGGATCAATAATAGACTTGCCTCAAAGGATGATCAGGAAGATACAGTGGAATGATGTTTACGAGTATGACTTATCTCCAGAAGGAAGAGCAACAGGGAGCTAGGGAGCTGTGACATCCAAGCCCACGTGCTCTCATGTCTAAAGTAGCCATGCCTCCTGCTGCTTCCGGAAGAGCATGTCTTGTCTCTCCCCAACCTTGTCCACATTATGCACCTCCCTGTACAAGCATCCTCTTTAACACACCCACACATTCGGTCACTCCCATGATGCTCGAGTTCTTAGCCTGCTTTCAGGCCATCACCCACCTCCATACTTGGCATTAATAATGTAAGGTTCCCTCAGGGAGACCTACACTCAAGCTTCAGGATAGTGCGCACACTCAAGGAAATACGAGAGTCTGTCTTGCTGCAAACACATGAGGCAGTTTATTTTCAGAGCTCCGGGTCGACACGTTCCCACACAGGGGATAGGTGTACGACCCTTAGGCTCGAGAGTTTGAGGGTTATATAGAAAAGGAAGACGGGGGTGGAGGCGTTTAGGATCTTTGGCTACTGCCTCCCTGTTAGGGCAGAAGCACAGGGAGGGAGCTGTGGTGGCTCGGAGTAACCTTGGAAAGGGACACGAGGAGTTGTGCAATTGTGCAATGAGCAGGTGCACGGAGCACTTAGACAAAGGAAGTGAGGGCAGGCCTTCTCCTCTAGTGCTCAAGACTTAGTCCACTCTAGGAAATATGTTCTAAAAACATAAGAAACTGAGGAATGGAGGAAATTTGCACGATTACACACAAATGAACAGTTTAACTTTTGTTTATTAGATATTTTCTTTATTTACATTTCAAATGCTATCCCGAAAGTTCCCTATACCCTTCCCCTGCCCTGATCCCCCACCTGCCCACTCCCACTTCCTGGCCCTGGCATTCCCCTGTACTGGGGCATATAAAGTTTGTAAGACCAAGGGGCCTCTCTTCCCAGTGATGGCCGACTAGGCCATCTTCTGCTACAAATGGAGCTAGAGACACGAGCTCTGGGGGTACTGTTTAGTTCATATTGTTGTTCCACCTAAAGGGTTGTAGACCCCTTCAACTCCTTGGGTAATTTCTCTAGCTCCTCCATTGGGGGCTCTGTGTTCCATCCTATAGATGAATGTGAGCATCCCTGTCTGTGTTTGCCAGGCACTGGCATAGCCTCACTCGAGAACATTTTAACTTTAACTAGCAATACATACGGGCACAGCGACTAAGGGGAGGGTGCTAATCAGCAGAGTAGCTGGTTAAACTCAAACCATATCTGAAGGACAAGGGAGTGCCAGGCCAGACTAGATGCGGTCCATTACTCAACTGGGCTTTGTCCCAGGACGTCCTTGCATTCCTTCCTTTATCTTTATGGTCAGCCAGTTTCTGGAGTGACTCAACAGATGTCCTAATATTTAGCTAGCCTTAGGCCTGTTACTTTTTAAAGTTCTTTCTTCCTTTCAATACCTGGAGGACTCCACAGTGACACCACACAGACACCTGAGTTCTAAAAATGTCCTCTGTCTTCCTCATCCCTGTGTTCTCCCCCACCCCCAGCATACCCTCCATCTTAGTACATGTACCCTAACCCATCAACTGCCCAGGCTGAAGATCACATGCTATCCTTGACTTCTCTGCTCCCTCATCCTCCACTTCCTGTTACCAAGCTCTGCAGCCTCCACTTCCTGTATCCTGGGCCACCATCACCTGCTTCTGTGGCCATCGGTATTTCACACCCAGCAGAACATCTCTTTGGATCCATCCCATCTTTACTGTGTTTCAGGCTGACTGTGTGCCTCGCCCCCATTCTTCCAGTTTTCTAGCCTTGCTTGCAGTTAAAAGGGAAACACCACCCAGTTTTGACCAATAAAGTAAAAAGAGCTGTCTATGATGGGCTTCTGGGAAATGTTTTTTTTTTTTTTTCTCCCTGCTCTGAATAAGATTATTCTGTCTGGAGCTGTGTGCACCTGCCCCTGAGAGGGAACAATCAGCGCAAACTTCCCATCAGTAGAGGGTGCAGAAGCAGAGGGCGGGACAAGCCTGGAGTCTAATAATGTCACCAAGTAGTCCAAGTACCTTCAGTGATAACCTTGTTTTCTCATTCCTGTGGGTAAACATGCCATGGCGAGTTTTAAGCTATTATGATTTTTTTTTCTCTCACTTGATGCTACAAGGGCTACTGGCTAACAGAGCCCCTTAATTAGTCTCTCTGGATTTGGTCACATTTTGTCCATTAATTCATTTTGTGATCATAATCCTGGTGTTGACATTTCCTCTCCCAAGTGCTTTCCGCGGCTTCCTGTCCTTTAGCGTATAAGCAGTACTTGTATAACCAGCTAATTTAAAGTAACTGACCACTTGAGCTTCCATCTGTTCAAATTGGCAGGAGTCCATTGTTCCTTTAAGGCCAAAAGACCACAATGATACTCGGCTCAAAGACATCATCTGTCATTCAAATGCCGAGACAGGCCCCCTTGCCAGGCAGGGTGAGTGTGGGAGCGCTGGCCCTGCCCCTCATCTGGCATTCTAATGACCACATAGGCAGGATAGGGGTTTAAGAGTGGAGGCCCAAGCTGCAGCTTCCACCCAGATGCAGATCCAGAGGTCTGAGTTGGCCATCTCTGTGCTACTGGAGCACGTGAAGGGCTGCAGAACCAGAGTGGCAGGGTCTCATTGACTTTGGGTAATAACAGGATATCCGAGAGGTGTCTCAGTGAGGGTTCAATATTGATGACGTAACAGAAGCCAGAGACCTTGAGCCGGGCCAGTGACTCCTTGGAATGAACATATGCATGGGAAGTAAATTTGGGCAGAAAGGTTCACACTGTGAGACAACTGCAGCTTCCGATGCCACTACAACTAACAGATACGCGATGAGAAACAGAAAAGACAGAAGAGAGGAGTAGTATGTGTGAGATGGAATTGAAGACACAGCCGCTGTGATGGGTGTGAGAAAGGCTTCGGTTCACAGAGGGTAGGCAGAATGGTGTGAATCAGCCTGGAAATTGCTCAGACTCAGCCCTGAGCAAGTGCCCAGCCACACGATTGGTTACCCTGGCTCTGAACAGTGACAGGAGGGATGGCAGAGATGAATGAAGAGTGGTCTGTTTATTGGACTGGACCTCCTTGAAAGACCCCCATGCTTCTCTCAGTGGCCCGTGCTTTGGCGGAGGACCCCATGGAGGCCCATAGGCCATACCTGTCACCAGAGACTGGGCAGAGGAGACCAAGTGGATCTTCTTGGTCAGTGCTGTTGCTGGAAACCATGTGGAAGTCTAGAAACCATGCTCCCCCTGACTGTGAAGGGCAAAGAAGCTACTCTTGCAGCAGTATCAATGACTACAGAGGCATAGCTGGGAGGGAGGAACATAAAGGCCTCTGTGACAACCCCTACCTCCACCCTGCTCCCCCAAAAGTGACAACCTAGAGAAGAAGCCATCAAGGAGAACTTTAAAAAGTTGTGTTGGGGATGCTGTAATGTGGCTTCCATAGTTGATGGCTTCTGGAAGGGGGTCAGGTGGAGAAGGACTCAGCTTCTCTTGGGGGGCTGGCCACTAGGAGTTTGACCATGATCCAGTGGGTATATGGACAATGCAAAATGAACTTGGTTTTCATCTCCTCCTCTCCCTCCCCGTCCCCCTCCCCCTCCTCCTCCTCCTCCTCCTCCTTCTATTCCTCCTCCTTCTCTTCTTCCTTCTCCTCTTCTTCCTCCTCCTCCTCCTTCTCTTCTTCCTCCTCCTTCCCTTTCTTCTCCTCTTCCTTCTCTTCCTCCTCCTTCTCTTCCTCCTCCTCCTCTTCCTCCTTCTCTTCCTCCTCCTCTTTCTTTCTCTCTTCCTTTTTAAAGGGAGGTGGCAGGATGCCACAGGGGAAGAGAATGGATTTGGGATACCAGGAGGTGAGTAAGATCAGGGTACATGATGTAAAATTCCTAAATAATCAATAAAAGTGTTAAAAATGCCAAGATAAGGCTAAGTTAATAACACTTAGGATGTCATCTGGCCCTTTTTTTCATTGCCATGGGCTAGCCTGTAGTGGCCTATCTTCACTATCAGTTTGGTTGGACTTAGAGACACCGTGGAAACACACCTGAAGGTGTGTCTATGAGAGTGTTTTCGGAAAGGTTCACTGAGGAGGAAGGACCCATCCTGAATGTGGGTGACTGGACCACGGGCTGGGGTCCTAGGCTGAATGAAAGAAATCCCAGGAAGCTCAGGAATTCATTCATCTCTGTTTCCTAGCTGCAGCTGTAGTGGAGCCACGTCCCTCAGACTCCTGTTGCCATGTCTTCCCTGCCGAGGTGGTGAGCTGAACCTTTAGACTGTAAATCATAATAAGCCGTTCCTTGACATCTGTCATGTCCTCTGTCACAACATGAGGATAGTAACCGATACCATGCCTCATCCATACGGGGCTCACATTGGCTGCCAAATCTGTCTGATGCAGTGCTGTCCACACTGACACAGGGCCCTGTGCTGGCCATGGTGGTGGCCCTTTAAGCCTAAGGTAGTCCCAAGAGTATGGTTCTGATAGCTGTTATTGTGTTCCTTTTGTTTGGGGTTGTTTAGTTGTTGTTGTTGAAAGGCAGGGCCTCGTGTATCCCAGGCTGGTCTCAGACTAGCCAGGGATGACCTCGAGTCTATGATCTTTCTCCCTCCACTGCCCAAAGACTAGGACCACAGGTGTGTTCTACCACACTTGCTTCATACAGTGCCAGGGATCAAACCTGGGGCCTTGTGCATGTTAGGCAGGCACTGCACCAACTGAGCTACATGCCTGTGTGTCTAAGTTCTATCTCCTGTACCGACTGATCAGGTGTACAAGGTCTTCCAGGCCCAGCTATGTGCTGGTCTGAGCCATCTTCACCCCAAAGCTCTCAAACCTAGACAACCGCAGCAGGCTTTACTTTGCAGAAATTCTCCCTGACTCTACATGTCACTGTGCTAGATCTGTGTGTGTGTGTGTGTGTGTGTGTGTGTGTGTGTGTGTGTGTGTGTGTAAAACATGGCTAAATACTGCCTGCTTTCCCAGCCTCATTTTATGTCACCTGCCTCTGTGTCTCTTAATGCCAGAGATGTTAGTTTCCATGTTTTTTTTTATCATGAGCATCAAATTCTTCCTCATTTTTCAATGTAAACGAGTTCCTCCCTCTGCCAACGTTTACTATCAAGCCCCTTCACTCTTCAGTTAAGTCTTACCTCCTCAGACACCTTTATTTGGCTATGTGACTCCTTCTGAATTTAGGGGTTCTATCATTTTCTTTACTAAGTAAAGCCTGACTGTGCTGTTCACTGCCTGGTGAAATACTGGTGGTTAGATGCGGCCCCCTGTGCCACTACTCTTCTGTGTAGAGAGAACCTCTTATGTGCTATATGGACACATCACCTGTCAATAAAAAAAGCCTATGGCCAATGGCCAATGAGCTGAGGCAAGATTAGAGGGTGGGACATCCAGAGAGAGAGAGAGAGAGAGAGAGAGAGAGAGAAATTCTGGGATTGAGTCAGGCATGGGAGATGCACCAGGACACAGAGGAAGATGGTCATCGCATGAAACTGAAGACCAGGTAACCAGCCACGTGGTGGTTTTTAGAATAGAATAAATGGGCTAATTAAGTTATGAACTAGTCAGGAAACAGGCCTAAGCTTACAACCTAAGCATTTACTCATAAATGTAAGATAATTGAATCTCAAAATTGTTATTTCAGGGGACTTATACACTGGTGGGAAAGCCTGCAATTACACTTCTGTAAGGAAGTGCTCAGCCCTCAACCCTCCCAATATCCAGTAACTGGGTCAGTTGTCCTCCATGTTCTCTCCTAGGCTCCCTAATCTCATCTCATCAGATCACATATGTGTGCTTACTTCTCAAACCCTCTACCCATGATCGGATTCCTGGGTTCAGGGGCCACATGCTAATCGTCTTTGTAACCTCCAAGAACACCTGGCATCTGGCAGTCTCGTAGTAATGTTGACTTAATAGGTGAATAAGTTCATGGTGAGAGGAATGCTGGGAGCTCTGAAGGAAAGTACTGGTGTTTGTATGGGAAAAGGGGGCTTCTCTTAGACTGGAGGATGCTGGGAAAATTCTGTCTAACCTGTTTGGGAAAGTACACAGAGGGTTCTGTGTTTTTGTGGACACAGGTATATCTGCGAGTGCATACTCAGCCTGGAAAAGACATAAAGGGCTTCTAATAGATGAATATAGGGAATGCAGATGGCCTCTGTCCTAGAAACTTAATCAGCAAGCCACAGAGGCTGTTTTCGGAACTCCCCGTGGGGTTTGGCTCAGCTAAGCAAACTCAGGAGCCAAGTTTGGCAGTAGAGGATGAAGAGAACGAAATTGCTCCACCTAAGAAATGAGAGGAATTTGGATTTTATCCCTAAGAGAGACATGGAGGAGAGGGGAAAGGCTTTCTGAATAATATGGGAAGTCTCGTCCTGAGCTCTGAAAACGTCTGGTGGGTTTTTGAAACTAAGACCAGAAATGACTTCTTGTTCACGGTTTTTGTGTAAGGAGCTTGCAAAGCCTGCCATATCATAGAAGCCTGTGGTGGGGTCTACTGTGTTCTCTGTCTGGATGAAGGAAACATAGTACAGGGTACCTACCAGGATGGTGGGGTGAGCTCGGACCGAGTTGTTCATCCAAAGCAAGGGTTCCTCTAGAAGTGTGAGGAAACTGGAAATAAGATTTAGATTTGCTTATGATACATTTGTTTGAACTTAGGGGTCAGTAGGACCCTCTAGTCTTGAAAGGTACAAAGCTACCTGCAGTCCGTGGGCGTTCATTGCATAGCTGACAGCAGTGTTGCCATCCTGCCTGGAGATGGCCTGTCTGTGTTGCCTGTGCTTCTGTGGGAATCTTTCCCAAGCCAGGAGCAGAGGCTTTCTCTGGACCAAACCAGCCCCATCCCTCTCTGCACTCCCTGCCCACATGCCCCCTCTCCTGCCCCTGCCTGTTTTCCCATCCTCTTCCTCCAGCCTCAACAACAGCCAAAGCCCTTAACTAAGAGCATGAAAACAAAAAAATCAGGTCACCAGATGTGCTCCTTTCTGTCCTCTGGCTCCTCAAGACTCCTCACCACAAGTCAATAAATCCTAAGTGTATCTACAGCAAGCACTTGGCATTCCCCCCAGCCCACTGTCCCCTGCCTAGTAACTAACCTGACTGAGGTGCTCGAATGAGTGCACCACACGGCTTACCCACGTCTCTGGCACCATGATATGGCTGGATTACTCGGTCTAGACAACACACACAGACCCCCAGTGGGAGGTGATCTGTTTGAGCTATGGGTACCTACCCCTCGGACTTCCTCCTCCCCCTGTAACATGGCCTGGGTGATACCCTGAGAAAACACCCTGTCTAGATGCTGGCGGGCTGAGGGACCTGCAGCTCTGCCTCCGCTCCTAGGTGGGGCTCCCCCAAGCTGGCTCCCACCTAGACCTGGAAGGGTATTCTGAGCATCTGGGATTCTCATCGCAGATTGTTTACTGGTGGGTTTGCATGGCAGGTTAACAACCTCACTGCAGCCTGCTCCTTGCCAGGAACTTTCAGGAACAATTTCTCCAAGCCAGTGTGGCCCGGTCTGGGCATGAACTGCCACCCCCCCCCTTCAGCAGCCACGTGGATGTGACTCATACAAGCTCTCTGAGCCCTTGCAGAGAGCAGCTAGAGGCCTGCCTGCATACACTTGCACGGGTTCGTTCAGGAGTCGGGAACAATTCGGAGTCTCTGTGGCAACCTGGTGGGTCTCTGAAGCCTTTTGTGCTCCCGAGATGACTTGCCACCCAGGCCCGATGCAGCAGTGTGTCCCTGATGCTCTTGAAAACACTCACCCCCAACACCCCAAGTTACCTCTTTCTTCTCAGAGCACACAGTATAGTCAGAGCCCTACAATGAGGCCACTTGGTTTTGCACAGGAACAAAACATGAATCAGCCCATGCCTAGAGCGAAGTACGCAACCTTGTTTTATCGTCATGAACTCTGCTGCTCTTGTGGCACTAAAATGGAGGCTAGAGAGCCACGATGTACTTGTCTCGGCCCACGGAGCATGTGCAGTGAGTCATCACTGCGAATGTGGCGAAGAAAAGGGCACCGGTGTGGTTAGTTCATAAAGGGGCAAGGGATTTATGGGGAATTCGCTGTACTTTCTAGTCAATTTTGCTTTTAAAAGCCCTCCAAAAATATCTCATTCAATAAATACACTTTAGTAAATGTTTTTAAAGGAGATTAATTAATGGTCCTGTAGCAAGCGCTTGGTCTGGGATACAGGGCAGCTTCCTCAGTCTTTCCGTCCAGGGCATCAGTGATAACTTCATCGCTAGAGCTTTCCACGGTGGATGTCCTCCTGGAGATTTAACAGCAACACTTTGCCATTCATAGTTCCTCCCTAGACCTGTTATTGTCTGCTCCACTTTCCATGTCTGAGACTATAGAGCCTCCACACATTTCTTACCATGCAGCGGAGTGCTCAGTGCAGACCTTAAATAGATTCCTGTTGAGGGAACGTGTGTGCATTAGTGNGAGCTTTCCACGGTGGATGTCCTCCTGGAGATTTAACAGCAACACTTTGCCATTCATAGTTCCTCCCTAGACCTGTTATTGTCTGCTCCACTTTCCATGTCTGAGACTATAGAGCCTCCACACATTTCTTACCATGCAGCGGAGTGCTCAGTGCAGACCTTAAATAGATTCCTGTTGAGGGAACGTGTGTGCATTAGTGCATGTGTGCATGAGTGGGTGAACTGATGGATGGATGAAGGAAGGAAGAATGGGAGATAGAGGAAAAGGGGGATAGAAAAGGAGCAAGAAGGAAAATGGAGAAAGAGGGAGAGGATGGGAAGAGGGAGAAAGAAGGACAGAGAAAGCAGGATGAATACAGGGATGAGTAATGATTCGTGTTTCTGATTTGTCTTCCCGGGCGAAAGACCTTTTGGTTGCTTCTTTCTTCTCTCCCTCTCAGCACCAAAGCTCCAGCCATCAATCCTGCTGTGCCCCATGAAGATTTTAACCCTTAGAATTGCCTGCCCTATTTCTGCAAAATGAGTGTGTTCTTTGAGCAAAAGAGAAGAGAAGAAATGGAACAATCTTTGCTTTGGAAATTTAGCTGACTGGCCTCGTTTGGAATAAGAGCGCCTTCAATCCCTGGCCGCAGGCAGGCAGTGGAGCCAACAGTAACACCGGATGCCGGGATGCTGGGAGGAGGCCTGGAAGCTTCAGAGGAGATGCCAGGGTGGGGTGAACTTGGAGTCCAGAAGGCGGTAGTGGGTTCCTCTCTGGGGATGAGTCCCAGTTTCCTCAACTTTGTCCAGACCCCTTGTCCTCGGGCTAAAACCTACTATTTATTGGATAGAGCATTATCCTGGAAGCACTAAGAGATTGGAGGAGAAGGTTCTGAGAGGAGCCAAAGGCTGGGTCTGCCTTGTGTCCTCAGCCCCTACTTTAGTCCATGACACATGAAAAGAGCTGGGGTCAGAAGGACCAGGTAACCCTCCTGCCAAAGGGCCTTGCCTTGCCTTTCTGGTTAGTTTTAGCTCAGGCTGAAGCTGACAGTGTAGCCAATAGTGCAATAGATTTGCAAAGCAAGGCTTCCTGCAGGAGTAGCGCAGCGCAAAGCTTAAAGCCAGGTGAGGGTAAAGAGGGCAGAACCTAAAAGGTATGCCCAAGAGTCACACATGGGAATGATTTGGCCAAGACTGTAGACCATGGGTATCAAAGTGGCTTGGAAGGTTGCTGAGATACTGTGTGATACACTATATGTATACATATACACTATATCAGCAATGACCATAGTGACTTTAACACTTCTAGAGATGGGTTAATGGTTCCTTTAAATGGAATACTGCAATAGATTCTGGAGCAGAGGAAGCCGAAGAACTCATTTTTATTCTGGTAACACTATCGAACAGACAATGTTTCTTATTCAATATTAATTCCCTACTTATTTAGTTAACACACACACACTTTGTTGTCTAAATAAGACATGTTTACCAGACTCTCTTGCAGCTAGTAGCTATGTGATACCACTCTGTGCAATGAGGCATCTGCAGAAGCGGCAGAACGGAAAGCCTGGACCTCTTGATATAGATCTGTCCATGTTTTATTATTTTTTGAAAAATAATATCTACTTTTCTTCTTCCTGCCAGAGGCACAAAAGATGATGGAACAAAAGCGCTGAAGCTGCCACCATCGACAGTCTGATGTCCTGCCAAGTAGGGTAAAAAATAGAAGCCAGGGTAACATGGATCCTGTCACCACCTAAGTACAGTCCCTTCCGAGCCTGTGTTTTTCACCAAGATGGAGCTTAAGAAAACAGAGTGAATCACAAACCATGGTGACACAAATGAATCAGACAGTGGAGCGTTGCTTCAGTCCTAGCTTCTCTCCATCTCAGTCTCTCCACAAAAGGAGGTAGGCTCTATGGCAGACTGTAAAGGGGCGGGACTCAGGCGCAAGGGAGTGGTCTATGGCTAGACTGAGGGAAGAAGAGTCATGACGTTCATGGGTACTCCCCACTCCTGGTCCACAGAGGTATGCCTTTGCTCCCCACCGCCATCTGGGACTTACTCCTGTGTTCACTTTTGCTGGGATTAGAGGAAGGAGAAAGAAGAGTTGCTATGACCAGATTCTGGTGAAGTAGACAGTGTAGCCAATGGTGCAGATTTGCAAAACAAGGCTTTCTACAGGAGTAGCACAGTGCAAAGCTTAAAGCCAGGTGAGGGTAAAGAGGGAAGAACCTTAAAGGTATGCACAGGAGTCACACATGGGAATGATTAAACTGATTTTGAGCCCACTCAAGTGCCAGTTCCCCACCCTTACACACACACACACACACACACACACACACACACACACACACACACACACGACTCACTTCTACACTGACTGCTGCCCACCTCTAGTCATTTGCCAAATTTTATTCTTACATAAAAAATTGTTTATGTCTCCTTTTTACATGTGACCCACTGAATTTAATTGGGTTGTTTTTTGTTTTTTTGTTCGTTTGTTTTTTGTTTGTTTTTTGTTTTTGGCCTGGGTGTGGGTAGAAGGTTTTTTACTGAAACAAGGGCAACTTATCAGTGGCTACAATAATCCTGTAGGGAAGGATGGAGCTTTCTGGGCCCCTCCCCCATCTTAATCATGCACAGGTCTACATCACGTCCAGAAGACAGCTTTGCTGCCCATCCTCTGGCTCTTACATTCTTCTCTTCTCCTCTTCCTTGATGTTTCTTGAGCCTTGAAAGATAGCTAGCACCCCAATCATCATTTATACTCAGTAATTTCAACAGCTATGACCTGTATTAATTGCTCTCTGACACAGTAAGAAGCTTCTTTGATGAGATCTGCACAGTAGAAACCTATTGGCATAAATATTGGTATTTTGAAGGCAGCTTGACAACTTGGCCACTTAGCAAAACAGTATTAGTAGGTATCTGCTATGGCACATGACTTTCCCAGTCACAGGTTCTTTACCAGAACAAAACATGAATTCTTTCCGGTGGAACAGACATCAAATCCAATCGGAAAGTGGTTGGTGACCCCTTTAATAGCCATGCCACTATTGTACTAGGAGACACATCTTCCCTGGTATGTCATTATTGGAGCTAGCAGGAGTCATAACTGGGCAGACTGTTGAAGATCTTTCTTCCCTAGAAGCTTGCATAAAACCTTAGTATGATGAAAGCTAGCCAGCGGGAAGGAATCTTTCAGCTCAGCTCCAACTTGATTTCTTTGTGAACTATGGCTGAAGTGTGTGTGTTGTCTTCAGCAATGGGGTCTTAATAGACTCTGGTGGCAGCCAAGAGCAATAGCAATGGAAGGACTGTTTTGTGGGCCTCTGGGACTTCCTTGACAAACAACTCTTAGGGAGGGACCACACACCTGGTACAGGGATTTCCCTTTAATAACTCATGGTTTCTGAGAGGAACATTCTCCACCCAGGGACAATACCTCTGTCCTAATATTATATATCAATACCTTTATAAACTAGAGGTTTTCAGATGGCCTTTTCATACATCCTTAACTTTGGCTACCACCCCCTCCTCCCACTTTCCATTGTGCTTCTATCCACTACCTGCTTAGACCTTCTGTCTTAGGCTTCTATTGCTGTGATAAAACACCATGACTGAAAGCATCCAGAGAAGGATTTCACCTCACACTTCCGGCTAACAGTACATCACTGAGGGGAGTCAGGGCAGGAGCTCAAGCAGGGAAGGAATCTGGAGGCAAAAGTCAGAGGGGCATGCTGACTGCTGGCTTACTCCTCTTAGCTTCCCAAGCCTGTTTTCCTACAGCACCCAGGACTTTAGGAGTGGCACCAGCCACTGTGAGCTGAGCCGCCCACATCAGTCACTAACCAAGAAAATGTACCACAGGCTTGCCCATGGCCACTTTAGAAGAGACATTGTCTCAGTTGAGGTTTCCTCTTCCAAAATGACCCTCGCTTGTGTAAAGTTGACCAAGTTAGCCAGCTTTCTGTAACAATAAATATTAATTAACCCCAGCTCGGGGGTTCTGCTACCCACCCCAAATGACCCCAATGGTCTATGTTCCCAAATGAAAGACACACACTCCCAGCCTTTATCTTTTAATTATGTGCCTTAACAGAACAATAGCTGAGCCATTGCCTAACCTCATGTGGTTAATCCCGAGTAACTATTTACTAATTCTATGTTTCATCTTGGCTGCCCTGGATCCAGTTGGGCAGCCATCTGGGCTGGGCTTTCCTGGCTCCTTCACACGGTGGCAGCTATGCCTCTCTGTCTCTCCTCTCTTCCTTCACACGGTGGCAGCCATGCCTCTCTGTCTCTCCTCTCCTCCACACTCTCTCAGCATGGTGGATCTCTTCTTCCTTCTTCTCCTCCTAAGGCCAAGAATCCTAAAATCCCACCTCTGTCTGTCCTCCCCAGCTATTGGCTGTTGGCATCTTTATTTACAAATCAGAACCAATTGGGGACAGGTTCCCAGAAGCTACATATAGATACTCTCTTGTGTAATCAGTTTTTTTGGGGGTAAGATAATTAGCATTCATAATACAGCAGGTACACCCTCCCACTCTCACTACGTCCCTCCATCCTTATGTCTAATGTACCCTACTGTCCCCATCCCTTAAACCTCACCAACTTTTCCACTGGGCCTCTTTCTGTCTACTGGTCTTTATCGTGACTCAAAGTTAATCATAGTACTCTAAAAATGTGTAGCTAAGATCCATGTTTGGGGAAGAACATATGGTCTTTCTGAGGTTGGGTTACTTCATTCAATATAGTATTTTTTAGGTCAATCCATTTTTCTAAAATATTTACAGTTTCATTCTCCTTTACAAATGGATAAAATTCCATGGTGCATGCACACCACATTTCCATTATTCATTCTGCTCTATGGCCATCTGGGCTGGTTCCATTTCATCTGTACTGTGATTAGCATCGCAGTGAGCAGGGAAATACAGCTATCTGTATTGTAGGAGTTAGAATCTTTGGTATCTATGCCCAGGAGTGATGGAACTACATCACAGCTATTCTGCTTGTAGCTTTTTTGGGAAACGTTCACAATGCTGTCCACAGTGGCTGCACAAGTCTCCACCCCATCAACAGTGAGCAAGGGCCCCCCTCTCCCCGCATCCTCATTGCACCCTCCCCAGTGTGTACAGTCATTTGCTTTACTCTTAATAGCCATTCTCACTGGAGTAAGATGAGAACCGAGTAGTCTCCATTTGCACTTTTCTGGTGCCTAGCTATTTTGTTTCTCTTGAGAACATTCTGTTCGGTTCCATGAGCCCTTTTAATAAGGTTTCTCACTTTCTTGATGTGTGGTTTGCTTAAGCCCTTGGTGTATTCTAGATAGTGATCCTCGGTCAGAGGAATGGCTTAGTACAGATCCTCTCCCATTCTGCAGGCCACTCCTCATTGGATTGGCAATTTCCTTTGTGTTGAAGAAAGCTTTCTAATACCACGAGGTTTTGCTTGTCAACTGTTGGCTATACTTCCTGGGTCCCACTCAGAAAGTCCCCACGGGTGCCTGTGTCTTTGAGTGTGCTTCCTACTGCAGATTCAGGGCTTCAGGCCTAACACTGAGGTCATCAGCCCATCTGGAGTGACTTGTGTGCAGCATGAGAGATTAGGATTCAGTTTCGTCGTTCTACATGTAGATATCATATAATGAATACATGTGCCCAGCCGTGGTGCACGCCTTTAGTTCCAGCACTCAGGAGGCGGAGGCAGCCAGATCTCTGAGTTCAAGGCCAGCCTGGTCTATAAAGCAAGATACAGGATAGGCAGCACCACACAGAAAGACTGTCTTGAAAAACAAAGGCAAAGTCTCTTATAGCCTTATGTTATAAAGTACTTTTCTAAAATAATAATGGAAGATGATGAGTATTCTATTGGCTCTGCTGACATAGTAAAAATTACTGATTTCTTGGGGTTCTTTTTTTTTCATTTATTTTCCCTTGAATTGAGTATGAAATTAAAAATCCTCCACTGCAGAGTCCTCAAATCTGAATCAAGTGTCTGTGGTCGTCAGTCTTTACATAAGGTGACTTAAGTAATGCATTCCTAGAGATGGTGTTCCAATTATCCAGCCCCTAGCCAGGCAGAGTTACAGGGAAAAAAAAACCCTGTCACAAAGAAAGGCTGTCCTGATGTGTGCTCAGAATAATTAGTTGTCCTTCACTTTCTGGTCTCTTTCAAACCCCAGCACCCATCAGGAGGAGATCATTATTTGGGACAGGCAATTGGTACTTTCTTTAAAATAAAGCCTACAGCAAGGCCAAAGGGCCTACCTCTGTAATCCTAGTTCTCAGAAGGCTGAATCAGGAGAAACTCAAGATCAATGCCATTTTGTGGTTTGATTTGTTGTTATTGTTGTTGTTGTCGTCGTCCTTGTCGTCTTTGGAAAAGGAGAGTGTTCAATCTCCTAGCAGCCAAGGACATTCCTTAGAAGGGCAGTGGAAGCGACAGTGCTGCTTCTACTATGAGATCAACATGCCTAAAACTGAAGACAGGGTTGGATTGGGCCCTTCCTGATCCACTAAAACCAAACACACAGCATTTGTAGAAAGAGGTGGCTGTCAGTACTTCTGTCACAGACACTGAGATGAAAGATTGGCAAGGTGTTCTGATCTGGCAAATCCCCAAGGACTTTGACAAAAGGAATAAGAACAAACAGAAGCACAGCAGGCTACCAGTCTTGCAAGCCAGATGTGACTCTGGAAATTGGTGCCAAGAGGAAGAAAAGCAGCTGTTGAATGTCAGGCAGTGCTCCAGCACTGCTGCCTCATGATGCTTTGCGAGGTCTCACCAATAGAGGCAGGAATTAAAACGGGGGTGGGGGTGGGGGTAGGGGCAGGTGCTAACCCTGGCACCCATCTTCTTTTACTGTGGGTGACTCAGGGGTGAGGCTTGTGCTGCCTATGGAACTGACCCACTACAGACTGGTGCTATCTGTGATGGGATTTTAATAAAAGGAGTTGGTAGAATGAATTGTTCTCTTTAGCGAAATGTTTCCTGCTCTGGCAATGCGTTAGAACGGTGAGGAAAAGACAGAATGAGAACAAACTACCTACTAAACAGAGCCTGCATTATATCTGAGATCCCAAGCTTTCTAAGTGGTGGCAAGTCTTAGCTCTGTTATGATCCTACCAAAAGGGGCTGGAGAGCCGGGGTGAGAGCTTCTGCTCTAGTGTGTGGCTCCAAAGAAGGAATTTCTGGTCCTGCCCACAGTCAGAAGCTTTAGGTGATCCGTTTCTCCCTCCTCCATCTTTACCTGCTTCCTCTTTTGTCATATTGCAGAAAGTGCTGTCACTTTTAGGGAGGGTCTGAAGGGTCCCCAAACACCACTTTCCATGGGCCTGTCCCACTCCCCACCCCCCATTGTCCAGTGTGAGTCCTAGCCTTGGCTTTTCCAGTGAGAGATTGGTTGGAGAACATCAGGGGGCAAGTGATCTTACATCAAGGATCTCCCTGGAGTGCTCAGCCATCTCCTGGGAGCCCGGCTTGCAAGAGAAGCTTCTCTCTTGGCTTCCCAGGTGCTCCCCTCTCTCTTATGCACACACACACACACACACACACACACACACACACACGTTAGAATTAATAAACAAATTCCATAAAACTGTAGCCCACAGGGCCAGCAAGATGGCTTTGTGGGTGGAAGTCTGGCCCATGAAACCCAGTAGCCTGAGCTTGGCCCTGGAACCACAAGGCGGAAGGAGAGAACAGACTCCGTCAGTTACCCTCTGACCTGCACCCATACTGTGAGTGGCGCTACCTTCCCACCGGCAGGAACACACGCGAACACCAGATTCAGAGTCCTTCTACAGCATGCTCTTTATTGAAGCCTTGAAAGAGGAAGACCCAGAGCCCGGAAGGGGCTCGGCTTATATAGCCAAGGAGGAGGCGTGTCTTAACCGGATTGGCTGCTGGGCCATCACTCATGTTAAGCCCCGGGCTGGGCGGTGATCAAGCATGGTTATGCAACAGGCACATGCGCTTTCGGGTTGTTTACCCACTCTATACAGGGGTGGTAACAGGATGTCGGCGCCATCTTAGAATGGGGGCTGAGCCAACTTGGGCACGGCCCTCTACACCATACTGTGGATTCTCCCTGCCCCCACCCTCCCCCACCACCAAAATGCAAACCAAAAATCTTTAATCATATAGGATGCAATGTCAACAACAAAAGTCTGTACACTTTTATATACAAATAACGATCTAGCACTTCTATATATAAATGATGATCTAGAAATCAACAATCCTGTTTGTGATAACTTAAAAATAAAATTCTTGGGTCTAGAAAGATGGCTCCACAGTTTAGAGCACATGTTGCTCTTATAGACGATCCAGGTTTGATTCCCAAAGCCCCCACACACATAACAACTCACAACCACATGTAACTCCCATTCCAGGGCATTCAGCACCTTCTCTGTCTTCTGACTTCCAAGGGCACTGGGCATGTAGGTGGTGCACATGCACACATATAGGCAAAAACATTCATACATATAAAATTAATTAAATAAATCTTTAGCAGTTAAAAAATAAAAACCTTAGCCAATAAAGCTAGCCAGTGAAGCAAAAGAGATTATTTGTGTATCCCATGACAGTCTGTTGTACACCTGAAATATATACAATAAAATCTGTGGGTATGGGACTGGAGAGATGGCTCAGCGGTTAAGAACACTGTCCACTCTTCCAGAGAAGGGTTCAATTCTTAGCACTCACACGGTGACTCACAACCATCTGTAACTCCAGTTCCAGGGGAGCTGATGCCCTCTTCTGGCCTCTGTGGGCACCAGACAAGCTCATATCACGCACAGACATGTATGAAATAAATATTTTTTTTGTAAATGATTCAGATATAGAGATAAGTAGGATTGAGCTGGAAAAAAATGAAAAGTTTCTTGAGCAAAACCTCCAGAGACTGTGAGAGGATGTCCTGACCCCCTGCATCCGACACCTTCATCCGACAGCCAGCGCAAGCTCTTCTTGAGGCTTTGGGGTCTCCCAATGCCCCAGGTGAATAGATGGTTTTCCATCCCTACCTGCTAGGGTCCATCTGTGGGTCACTCTCCTCTGATATCCATTCACGTTTAAACAATATTTAAATAATATTGTTTATGCTGATGCTGTTGGTAAGGGAATTTTTAACCCAGGCTGGTTGGTGTTATAGGAATCTGCCACCACACCCAGCTTGTTTTGATGATTTTAGTATGCAGCTGACCGCGATAGTTTTTATAAGGGCATCATGATATACTCTAGATTGAGGCTGGAAGGCAGGATATAACAGTCATCCATGAGGCTGGCAAGTAGTTATAAATATTTACAAATGAACGCAACGGAGATTGGTGATTAAAAGTCTCTTTAATACAGCGACATTTGAACTGAGATTCAAAAGAAGTGATGGAGCAGCCCCTGGCGACAGCTGAGGGAAGAGGATACTGGAGAAAGGAAAGAATAACCACAAATAAGTAAGAAGAGGGAATGCTGCGTGCTGGGGTGGTGGAGAGGGACTGCGTTAAAGGAAGGAGTCAGAAAAGCGGCAAAATGTCTGGACATCAGTGGCCTTTTAAGCCACATTTGGCAATCAATTGAAATTTAGACATATGAAGAGGCAGAAAAATAGAACCTAGAAAGAGATCAATAAACAGACCAAAAAAATGGCATAGATGTTAGAATTAAATATACAAAACACATGAGGATAAACATAGTCTCCAGGCCTAAAACGACTACGAAGGCAGCAGAGGAATACGCATGCGCAGTAAGGAGAGCATGGGGGAAGAGAGCGTAACTTACTTCTTTATGGGTTTTTTCCGTTGCTTGCCTGGTTGGTTCTTTCTATTTGTTTGTTTTGGTTGTTCTTTGGAGACAGATCTTGCTATGTAGCCCAGGCTGGCCTCAAACCCATGAGGCCCTCAAATCTCAGCCTTTCAAGAGCCAAAAGTACAGGCATAGGCTACCACCACACTCCCCTGATCTAACTGACTTCTAGATTCCAGAACCCCACTGAACATAATAACAGCAGGTTAGAAGCTCTTTCAGGCATGTTCAGCCTTCGACACTGTCTTAGGGTTTCTATTGTGGTGATAGAACACCATGATCAAAACCAACTTGGGGAGGAAAGGGTTTTATTTCAGTTTACAATTTCCTATCACAGTCCATCACTGAAGGAAGCCAATGCAGGAACTCAAGGCAGGAACCTGAAGGCTGGAACTAAAACACAAGCCTTGGAGGAGTGCTGCTTACTGGCTTGCTGCTTCTGACTTTCTCAGCCTGCTTTTCTTATAGCACCCAGGACCACTAGCCCAGGGGTGGTGTCATCCACAGTGAGCTGGCCCTTCCCACATCACTTGTCAATCAAGAAAATGCACCACCACAAGTGAATCTGGAGGAGGCGTTTTCTCCACTGAGATAGCTTCCCTTTTCCAAAATAACTCTAGCTGGTGTCAAGTTGGCATAAAACTAGGCAGGCATTGTGACACAACACTGTCATTTACAAAGTTTACACTCAAGAACTGTGTGGCCGGGTTAGAATAAATCCTCACAATGTTTTAAGCAAGTTTTCAGCTTTGTGTTGGGCTGAGTTCACAACTCTCCGCAGTCATACAAGTTGCATGCAGCCCCTAGAGCACGTGTTGGACACCCCTGCTAGAAGAGAAGACCACTGGACTTGGAGACATACCACCAGAAATCACTCAAATTGTACCACCAAGAAAAGGTCTGGGACCCAGCCGATGGCTCAGACAGGATAGAGCTTGCTATGCAAGCACGAGGTGGCTCACAGTGAAAATCTCAACACTAGGAAGGCAGGGACAGGAAGGTCCCTGGGGCTTGCTGGCCAGCCAGTCTAAGGAAGCCAACATGGTCCAGGCTCAGTAAGAGATCCTGGGCTTCAGATAAGGAGGAGAAGGCTTGAGGAAGAAAGCCCATGTCAACACTGTTTCTCCATACTCACCCACTTACACACCTTACACACATATGTGTATGCACACAACCACAAACCCACAAGGTGTCAGCAAGTTGACAGAAAATATCAAGCTAACTAATAAATGTGTAATCAGGACCCCCAGAAAATGGCAGGTAGAAAAGGTGGGGTTTTGGTTCTTTTGAAGATGACCAAAACTTTAAATTTGTTGAAAGCTACAGACATATCCAGGAAGCTGAGTACACACACCAAAGCAGGAGAAACGTGAAGGAAACTACATCCAGGTGTGCCACAGTCCAATTTCTGTTGTTGTTATTGTGTGTGCTTGTGTGCATGTGAGCCTGTGTGCGCATGTGAATAGAGGTGTCATACCATGGGCGTGGAGGTCAGAGGACAACTCTAGAAGTGTGTTTTCTTCTCCCATCCTTATGGGGCTTGGACTAAGGTCACCAGATTTGCACAGCATGTGTTTTTATCTGCTGAGCCATCTTGCCACCCTTCAAATTTCTTAAAATTAACCACAAAACGAAAATCTTAAAATACAAAGAGAAAACCTCTAAAAGACCCGAAAAATAAAAAAATTGTTACTGCGAGGCATGGTGGGCCACACCTGTAATCCCAGTGCTCCAAAGGCTGAGGCAGGAGGATCGCTTCAGATGGGAGGCCAGCCTGATCTGTATATTGATTTGAAGCCAACATGGGCTATGTAACACAATCCTGTCTAAAAACAGACCAGAAAATAAATGAGAAGTTAGTTGAACAAAAGAAAAGATAACGCCAGCTAGAAACTTGGATTTACACAAAAGAAATTGCTGGAAGTGGACAATATGTGGGTATACATCAAAACTGTCTAATTCCAAAATATCTTTAAGAAGGATGAGCATGAGTGGTGCAGGCCTTTAATGCCAGCACTCAGGAAGCAGAGGCAGGCAGATCTCTGAGTTCGAGACTAGCCTGGTCTACAGAGCAAGTCCCAGGACAGCCAGGGCCACAGAGAGAAACCCTGTTGTAAAAAGCATACATACATACATACATACATACATACATACATACATACATACATACCTGTCTTGAAGAGCTGTTTTATTATTAAAGTGTTAGTCAATAATATCTGTACTGTGAAATGTATGGCTAGGAGCGAGGACAAGGGGCTGTGCTGTCGGACATGCCGCATGACAGCCGCAGTGGAGCAGGACAGACAGGGAGACAAGGAGACAAATGGGGCCTGGCACCTGCATGGATGCCAGAGCAAAACCGGAAGCAAGCAGAGTGCAGTGGGGACTGAGGCCAGAGCACACAGGAGAGATAGGCAATGAGTCCATCTATGTAAGTTATATGAACAATGCTTCATCCTGCCCCCTAGTCAAAGGTAAAAACTCACTTTTGATTATTTTTCTTTTTAAGATTTATTTATTTTATGGGCATGAGAACACTATTGCTATCTTCAGACACCCCAGAAGAGAGCATCAGATCCCATTACAGATGGTGGTGAGCCACCATGTGTTTGCTGGGAATTGAAACTCGGGACCTCTGGAAGAGCAGTCAGTGCTTGTAACCACTGAGCCATCTCTCTAGTCCCACTTTGGTGTTTTTTTGTTTGTTTGTTTTGTTTTTTTTTAAAAAAACAAGACCTAATTATTTTCTCTATTGAGATACTTCAGTTGAATACAAAGGTAAGGTAAAAGGTAGAAATGAGATGCATGCTAAAATCAAAAGGCCACACTGACAAAAATAATACAAGAAAAATACCTCAGAATAAGACACAACACACAGATTAGAGCCATAAAATGGTGGAAAAGCTGATCCCTCAAGTAGACAATAATCTAGAAATTAGATATGCACCTAATGTTATAGTTTCAAAATATAGGGAGGAAAATTTGATAGAGATACAAGGAGAAACATAAAAATCTGCAGTTATACTTAGATATTTTGATATTCTATTTCAATCATTGGTAAAACAAGTATAAACAGAAGCCAGGCGTGGGGGTGCATCTCTGTAATCACAAGGCTGACGCCGGAGGATTCTTGGTTCAAGGCCAACCTGAGCTACATAGAAAATGAACAAAAGAATAACAAGTGTGTAGGACATCAAAAGAATGCCACAGGCTCGAGGAAGCCTGTTTAACCAGTGGGACATAAATGACACTTCGAGAACATCCTGTTGTGTGACAGCTGCTGAGTGCATACTTGTCTCCGGGTTCGTGGAACATTTGCTAAGATTTAGATCATAAAGTAAGGCACATACCTTACTCAAATCAAAAGAAAATATATTATTCAACTATAAAGTAAGTAAATTGGGTACTGCTAAGAAAAAAAAATACCTGAAAATTTCCCAGCATTTTTAAATAGCATAGCACATTTTTTGAAAAACATATTGAGTCCAGCCAGTGTCTGCTCTTTGGTTGGTTGCTCAGTCTTTGAGAGCTCCCAGGGGATCAGGTTAGTTGACTCTGTTGGTCTTCCTATGGAGTTTCTATCCTGTTCAGGGCCCCCAATCCTTCCCCCAATCTTCCATAAGAGTCCCAACCTCTGTCCAGTGTTTGGCTGTGGGTATCTGCATCTGTTTCCATCAGCTGCTGGGTAGAGCCTGTCAGAGGACAGTTATGCTAAGCTCCTGTCTGCAAGCACACCAGACTATCATGATGCTCCTAACCTGCAGAAACTTGATGCGCCAGAGTTGGGGGGATACTTGGGGCGGGGGCAGGGAGGTAGTCCTCTCAAAAGAGAGGGGTAGGGGAAGAGGAACTTTGGGAGGGAGGGGCTAGGAGGTGGGGCAATGTTTGCAATGTAAATAAATAAATAAATAAATAAATAAATAAATAAATAAATATTTTTTTAAAGCTATGAAGTTTCTAGATGGTTGCTCCCAGCCATGGGTAACGTCAGTTCCAGGATATTCAACATTTTCTTCTCACTTCTGCAAGTCTTGCACACACGTGGTGTACATACATACACTCAGGTACATACCCATGCACATAAAATAAATGTGTAAAGTTTTTTTAAAATTTTATGGGCATAGATGTTTTGCCTGCATAATGTTATTGTGCTATGTGTATACCTGTGGAGGTCAGAAGAGGGGGTCAAGATCCCCTGGAACTGGAGTTACAGGTGTTTGCGCACCACCATGTAGGTGAAAAATTGAATCCAGATCATTTGGAAGAGCAGCCAGTTGCTCTTAACTGCGAAGCCCTCTCGCCATCCCCAAACATATATACTTTAAAAAGAACAGAGAGTAGATGACAGTACAGACCTTATGAACAGTGCAAAGTTAAGAGATCAGAAATTCAACACTGAGTCCTATACAGTAGACCAAGCTGGTACAATGAATTCAACAGTTTGGTCCCAGATGATGTCATAAAGTAATTAAAAAGTATATCGAGCAGGCCCCGTAGCTCAGATAAAGGTGCCAACCACAAAGTTTGACGACAACCTGAGTTCACTTCCTGGGACCCAAATGGTAGAAAGAAAAAAGAACACCTGCAAGCAGTCCCAAGCCTGCACACACAGACAGTGGCACACGTGTGGTTGCACACACACGATAAGTAAATGTAACTAATATTTTTAATTGTTATTGACAATGTCATTTGAAAGGAGGCTTAATGGGAAGAAGGAAGCAAGGCTATTTATGTTCTCTGTGCACCTGATCTTCACTGTAAAAAATTGCAGACATCTGCCAAGAAAGTAAAAGGTCACAAGAGCTCGTCAATGCAGTGTGATGTGACACAAAGTAAAATCAGCGCATTTCTGCCCATTAGCATCAATAGTTAAACATCGAAACCCCATCCAGAGTAGGAAGCAAGGACCAGTTTGACCAAAGATGTGTAAGAATGTTACCTTGAAAATTATAAAATATTACAGAAAGAATGCAGACAATCTAAACAATTGGAAAGACGCTGAGCGCTCACTGACCAGAAGTGTCAGTATTTTAAGGTGGCCACCAAATCGATCACAGTCAAAGGTCTTATGGGGGCTTATAGAAAGTTATGTAGAAGAAGAAAAAAGCAGGTGGAGGTATTTTTACAATGCCTAGTTCTAAGATGTATTATAAATGAGCTTTTCGTTATAGTTTATTATAATTAAAAATGGGCAAAGATTCAAAGAAACGTGTCTCTGAAGAAAGAATGATGGCGAATAAGCCCCTGAGAAAAGACCCTGTTCACCCCACGTCACCCCAGAGAATAGTCAGAATCAAACCACACGACCACAGCCAGTGCTGCTCAAATTCTCGGACGCCTAGAAGAACATCTCAAATTATAGCGAAGAGGACAGGAGCAAAGTACAACCGCCATTTATAGAAATTTCACAACAAGGCTCATTGTTCTGCACGATAGCTAAAACAATTAATGATAAATGAATGGCTAGATTACAGTGATAGGAAGCAGTCAGTTGCTTGAAGATGGAGCCAGAGAAGAAGGCAGAGGAGGCACAGACGACTTTTTGGAAGCCATTAGGGTAATTAATAGTCTTTCATTACTATGTAATCGATTGCTACCAAGTTAGCACATCACACAGCGCCCACCCGTTGGTTGCCCCATGGTTTCCATGGGTTAGGAATGCATAATGGCGTCCCTGTTTAAGGCTCTCTGTCTGGCTACAGCCTTGGTTACAGACTCATCTCGTGACCTGACTAGGAAGGGATCTTTTACCCAAGGCTCTGACACTCTTGGTGGTCTCTGGACCTTTGTGAGTTGGAGCTGGAGCCTCAGTTTCTTATTGATTACTGGCTGGAGGCTACCCTCTGTAGAGACGTCTCCTCGGGGCACTTCACAACCCAGCAGCCTGCTTCACCCAAAGTAGAATCTGCCAACAGAGGAGCATCTACAGCAGAATGGAAGACAGTCTTATGTGGCACAACCGTGCAGGTGATATCCCAGCATCCGTGCTATATACAGTATTCTGCTGATGGGAAGCAGGTCAGGGTTCCTGCCCATACAAGATAACACTCCAGGACACAGCTAAAGATGGGAACGCCTGGGCTCCATCTCACAGTTTTTCTGCCAGTGCTATTGACTTTATGTGGTAGGTTCAGACATATGTCAAAAGTTAGCAACTGTGTATGTTTGAAATGTGCAATTATTGTATATTGCCATCTCGGCAAAATGTTTACAAACAAAAATGAGCTGACTAGCTAGGCAGTAATGGTGCATGCCTTTAATCCCAGCAGAAGCAGGCAGATCTCTGTGAGTTCAAAACCAGCTTGGTCTACAAAGTGAGTTCCAGGACAGGACAGCCAGAGCTACACAGAGAAATCCTGTCTTGAAAAATCAGGGGGACGGGGAGGAAAGCTGGTTAATTATAGACAAATACAAACAAGGAAAGCATCCATGGAGCCATGACAGAGGAGGGCCGTCCCACTTGAACATGTGAAATCTTCCACAGCTAAGAGTGTGGCATTCCTTCAGGAGAGAGAAATGACCCAACGGAACATATTAAAGATCTCAGAAACCAACTCATAAGATG
Source organism: Mus minutoides (assembly GCA_902729485.2). NCBI lineage: Eukaryota > Metazoa > Chordata > Mammalia > Rodentia > Muridae > Mus > Mus minutoides. The sequence goes on from LR751146.1 coordinate 42,405, forward strand.
TAAAAGCCTGAGTAGTGTCTAAGGGGATGGGGTGGTGGTCCTGCTGGAGAGGCTGTGTGGACAACTCAGCATCCAGATGTTCACTCACAACATACATTCCAGGGGGCTGGACACTCAACTGCATCCACGGCAAAACTTCTAGGAGGAAACACAGACATGCTTTTCATACAGGGGCAAAGATTTTAAATAATACCACAAATGCACACAACTGGAAACTAGAAACTATAAAAGAAAAACAATCAACTTAACTGTCTCAAAATTACAGTCTGTGTGCCCCCAAAATGCAGCAAACGAAAGGACAACAGCACACAGAAGAGAAATAATTTATAACCGAATAAAGAATCTGAATGTATGCATAAAAAAAAATCTCAGAGTCAGTAAGACAAGTATGAGCCCTGAATGCAGACAGACAAATGATATAAACAAATCACTCACAAAAGAGATGGCGTGTCCATGTGTTTGTGAAAGATGCCCAGGTTTCCCAGAAGTCAGCGACGCTCGAATTTCCATCACACTGCAAAACTTTTAAAAGTTTGACAGAGTCAAGGCAGTGAACTCACTCACCCCTGCCTGGGACATAACAGCAAAACAAACCGAACTCTGGAATAATCATTTGGCAACGCGTAGTACGTGGAAGATGCAGGACTCCTACTCCACTAGATCAAAATTCTAAAGAGGCTCACATGATTGAAACGACAGCTTCATCTCAGCACCACTCGCTGTGGTGAAAACAGCAAACCCAGGGCTTGGGCAGCAAGGAGACACTGTGTGTATCCTGGGCAGCAACTGAAAACAAAGAGTTTATACTAGCCAGGTGTGCGGCTGGAATCCCAGCACTCGGGACGTTGAGGAGGAGGGAGTGTTGTGGGTTCAAGGCCAGCCTGGCTACACTGGCCTCAAAAACAAACAAACAAACACACACACACACACACACACACACACACACACACACAAACAAACAAACACCTTTTACAGGGGCTAGAAGAATGACTAACAGGTTAAGAGTGGATGCATCTCTAGCACAGGCCCCAAGTTTGGCTCCCAGGACCCATGTCAGGCAGCTCACAATTGCTTATAACTCCAGCTGCAGGGCATCTGACACCCTCTTCTGTCCCCCTCTGGACATTTGCACACATGCATGTAATTAGAAATACGTCTTTTTTTAAATTTGTTTAATTTTATTTTGTGTGCATAGGTGTGGGGGGTGTCAGATTCTCCCTAGAATTGGAGTTACAGATGGTCATGAGTTGCCATGTGGGTGCTGGGAATCAAACTCAGGACCTCTGGGGGAGCAGCCAGTACTCTTAACCACTGAGCCATCTCTCCAGCCCCAGAAATAAATCTTCTTTTTAAAAATCCATTTGACACTGGGCACGGTGACCTGAGGCGAAGAATGGGGTAAGAAAACAAAGAAGACAGGAAAATTGGGACCAGGGATTTGTGTAAGCTGGTGGCATATGCCAAGCAACTTTATAAATACGGTGTTTTATACACAGTTCCCATGGGGAAAATGGAGTCGATGCAACAGAAAACTATCATACCATTGGACAATGTCAACAGGAAGCCAACCAAGCATAAAAATAACTCGGGATATGTCAAGTGTGTCGCGGACTTACTGCTCAGTGGCCTTGTGACTGATAACCGCGGCCCTTTAAGTGAGGGAAGTCGGGTTCCCAGAATCTGGAACTGCATCTCCTCCAAGGCAATGCCCCAGGTCATGGCCATCCTTCCCAAGCATGTTCCTGGTTTTAGACATGGCTCCCAACAGACACATGAGAGACCATAGGCCCAACCAGAATCCTTGTTGGTCTGCCAAGGGCCCACATCAAGAAAGCAGACACCTGGAAGCCAGGAGGGTGTCTCCAAGAAATCTGTACAAGGCCCTCATGGAGGGGAGAAATCCAGCTTTAAACCCTGCCTGGGAGGACACAGCTCAGTGCTGCGGTGACAGCTCAGTCTGAGTAATGCCTTCCCTGCCTTTTACATGTCTTCCCTGGCCAAGTGACAGCCCTGGAGGATGAGACACAGCCTGGGTTGGGGCCCACGTGAGATGCTTCCCCTCCGGCACCGCTATGGCTTCTGAGTGGACATTTTAATGTCCTAAGAAATGTGGGGTCTGGGTCCAGGATAAAAGAAAGAAGTGGCATGTCAGGAGTGAGGGGAACAGATTCAGAGGCAGGAGTGGACAGGAAGCAATGGGTTCATCCAACTTACGGTAAAGAGGATACCTGCCTCCACTCGAGTCGGGACTGTTCACTTGGGAGGGGTGTGTGTGTGTGTGTACTGACTAAGGATGTGACTGGATTTCCAGGGAGTTCTGAGCATCACAGAGATGCATCATCTTGCATCTTCGGATGCAGTGGGCTATCTTACAGCCCTGTCTACTAGTTTGGGAATAGTGTGGAATAGACAGAGAGCTGCAGCTGTCTGTTAGGGCTTTCAGGTAATCCGTCAGAAGAGGATAAGAACTAGATGGACAGGCCATAGAATCCACACTGGGTTAGGAAGGCTGTGCATATCAAAGGCCCTGACAAGAGTGAAGAATTGTGGGAATAAGTCCAGTTTATCAGCAGCCACTGCAGACATCCCTAAAATGGAAGAAACACATACATTAATATATCCATCCCCTTCCTCGCCCCTGAACCTCTTCGCTCCACTGGCATACTCAATGCACCCCATCACAAGGTGCCAGGGCTAGAAAACGAGACCTAAGTCTTGGCTCAGGAGTTGTGCCGCTGGGACCCCCACACCAGTTCCTGTGCCCTCTTCCTGTCTTCACTCTAAACCGCCACTCTCTGGATTTTGTACTTGTGGTAAATCCCATCAATTGTTCGGATACTTGGGCACCAGGGATGCATGTACATCCTCAGTCAGGGAAAATGGTTTCTTTCTCATGTCAGAATGCTTTCTATGAGACTTTTGGAGAGACCTAAAGTACCCACTCCTTCCGATGAGGTCTGGGGAATCATGGGAAACCAGGGCACACAGGTTCTCTCTCTCGTACTCCAGCTAAAATAGCGAAGAAGGCCTTCCTGAGAGGAGAAGGTCTTACGTGGATAAAGCTGGACACTGAGCAGCTATTTTTGATGCCACGAACTGAAGCATGCACCACGAGGAGCCGCCTGACAAGGGGAACGGCCGACCCGCAGGTGAAACTGCTGTGGTCAAGCGTTTGTGGTTGGTGAAGGAAGGCAAAACCTCACAGCGTTTCTCCAGCTCTGCTCTTGCCTGAGCAGGTGTCTGATCTGCCCTCTGAACACAGGATTTCAGAGAAGCCAAGCGCTCTGTAAACCTCCTTTGGTGATGTGGCCTTGGCAACTTACAGGAGCGATTTAACACGGACGTGTTCATTCTCAGAGCAGAGGAGGACTGTGGCTCTGGAGCTCTGGAGTCAGTCCATACTGGCTCACAAAAGCCGACTGTTAAAGTTTCCAGAACTCTGTGAGCCGGTTGTTAAGGACATACATCATTTGAAATTAAATTACATAAACTAGCCATTACCTCACTCACACTCAAAACAAGGCCACCGACTGCTCAGAACTCACTTACCGGTTAGTTATTTTGTATTTTCTGTGTACCTGTGCTTTTTAGGGCTATGGGCCTAACAGCAAGGGCATGACATGGAGAGTCACCGAGGGTCTCTTTCCCACTGAGATCCAGGGACTTCACTTGGGCAGATCCACACAGGCTGTAGAAGTCAGCACCTGCCCCATATTCTCTAGGAGCTGGATGATAAACATTCATGCATAGCTGGACTCCAGGGGTCTGGGGGAGATCGATTAAGATGACCACACCCTTCAAAAGCTGCTCCTTCCCGGCCCTGGATTTCCTATCTTTGTGCATTTGCTTAAAGGACCCGGTGGCCGGATGGTCTCCCTCAGACAGAGAGGCTCAGGAGGCGGCTGACGAAATATTTGTCCAACCTGGTCTGGCTTCTCTTTCCACAGGAACAAAACTGGTTCTGAGGAGCGCAGATGGTGGGTAAGTAAACAGGGCAGCTGCGAAGTGAATTCCAGCTGCTGGGGAGGGGGGGAGGGGGATAACTTCTAAGTCTGGCTCGCATAAAGAGAAAGTGTATAGATTCAGACTCTCCTGCTTCCTGCCCTCCCGTCTCCTGCAGGGCTCCCTGTGTGCTGCCGGTGCCAGCTCTTCATTCTCAGCCATGAGGTTAGAAATGCCTCCTACATAACGGCTTGCCCTGCCTGTAGCCTTCTGTCTCTGTGGTCCTGTCTCCCCAGGAGCCCGGGATCGGACAAAGGTGATCCAGCACTAGTTAGTTCACAGCCTTGGCTCAGCAGCCTCACTGAGATGCATTTACATCTGCTCTCAGGACCCAAAGGGAAGAAGCTATCGGGAGCCACTGGAAGAAGTGGGTAGTTCAGAGTGGGTGTTCAGGTAGGCCAATCAGGGAACAGAAGCCAACAGTGAAGAAAAGATTAGACAACACATAGAGCAGGGAAGACACCAGGCCAGCAAGAGATGGAGACAGTGACTGAATCTCAGTGACTGGCTGATGTGAGCTTAGCCTGAAACAGCCTGAGTGAGCTCTGAGCAACTAGAGGCTAATGTAGAACACTCAAAATATCTAGTAACTTGTGTTTTAATATTGTGTTAGAGTGTACATCTAAAGTTATCACATTAGAAAATATGTTATGACCCAAATGTAACCAGGGTGGGAGGAAACACAGCTATAATGAAAAGCTTGATGCTGTTTGTCTCCCTTGGGCTTGTGGTGAGTGACCACTTCTCAGGTGGAGTGTGATAAAGGCAGGTCACTATAGTGTCTCGTTTCCCAGAAAATTCAGTGTCATGCATGTGAGTGCCGTTGTCACATGTGGCTATGGGAAAGCAGACGAGAGCTCCAGGTATAAATTATCTCTATTTCTCTTCAAGGTAAATATTCCTATTGCCAAATCATACGTGCTCAAGTGGAGATTCAGGCTATCAACCTATCAGGTTGATTTCTCAAGAAAACATGAGAGGCGAACTACAAGCTTAGATCTGGATTGTTGTCCCTAGTGGTTTTGAGACAGAGTTGTTATTAAGCCCAGGCTTGCTTTACACTGACAGCAACCCCTCTCTACATCTTAGCTTCCAGAGTTCTGGGATTACAAGCATGCGCCACCATGCCTGACTACAGACTTTGGCCTTGACTTTGTATGCCAGCAGCTTGGAAGCCCTGGAGATTCTGAAGTTGTCTTAGTTAGCTTTTTATTACTGTGAACAGACGCCACGACCAAGGCAACTCTTACAAGGACAACATTTAATTGGGACTGGTTTATAGGTTAGGAGGTTCGGTCCGTTATCATTAAGGCAGGAACATGGCAGCATCCGGGCAGGCATGGTGAAGGAGGAGCTGAGAGTTCTACATCTTCATCTGAAGGCTGCTAGCAGAAGACTGGCTTCCAGGCAGCTAGGATGCTGGTCTTAAGCCCACAGCCACAGCGACACACCTACTCCAACAAGGCCACACCTTCTAAAAGTACCACTCCCTGGGTTGAGCATATACAAACTATCACAGAAGTCCTTCACTGGGGAGCCTGTATAAAACTAAGCTGATAGCCCCAAACTACAAGAGCCAAGAAGGGCTTGAAAACCCATGAAGTACATACAACCAATGCTGTGACTTGGTCATCATGAGTAAAGGACCAGGGTTTCCGGGAACAGAGGGCGACATAGGGTGAGGATTACCATGTGGAAAGTACCAACATGGTGTAAGGGTTGCCATCAGCAAATGCCAGCATAAGGCTCTCCTGGTGCATCTGCAGATTAGGGGAGTTGAACTCAAGACTTTGAGGATAAGCCAAGGATTCACCTAGGGAAAAAAGTGGTCACTGGTCAGGAGCATCCTTAAGTAGGAGCAGAAGCAAATGCAAATTATCCCTAAGGGAAGCATCTTCATTTTTAGCTCGCTGCGATTTTTAATTTTTCCTTCAGCTTTATTTCTCTTATCTCATGTGTATGAGTATTTTGCTCACATATATGTCCGTGTATCATATGCATCCTGGAACTGGGGCTGTGGACGGTTATGAACTACCTTGCACGTGCTGAGAATTGGACCCAGAGACTCTGAAAGAACAAGTGTTCTCACCACTGAACCATCTCTCCAGACCTTTGCTGGGATTTTCAAAAGATTAAAATCAACCAAATATGAGCCCACGATCAAAGATTACCAAATACCAAAGAAACAAACCACCATTACCGACTAAGCTTCTTCACCCGGCAAGGGCTTTAGGCATTGAAATGGACCAGGGCGCTCATGAGGACCTAGTCCTAGCTGGGGAGCTACTGACAGCTGATGGTGGCCAGAGGAGGTACAGTCAGTTCTTCAGAGGTGTGGCCCTGGGTAGTTGCCTATGCTCTGATGGGTGGCCTTACACCTATGTGCATGTGGCCTTACACCTATGTGCATGTGGCCTTACACCTATGTGCATGTGGCCAGCACAGAGCTCACGGAAGGCAGAAAAGACATGAAGTTAGGAGGAAGACTTGATCAGAAGCCTGGCAGGAGTTGGAAGGAAGAAGAGGGGTTATATTCAACCAAATACATGAAATTCAAATAATAAAAAGACTGCCATTTTAAAAGCGCTCATCGAGATTTTTTTTAAAAATGAAGAAATGGTAAATGTGATTTTGAAACACAAAGGTAAACTTTATCAACAAATTTTTAAAAAGAAATTGTCAGGTGGAGAATATAAAGTTGTATCGTATTAAATGTTTAGATACTCTTGAACCAATGGAAAGGCAAATAGGACTACAATATCATATCACCAAGAATCAGCAGGCATGTTTGGAAAGAACCAAGCAGACATTACATAAGTGAGAGAAATACTGGTTAAAATTGAAAACATGATAAAGAGTTCAAATTAAAGAACTCAGACTTGGTTGAAAAGAAAATTCATAAACTAGACTATAAATATAAAGAAATTATTAACAACAAAGAAGAAATATTAAAATGTGTTCATCAATGTGGAGGTAACACATTTGTATATAAAGTGTGTCTTAGGGTTTTATTGTTGTGAAGAGACACCATGACCATGGTAACTGTGTTATGAAAGAAAATATTTCACTGGAGCTGGCTTACAATTTCAGAGGTTTAGTCCATTATCGTCATGGCAGGAAGCACGGCAGCATGCAGGCAGACACGATGCTGGAGACGGAGCTGAGAGTTCTACATCTGGACCCACAGGCAGCAGGAAGTGAACTGGCTTGCTCTCTGCATTTCCTGGATGCCCTGGGTGAGCAAGTTCCTCCGATATGTTTCACCACCATGATACTCTGCCTCAGCTCGGGCCCAAAGCAATGCAGCCAGTCAACTACTGACAACCTGAGAAGACGTCTCACCAGGGAAGAAGAGAATCAAGGGAGCAGAAGCAGACTGTGAAGAGAAAGTCTAGTCTGTGAGACACACAAGCATCAGGCATGACATACACAGAGCAGAGTATATGAAAAGAAACCTGCAGGCATGTTTCAAGGAAACTGAAGCGGAACAGAGTTAAGAGATCTGACAACCAGAGAGAGAAAGGGGAACCACTGGACAGGAACATGGACTCATTATAGACACCCCAGTAGCGGAGGGGAAGCCAGAAGGCATCACTCTCATTCCAGAATCACGCATATGGAAAATGATGGAGCTTTTCCTTTGCCTTCTACCTCTGCGGCCAGTTTCGAATGTGATGAGCTCTGACATGTTGCAGCAATTGCCTTCTGGAAAGTTCTTCTGATTCTTCTGCCTCTACCCTTCCTTTTGGTAATACACACAGATACATACACACACGCACACACACACATACACAGACACACACAGAGATACATAGACACATAGACACACAGATACAGACAGACACACATATACACAGACAGACACACCAACCAACCAACCAACATAACTCTGTTAACATCATAAAAGATAGTGTAATCTAGAGTCAAATTTGAGTGACCTTGGATCATAAACACTGGTGTAGGTTACCCCAAATGCCACTTGCCAGTGTGAAAGTAGTTTCATGAAGTTTTTTGATTATTTTGTTTTTTATGAAGTTTTCACAGTACAAAGAAAGTCATAAATGAAAGCAATTTTAAAACACACTAGCGAGAACATCAGGGAGGCGCTAACAGAGATGGGGAAACTCTCCTATAGGCCTATGATATTCTTAGGTTTGGGGTTGGTAGAAGCTACTGATCTGCTAGGTTAGTAGATCCCAAAAGGCTTTCATGTCTTAGTCCCAGTGTTCTGAAGTAGTCAAGGAATGGCTGGCTATTCATGGGACTAACTCAGAATGAGGCTAATCAGCCTCTGGACCAGCAACATTCCAACCCCTCTAAATTACTGCAGTTTTAATATTTACTTATTTTATGTATATGAGTACACTGAAGTCTTCAGACACACCAGAAGAGGGCATCAGATATTATTACAGATGATTGTGAGCTACCATGTGGTTGCTGGGAATTGAACTCAGGACTTCTGGAAAAGCAGTCAGTCCTCTTTAACTGCTGAGCCATCTCCCCAGCTTAATTGGCCAATTAGTGTCTGCAGACACAGCTTCTTCCCAGAAATTCTCATTGACATTTCCAAAGTCAGAACATTTCTGGAAAGGAAATTCATGATTTCCATTGGCTTATGATTGACTAAACTCTGGAGCTGAGATCGGAAATGGTCCTTCATGAAGGGCTTGAAGAGGCCAGAACACAGTCACTGTACCCTACCATTGATCTGCACCCAGAGGGAAGCGGGAAGCCAGCAGGGAACACTCCACCAAGACCCTTCAACCTGTTCTAGAAACATCTGTGCTGCCTCTGAGGCCATAGCTCGGCGGACACTGTACCTTTAAATGTCATGTCACTAGAGTCTGCAGACTCGATGCTCTCAGGCCTGCCAGCTGATTTGTTTTGACTTCCATTTTTCTCAAGGTCACAAGTGGCTTTGTAGTTCATTTGGCTCCATTTCCCTTTGGATCAGTATGTGCTGGCTTTTAACTCCCCCTTGACATGCGCAGAACCCTCAGACCCTCAGTTAAGGCTCCTGACCTTGATCGCAAAACCTCCCCTGAGAAACCACCCTGAAAGGTGCCAGATTTGTTTAACATTGATTGTTACAAATATGAAAGCAGCCGCCTCCAGCCAGCTAGCATTTGAACCCTCCCCTGCTCCCTCCCTGGGACTGGCATTTCAGGAAAGTCTCTTAGACCTCTTTTTCACAGAGGTGGCAAGGTCCTCCTCTAGGCAGAAAATGGGGGAAGCAGCAAGAAAACACAGGGTGCAAGCAGAGAGGCTGCAAAGGGGAAATCCCGACTCTGGCACTCAGGAGGCCTGAGAAGTTGACTTGGTCTCCAGAATCGTATCTTAGCAACCTGGGGTTTCCCTCGCCATCCCTTGAAAGACCCACAACATGAGGACTACCCCATGTTCTGACTCAGGAGAGGCAACACCCCAAATTACTCACGAGCAACAGTCTTGATGGAAACAGCAAGAGGATTTTTATTTCAAGAGCTCTTGGGCCCACAGTCATACACCATGCAAGAGTAGAGGACCGTGATGCCCTGAGTAGCTGGGAGAGGGGGTATTTAAAGGAAGAAACCACAAAGAAAGGGGAAGCTGAGTAAACATCATAAAAATGGGGATGATGAATTACAGCTCATCTTTGACAGAAGGGTTACAGGCTATCTTTGGCAAACATTCCACAAGGAATGGGGATGATGAATTATAGCTCATCTCTGATGGAGGGGTTACAGGCTATCTTTGGCAAACATTCCTGGTCCCTTACACAATGAGTCAGGCACTTGGGTGGGTCACATAGTGGTCATCAGCTTCTTGGGCTGAAGGTGAGAGAACAAAGAACTTCATGCTAGCTTTGCTTCTAGGGGTCTGGGAAACATATTGAGTTGGAGTCTTACACCCTCATCTCCACGTCCCTCATGCTGGGAAGCCCATCTGTCTACTCAGTCCCTAGTCTTTTTTTTTTCTAGACCCCAGACAAGAAAAAGCTTTCCAACACTCACAGACTCTAGGAACTTCATGGAAGAGAGGATGAATAGAAGCCAGAGGAGGAGGAGGAGGAGGAGGAGAAGGAAGAGGAGGACTGTGAAACACTGTGCTCTGGACATGACATGGCCGTTGCTCTCAGAGACTCACCGCCATTGTGATTATAACTGCACAAGGTCCAGCCAATGGAATCACATGAAGGTGGGAGGTGACATGATGGGGGGGAATAAGGAACTGAGGGAAGTTGTGGTCAGGATACATTGCATGCATGTATAATTATCAAAGAATAAATAAAAGATATGAAGAAGAAAGCTTCCCTTCTAGGGCCTCAGGCTTTGCTCTGCTCTCTCTGTTGCCCTTAGTCAAGGTCTCTCAGAGTTAGATTCCTTCACACCCTAGGTACTCCTTGCCTTCCGTAAGATGTAACCAACTGCTATAATAAAAGAAACCTAAAAGTATTTAGGGCTCCGCTCAAATATGAGAGATATTTATTTCTTGCTCATATAAAGTTTAAAACAGGTTTTCTTAACTGGCAAGCACCTGCCTTCCAAGCAGTGGCTGGTATCCAGCCCCTCTCTATTCTGTGACACAGCCATCTTCATTCCCCGGCTCTCAGAGTGGGAGGAGAAATCTCAAAGGACGATGGTGGGTGGGGCCTGTGAACACTTATTCATAGCATCTCATAGCCCAGTTGGCTAGATCCTAACCCTGTGACTGTGACTACAAGGTAGTCACAGGAAGGCAGGGAAGCGCAGAGTAGCTGTGTCCCTTCCTGCAGTGTCCCTTCCTGCAGCTTCTTCAGCAGACACCTCTGCAGCCTGGCTCTTCTGTGAGGCTCAGCTGATTCGCTCGCTTTTCTGGACAGGGACGATCAGCAGGTGTCACCTCCACATGGATTTCAATTGTGGTAGCAGCTCCCTCCTGCAGTCTCTCAAGACGTTTTTTGTTTTTTGGTTTTTTTTGAAGATTTATTTTATTTATTATATGTAAGTACATTGTAGCTGTCTTCAGACACTCCGGAAGAGGGCGCCAGATCTCGGTACAGATGGTTGTGAGCCACCATGTGGATGCTGGGATTTGAACTTATCACCTTTGGAAGAGCAGTCGGGTGCTCTTACCCGCTGAGCCATCTCACCAGCCCTCAAGACGTTTTCTGAGGCCTCCATGGGCCTCAGTGCTAGAACTGACAGAGTGGCTGTGGCAGCCACACCTCTCTATAGCATTATCGGGGTGACTGCTCTGTGATTGTGTGGCCTCGGTGGCTGTAATGGTTTACCCAATAGTCAACTTGGTTGGACTGAGAAGCGACTAGGAGATTAATAGACTGATCTGTGAGAGGGTTTCCAGAGAGGATTAAGAAATTGAGTGGCCCTGAATTCCAGTGTCATCGTTCCGTTGGCTGGGGACCCTGATGGAATAAATGTAAGGAAGGAAGAAAACAGGTCACAGAATTCTCTCTCTGCTTCCTGGCCACCATGATAGGAGCCTCTTTCTCTACTATCTGTCCTCACCATAACAGAATAAAGTCTCTAAATGCACCAGGCCAAGTAAACTGTTCCCTCCTTAAGATGTTTATATCAAACATTATTGTTATATTAATAATATATATTGTTATATATAATACATTGTATTAATATGTAACCTTAACATAACATATAAAATATGCTATGTAAATAATCTATTGTCATGTATAATGTATGTATTAATATGATTAATAAAACCTATTACAGCAACAGGAGGTGTCACTAAATGTGGCTATTGCCATCAGCCAAAAGGAATATCACCTCCTCCCACCACCGCTACTGCTGCAACCTCTTCCTCTTTCCTCCCTTGCCCCTGACCCCTGGTGAGGGGGCGGAAGGGGGACTTACAGAGCAGTGCCCAATGGATGCTTAAGTGGGTTAGATAACAAAAGTCCTCCAAAGCAGCCTTGTGATCTAGGCAGCATGGAAAGGTGACATTGATGGCTGTGAGCAACCATGAAGTAGGAGGTGGCCTAATGGAGTGAGTAGGAGGAGCTAAGAGGTCGTGGAAATCCCCAATGCCACCCCCAGTTCCACTCTGACTAGTGCAAGAAGCTGAGATTATGCTGCCAAAGTCATGTTTCCAAGTTTGCCACCCCCCACCCTCCACCCCCCACCATTGGGAGATCTCAGTACCTCAGTAAGAGGTACATCTCTACTGAAACCCCTGTGCTCAACTCTGTGCAAATGCATGCAAATCCCTTCATCAGCTGTGAGGTGACAGGGCTCTTGGGCTAATCCTCAGAGAGGGAAGCAACAGGGGAAAAAGCTATGTTCCTAAATCCCAAGGGAAAATAAGTGGCTTGGTTCCATACAATGTCTCAGGCCTGGGTTCATCCGAAATGCCTGTTAGAAATTCAGAGTTGCTGAGATTGGACACGGAACTGCTAATCCCAATCTGAGGAGGCAGGGTGCCACCGGTCATCTGAACACACATGTTTTGAAACTTTTGATGTAAGAGCCAGGTGTTCAGGATCCTAGACAAGACCAAGACACCAGAACTTTACAGCTCTGGGCACAGACGGCAGCAGTGGTGGCAGCTGGCCCTACTGTGCACGTAGATGCAGCTTCTATAGACGTTACATGAATGAACTTCTTTTCCTCTTTCCATAGAAATAACTGCTACTTGTCGAAGTAGGAAGGGCAGGTGGGCACTCTGGGACCCTGGGGAAGAATAAGACATTTCTCAGGGATTGAGCCCCAGAGAAGGGAGGATTCCTTGGGGCCAGTATGTCTGTCCTTGACACCACCCAGCCTGTGGCGGCTTTGCATGATCTTGCTGTTTGAGTGGATGGGAGGGAGGAAGGGACTGTCTTCTAACCCTTGTCAGTTCTACTACAGATGGGGAAACCCTGAGCCAGCCAGATCCTCAGCTCAGATCCGGAGCCATTATACAAGATCTGTTTGTGCCTTACTTTCTTCTGGCATCCAGGGAAGTAATTGTGAGCCCATCGCAACCCCTTCTGTTCTCAGACAGGAATGTGCACAGCCCTGCTCACAAACTTGGGGTTTCATGAGGGCCCCGCAGACTAGAGGAGGGTAGGGTGTTAGGCTTTGACTGAGTTGATGCACAGCTGCCTTCTGATGCCTGAGATGAAGAGTGGAGTCAGGAGGTCCAGCCAGGCACTGAGGTCAAAGAGGCAGAGGTGGCCCATGAGTTTCCCCTGTGGAAGCCAGGTGCTGGGACAGAGGGTGGAAAAGTTAATGGCTCTCCCAGATCCTGGCTATTGACTTTTTCTGCTGGCTTCAGACACTTCCCAAACGACTTATGCAGGCCTAGCTGGTTTCTCAGTAGAGCCTGGATGGAAGATGCTAGGGTGGAAAGGTGAGCCGTGCCAACATGCCTCCGGAGCCCCAAGGGTTCCTCTCTGGCCTCTTTCTGGTAGGCAGCCTGGCCTAGCTCCCATTTCAGCAGGGGACACAGGATAGTTCCTGTGTTATGGCCTTGCTCCTGCTCAAGGTCAGAGCTGTGGATTACATATATGTATATATGCATGTGTGCATGTGTATATGGGGGTGTATGTGCATGTGTATATGGGTGTGTGTGTGCATGTGTATATGGGTGTATGTGTATATGTGTGCATGTGTGTATGTGTGTATATGTGTATATGTGTGTATGTGTGTGTGTATATATGCATAAATGTGTGTATGTATCAAGCTCCTTTTCTGGCATCTAGCCTTTTGCCTTGCTCTTGGGGCCCAGTTTCTTTCACTGTGAGAGCCCAGATCCCTGTACCTACGGTACAATAAGGACTCCTATTATTGAACCCCTCATTCTGGAAGCGGCCTAATATCCTGGGTCTTCTACTCCTGCCCAGGGACAGCAAAATCCCAGAGATACAAGGTAGCCATTCTCAAGCAGCTACATGACTCTTCCCAGCATTTTCTGCTAAGGGCAGATTTGAAGTTTCACTTGACACAGAACCGCAGAGGGCTACTCCAGATCCTTCAGGTCAGGATGGAAGAGGAAGCTGATGAGTGTTTTCTACCTTTCCCCAGCTCCAGTCTGGCAAGCAGCTGAAGTCCCTTGATGGATGAAGCTGCCATAATTTCTGAGCACATGCAGGACAACCTTGTCCGTTTGATTTCAGATGCTCAATTCTAAGGATTGCTATACCATTACTGACTGCATCCACCACCCAGCCTGCTGGGCTAGATGCTTTCTAGCCCTTGGAGCAAATGCCCTAGTGAGGACCACTCTAGGCAGAGGCAGACTCCTGTTCTGTCCATTTCATCAAGATGTGCCCTAACTATACAATTAAATTTCACCTTACTAAGTAAAACTTAGGTTAATCATGATGTTACATTTTTTTCCTTATTAACTTTGTCTCTTAGTGTTCCCTACAAGTTGTAATAGAGGAGATCTGATGACCTGATGGCCAATTCTGAACTTATACTGCCCAATGAAGAATATTTATAGTTCTTCCACCAAACCACTGACCTTACATCTTGTCGCAGCTGACAGTGACAAATGGCATCGGTCCTGCTAACACATATGAGAAAGGGTTTGTTAGGCGGTTATCTGGCCTATTGTCTAATGAGGGCAAAGAAGCCCCTGACTATTTCCATGTCCTTAACTACACTCTCAGTAAGAGTCATAATGGTACTAATAGTCTCACTGGTGGTTGGTTGGTTGGTTGGTTGGTTGGTTGATTTGGTTTCTGTTTTTCTGAGACAAGGACTCCCAATATAGTCCTGACTATCCTGGAACTCACTATGTAGCCGAGGCTGGCCTCAAATTCACAGAGATCTTCCTTTCTATGCTGGAATTAAAGGCACTTGTGGTGGTTTGAATGAGAATGGTCCCCATAGGGTCATATATTTAAACATTCCCAGTTGGTGGACTAAGGAAGGATTAGGAGGTGTGGCTTGGAGGAGGTGTGTCACTAGGGGTTGGCCTTGAGGTTTCGAAAGCCTACGTCAGGCCCAATCTTCCTCACTTTCTGCCTGCAACTTGTGTATCAGATGTGAGTCTTGGCTACTGCTCCAATGCCATGCCTGCCTGCCTGCCTGCCACCATGTGACCTGTCATGATGGAAATGTCAGCAACCCCCAGTTAAATGCTTCCTTTTATAAGCTACTATGGTTGTGGTGTTTTATCATAGCATTGGACACCCCAGCTAAGACGGCACATCACCATGCCTGGGCCGCCTCATTTCTTTCTGTTACAGATGCTACCTGCTCACACGACACACTCTGAGGATGCATTCTGTCAGCACATGGTTGTCTTATGATCTGGATCTTTATCATCTATAAAGGTCTATCATGGCCCCCTCCGAGGTACTCGAACTGCTCCCCTTTCTACATCACCCCTTTTGCCAGCTATGAAGCAGTTAGAGTGATCTGTGCCCCCTCAAAATTCCTAGCAGCTGGGTGAACTCTGCAAAGAGGACTAATGGGTGGTCAAGGTCAAAGTCATTCCTCTTCTTACCACTCTGGGTATTTCTCCAGGACTCAGAACTAAAACAGCAGGACTGAGGGCTTCGCCAGTCACTCACGCCATGTCGCCAGCTCTCAGAAAACCTTGAAGAATGTTCAGATCAGCTTGATTCATGTCTCTGGCTGCTTCAAGAGGCTACTTCATGCCCCCCGCTACCTCCCTCCACCACCATATCTTAATCTGCCCCTCAGGGTCTGGGCCACTAATACAAAAACCTCAGGTGTGCTGAGAGGCCCTATACAGGAGCGTTGACTTTACTGACAGGATTTGGGAAACTCCTGATAAGGAGATAACCATACCAAATTCCTTGAATTTACCACTTAGAATCTAAGTCTTAGAGACTGCAGAAGAGCAGGCCTATATATAGAATCTTCCATCCCCAAAGATCCCCAAAGCCTCCTTTCCTGTCCTATAAACCTCTCAGGGCCTCCACACCTCAGTGCTGGCTGTACTCCCCCAGAGAATGCTGCAGCGCACTGTTAGAAAGTGTGCCCTACCTAACAGGACAAAGAGCTTAGGGACGCTAATTAGGATTTTAGTTCCCATCCTGCCTCAAAGAGTCTCAAAGGGGGCACTGCGTTATTCTACCCACTTGAACAAGAGAGGACTTTTAAGGAGCAAAGAAGCCTTTATCACAGCTCCCGTCCTGACTCTGGGTCTTTATGGAAAGTGGGAGGCATCCCCTTGATCAGACCAAGCCAAGTACCATGCTGTGACCAGGACCCAGCTACAGCTAAGTTATCACCCAATCGTAAGAGCAAATCAGTGAGTGTTTCTCCCCAGCTTCCAGCTAGTGGCAAACTCCTTCATGTTGCCTGCTACCAAACCCCCAGGTACGCAGGGCTAAGGTGCTTTTCAGTGAGAAGGCACCAGCCTGGCATGCCAATCAGTGTCCCAAAGACGACAAAAACAAGGCAAACCCAGAGAAGGCCGTCTATTGGATTCTGCCTTCATCCTGGGTACCCTCCTCCAATGTGCCTTTGGGTTATATCTAGTTAGCAGTGTAGACGCAAGGCACCAGGAAACACCCGCCATGGTGGAAAGACAGATTCATGAGCTCCACCCTATCCTGGATGGGAATCTTGCGGATGAATACTTGAGGCTTTGTATTTAGGAGTCCTCAGACTAGTGTTTGTACAAGGTGTGGTTCCCCAGGGCTCTCAACTGTGTCACACTGACTCTTTTCAGGGACAGTAACTGGGACCCACTGTCTGCATCTGTCACCTTCATCTTCTGACCTGGAGTCACCATGTGTGAGTGTATCTCCATCCCTATTGGCTAGGTTGGGGTCCAGATTTGCAATGCCTGCCAGGAACCGGGCAGCTAGCCTGGTAGTCCTGGCTTCTGCAGACAGCCAGGACAATGCTCTCGGGACAATGTTTTAGACTTGGAGCCCCCAGTCACTGATGAAGCTTGCCATGATGGCTACTGTCATCTGCCCAGAGAAGCGCATCACAGGCAGGGAAAATACTGCCAATGACAACACCCATTGAGACTACACTGTGGGCAAGGAAGTCACTCATGCCATCCTAGACAGAATTCACAAGCTTTTGAGGAATGAAGAGGTCTTCAAGGGCTTCTTGGTTTCCACAGCTTTGGTGAGAGAACAGGCTCTTCAGTAACAACCCTCCAACGAGCATCTCTGTTGGTGACTACAAGAAGTCTGAGCAGGATGTCTCTGTTCCCAGACCATTGGTTTCCAGATACAGTTGAGCGCTCTTGTTTCACCATTCACCCCACCATGGAATACTCTGACTGTGCCTTCCTGGGGATGCCAAGGCCATCAATGGCTTCTGTTGTGGAAGCCTCAATACTGAACACCAAACTTGTACCAATCTAAATGGTCTCCTTAACCAGATAGAGTCATCCATCCATCATTGCATCTCTCAGACTTGAGGAAGCCTTAGAGGTCGATCTGACAGAATTCCAGACCAACCTGGTACCCTACTGCCAGCATCCACTTCCCTAGGGCCACATGTACCCCTGCCATTGGTACTAAGAAAATTCACCATAAGCAGCTTTTCTATATAGTAGCGATCAACAGTGCCTACTTTGAGCAACCAACCAGATGGCAAAATAGGACAATATAGTAAATATATAGCTTGCTGTCTGTCTGTTGTACTATGGTGATGTGGCTCCCAATATGTCAATATTTCCATTGTCTCTGAAACCAATTGTGGTATCCTGTTTGTAGACTGATGCCCTCTTCAAGATTGGCATTAACCACCATCCTTCCAAGTACAAGGAAGTAGATACGTGGATCCTTGGGGCTCACTAGCCAGTCAGATTAAGCTACCTGACCAGGAGCACACCCTTTCAAAACAGAAAAGAAAAAAACTGGACAGAACATATCTGATGATTTGAATAGGATTGGCCCGATAGATTCATCTGTTTACTTGCTTGGCCATAGGGAGTGGCACTATTAGGAGGTGTGGCCTTACTGCAGTAGGTGTGGCCTTGTTGGAGTAGGTGTGGCCTTATTGGAGTAGGTGTGGTCTTGTTGGAGTAGGTGTGGCCTTGTTGGAAGAAGTGTGTCATTACATAGGCCAACTTTGAGGTCTCCTATGCTGAAGCGCCACTCAGTGTAGAATTAGCGTCCCCTTCTGCTGCCTCTGGATCAAGATGTAGAACTCCAGCACCATGTCTGCCTGCATGCTGTCGTGCTTCCTGCCATGATGATAATGGACTGAACCTCTGAAATTGTCAGCCAGCCCCAATTTTAATTCACAAGTTGCCTTGATTATGTTGTCCTTTCATAGCAATGAATTCCTAACTATGACATGTGAAATGATACCCTAGGTGGCACACACACCTCTACACACATATGTGTACACACATAAAGAGGGAGAGGGAGATAGGGGGGAGGGGGAGGAAAAATGCAAGCTACTGCTCTCCTCCTCAGACTCACTGAGGGCAGTGGCTGTGGAGACGAGGCCCAGCATTTCCTGTTGTAAGCATATTCCAGGGGGCTCCGACTTGCTC
The DNA here is from genome assembly GCA_902729485.2 of Mus minutoides. Taxonomy (NCBI): domain Eukaryota; kingdom Metazoa; phylum Chordata; class Mammalia; order Rodentia; family Muridae; genus Mus; species Mus minutoides. The sequence goes on from LR751146.1 coordinate 60,828, forward strand.
AGATTTAAGAACTGTATGGTTCTGAGTCAAGTGTTGATCCGAAGAGCTTCTAGGATTTAGATTCCAACTACTTGGGATCCACTCAGCCCAGTGCAAGCAGTACAAAGCACATACATAGGGGCATCTTCAGTCTCTTAAAGGCCACTGGCCTACTGGGAGGGAAAGGCTGGAAGAGAAAACTTCTCCATGGCGGCTGACATGGCTGGCAGCAGTTTCTGCTGGCTGCCCAACAGCTCAGTAAAGGTCCTTCTGAAAGGGTCTATTCAAGGCTGTTTGATGAACAAACACACTACATTTTTCCTTTCCCTGCAAAAGGAGCGATGACCAGAGCCAGACAGCTGCAGCTGTGGCCCAGGAAAGGAACAAGGAAGGAGACTGACTGATCCTCACTTCTGGGGAGCCAGACACCTATGGAGGAGCTGGGTAGCAAGTTCAGGAGAGGGGATGTCTACTAGAAATAAATAAGCTCAGGGTCTGGGAATAGGAAAACAGATTCTTTCTGCCCCTCAAGCCCTGTTAGAGCTTCTGTGCTGAGTGTTTGCCAGATGCAGGTCTCTGAGAAGCTCTCAGTGAGACAATGTGGACAAGGTCAGCCACTCACTGGCAATCCACCAGTGACATTAATACCAACATCACAACCTAAGTCATAGCCCAGCTAGGGTCTGGTCACTTGAGGGTTAGGGCTGAATCCCCTATAGAGTGGTGAAGCAGAGACTTGAATTTGAATCTGATTCAGATCTGTCGGATGCAAGCCTCTTGGAGAATGATGTAACCCTGTTCCCTGCCTCAAAGATTTAGCATCTGAGTAACCTCCAAAAACAGTGAAAGGTTTTACTTCTATTTTCTTTGGTTGGTTTGAGATAGGTTCTCACTATGCATCTATGGATGTCTTAGAACTCACTAGAAGACCAGGCTGTGTCTTAAACTCACAGAGATCCGCCTGCCTCTGCCTCCCAATAGCTGGGATTAAAGGCGTGCGCCACCACACCCAGTCCTTGGCTTCTACTTTCAACTACAGTTGATCTTTCCTTTTTTAGTTCCCTTGGTGGCCAGGGATTAACCTGGTCCCTGAAGTACCTTATGGACTGTGTTGAATCTGAGACTCAGGATGTACCACTGAACACTGTCAACTCTCATACTCCAAGAAACCATTCACACTAGCATGTGAGTGTGTAACCTGGATGTACTTTCCCAGCCTCAGTTTCCCTGTCTGAAAAATAAGGATGGCAACAATTTCACAGTACTCTTTCACCTTTCAAATCTAGTGAAGGAGCTCACACTTCCTAATTTTCCTCCCAGTATACTCAGTGATAAATAGTAGAAATAGCTCTGGGCCTGCACTTTCTGAATCGTGCCCCCCGCAAAGAGATGCGGAAGTCCTTGAGTTTACTTGGAAATTGGATCTTCTCAGATGGAATCAAGTTAAACTGAAGCCAAGAGATACCAATGAGCGCCGGGAGCCCCTCTGAGCTAGGAGGAAGCAAGGCAAGGTTCTCTCTGGAGACTTACAGCCAACCTCCCTATCAGTAACTTGATTTCAGACATCTGCCTTCTAGGCCTGACTAAACTCGATACCCATCGAGTTTAGTTTCTCTGTTTATATTCATTTGTTTGGGAAGCCTTAGGGAACTTGCACCACCTCTCCCAAGCCGGAGCCCAGCCCTTGCCCTTCCTACAGCTGGAAAGCAATAGTTTCCATGTGAACCCAGTTTTACCCTTTACAAGGCAGAGACAAAAATCCAAGTTTTCCCTCTGTGCTCACAACAACCCTGATGGTCTTGTTGATTCCACTTTAGAAAGATGTGGAAATTAGTAACCGGGGGGTCACATGACCAATAAGCAGAAGAGAGGAGACTGAACACAAGCATCCTACTTATTTATTTTGAGACAGGTATCGGCTGTAGCTCTCAGCCTGGCCTTGAAGGTGTTAGCCTCCGTCCCTGCCTCCCGTGGGCTCTGACTGCCGATGTGCGCCACCGTGTCTGGCTCCCACCTGCTCCTTCAGCCAGGTTGCTCTTCTTTAAATGTTTTGATTGAGAGGTAGAACACATGTTTATGGTGGTAGGATGCACAGATGCAGAGGGTGCAAGGAAAGCATCAGACCTCCAGGAGCCTCCATTGAGAGGGAAGACTAGAACTTGGCCCATCTCCCAGATGCCCCGGCCGATCACTCTGCCTGTCCTTTCCAAGGTAACAGATATTTTTCACCAGGCCGGTGCCTTTAACCAGACCCCATTCTGACTCATGTGGCTTTAGGAACAGGAGGAGGTGACAGGAAAGGGCCAAAGCCTGTGTGGGTGCTGGAGGTAGAGGGATGGGGGGTGTCTCAGGTTTGGGTTGACCTTGAAGTCCTCCCAATCCTTTTCTTTGGAGAAAAACAAGGCAAGGCAAAGCTGCCAACTGCTCATGACATTTTTAGAGGCATAAAATCCAGGGGTGACTGCCACTTGTTTGAAGCCATCAAACCAAAGGATTTTAACAAGAAGGGAGGGTGGAAGGACAGGTGTGAGGATGCTGCCATGATGGTTAAAGCCACAAACCAGTGAGTATCAAGTCATCTCCATCAGTCTGTCGGCCACCTCACCTTCCCTCCTCCCTCCTATCAGGATGGCGCCTCTTTCCTGGCTGGAGTTAGCTAGATCCACTCCAAGATTAGAAATTCCAACAAGTCTTCCCCAGAGGCAAAAGCAAACCTCAAAGTTTCTAGTTCTCCCCACTGAGTTGGCCTCCCTTCTCTCCTCGGATGTCTGGGATCCTGATTTTCCTATGGCAGGATAGAGGAAGGAGGAAGAAGATAGGGTTGTCAGATAGTGGCAGCCAGGAACTTGAGTGGCCTTTCTGGTGATGTATGCTTAACTCCCTGAGTCTCAGATTCTGCCTTCTGAAGCCAGGGCAAAGCTTGGGCTGCCCCTTCCTCTCCTCCACCTCGGGAGATGGTTGGGTAATACCATGGATGCAGGTGTGAGACTGTCACTCAGACTCCCAGATGAGAAGAGAGGAGCTGTCAGATATTCCTGAAGAGACCAGCCTCTGGATTCCCCTTGCCCCAAGATACACCACACACAAACACACACACACACACACACTCACACACTGGGTTGCTCAAAGGGGAGGCTCCAAGCAGCAGCTTCTGCAGATGGAGCCCAAGGAAGGAGCCCAAGGATGCTGAAAGGATGACAGAGACTCTGGGGACATGCTTGCTCAGCCGCCAGGTTAACTGCGACCAGTGATGCTCTGCCTGGTGTCAGGCTACCACAGTGAAGCCCCTGGAGAAAGGCAAGTGACCAGAGGAAGATTGAGTGACGGGCTCTCTCCTCAGCTATTCTATCTCCTTCCTTGGGTCACATGGCTTAGATCTGTTGAAGGAAGAAAAAAAAAGTAAAATTCTCACGTCAAAGGAAGTAAGAAATAGTTTGTTCTGGGGCCAAATAACGGACAATATTCCCAGAGTTACCTTGCATTTCATGTTCCAATGAGTTACCAATGTCAGGAAGCTTTTCTAGAGATATTACAAAGTCATAAGCCAAGACCCTTTTCAAATGCATTGGCAACAGTGTCTGATAGGCAGGTTACAGCAAAGCAGGGGAAACCTCTGGCATCCAGCTGCTCTCTGATGACACTTAGTGTTAGAACTGGTAGATGACAGCAGTGTGCAAAATGTAAAAGGTTTCACCTGACAATCTCAAAGATGTTAGATCAAGCACAGAGGAAGAAAAAGAATGGCCGAGAGGAGATAAAGATAGCCCCACATACATTATAGTTAGTCCCTGGGCCTGCAACATTCCAACCTCTGGGCAACCTTAAGGTTCTAATGGATTGATGATGGGCCTTGCAGAAGGTTCAGTGGAAGATGAAGCTTGGCTTCTCTTTGGGAGTCTCTGGGGGAATCTGACGAGGGGAAGCTGAGAACTGAGTGCCAGGAAGACTGTCTGCATGACCAGGAGCTGGAAGTCCACTCCGCCACTTGTTTCTGGTTCAGTCACTATGAATTGGATGCTCTCCCTCGTCTCATTCTCATTTTGAGACAGGTATCATTTCAAATGATTGGTCATTTAAAATATTCTTAATGTAATCACTGTACATGCTAAGCCTGTTTCTGCTTCTGAAGATAACAATAACAACAATTGCTAATTTACTAAACAGGTTTGTCCCATAAGCTGAGGACTGAAGGAAGTATAGGTTCCTCAGAGAGTAAACAGAATTACCAGTGACCCAGCAATTCCACTCCAAGGGTAAATATACCACAAAGAATTGGAAACAGAGACCTAAACCAATACCCGTTCATACACATGTGTAACACACAACTCACAAGAACCAAAAGGCAGAAGCAACCAGAATGTCCACTCACAGATAAATGGTGCACAGTAGAATATTATTCAACCACAAACAGAAAGGAAGAGGCCTGATAGATGGCTCAGCAGGTAAGCTACAGTTTGCTCTTTCAGAAAAGACAAGTTTGGTTCCAAGCACCCACATCAGGTGGTTCACAACCTCCTGTAACCAGCTCCAGGGGGTCCCACAATCCCTTGCTGGGCACCTGCAATCAATCATTCTCTCTCTTTCTCTCTCTCTCTCTCTCTCAGTCGGACACACACACACTTAAGACAAAGATACATTTTTTTTTAATTTTAAAGGAAAAGAAAAAGCCAGTCAAGATATGTATTTGTAATCTGTAATCCCAACACTTAGGAGAGTGAGGCAGGAGAATTGCTAGGAGTTTAAGGCCAGGCTAGGCTACAGAATGAGACCTTGTCTCAATAAACAAGCAAACAAATGGAAAGGTGAAAAGGCAGACCCCGTGACTTGGAGACCTTAAAGACAGCACGCTAAATGAAAGAAGCCGGACACTGTGTGCTTCTTATATTTAAAACATCCAGGATAGACAAATTCATAGAAACAAAACAGATTCGTGGTTGCTAAGCAATAAGATGGGGGAGAGAAATGGGAGGGACTGTTAGTTGGGTACAGTGTGTTCTCTGAGGTGACAAAAATCTTAAAATCAGAGAAAGATGGTAGCTGCACAATGCTGTTAATGTGCCCAAGGCCACCAAATTATGCGCTTTAAAAGGCTAATTGTGTAAGTGTGAATTTCACCTCAATAAGCGAGCATACATATCTTTGCAAAACACAGCCCTTGGTGTGCATGGCTGCCAGCTAGCCCCATGCCTCTACGATGAGAGGGGTTGAAGCAGCTTCCGTACCGTTGCCGAGAAAGCATATTGCAGCCATGTTCCACTACATATGGTTGAATTTATCCTCCTGGGCCAATGTTGTTGCCAGACCGCCCAGGCATATGTTAGCCATGCATACACTGATGTGCCCACAGGCTGTGGGGCTCAGGAGCACACACAGTTTCCTCACGGAGCAGCCCCTCTGCCGTGAGCAAATATGTCTGAGAGATGCAAAGGTGCCTGTGTCAGGTAACCTGGACTGATCAGTAAACACAGGGAGTTCCTGTTCACCCTGAGCCTCTCTTGCGTCCTTCTTCATACGTATTACTTCAGGCTCAAACACGGGGAAAATAAGACCAGGCTTCAGAGGCAACAGGGAAAAAGTTAAAAAAGCAGCCAGCAGGAGTGGGAGGCTTCGGGGACAGTGGCCGAAATGTGGTGTGTAGGCAAGAGATGCTTTTAGCTAAATAGTATACCGTGTTTCCCTGGTATCTCCTCCCACACTTAAACGGCCCTGCTGTCCTTCAGGTGGTCTCTGGAGAGGGAACAACAGGAGAGGAGCCAGAGCCTGGGAGGGACCTATGTGCATCCTAGAGAAAGGGGGTATTGGATTGTTGCTGTTGTTGGCATTTGGGAACTGGTACCCAGGGCTTCTTCCACTAAGTGCTTTGAGTTTCTTTAAAGATCCCAGATGGCCCAAGTAAACAAAACACTATGGTCTAAGTCTTGAGGACATCCGGAAAAGGTAGTTAATTTTTCCTGATGTCCAAGGAGCAGAGGCTACCAGCCCTCCTCGTCCATCCCTGCCCTCGTGGTGCAGGAGTATGGCAGGTTCCTGGCTACTGGCTTGGTTTGATACAACTGCGGCCATGGGCATTCCCGTTCCTGAACACAGATGATGGAAATCAGATTGTTATTGAACTTGGGGGTGGGGCACAACCCGTGCTGGGAGTCTGCCCCTGCTATCCATCCTCAGTAAGCCAATAAAAAATGGCAAATGAGTAGCGGAAAGCAGGAAAAAGGAGATTTACTCAGTGTGGCCATATTGAGGAGAGGGTATCCAGCAACCCTCACAAAGGTCCTGGAATAAGATTAAAGCTTAAGGAGAGGGCCAAGGACATCAAAACTGTCCTGGTCAAGGTGCGGTCAAGGCCGCCATTGACCCCCTCATTGTCTGGGATTCACCCCATAATGTGGTCTGACAAACTGTCTCTTCCTGGAGACAGGTTTCCTCTCTGGCTGGTGACCTTTCCTTATCCCAGCATGAGATGCCCCGGGAAATTCCCATTCCTTTGGGGTCCATTGTTGCCATAGTCTGGCTGTCAGGTTGAGAAACACAAGTATCTCTTTAGACTATCTTAGTTTCTGCCAGACTTGTTACAAGACGACCTCCCGAGATTACAAAGCTAAGAGAGGAAGTGAGTTGGTGCTGTGGGTTCCTGGTCCCTGGGTAGGCACTACCACACAGACTGTCAGAGCCCTGCTGGCCCACCAAGTCTTCCTCTACCTGCATGCCCACAGGTTGAGGAGATGTAAGGGTTCCCTCGTGTCTCCTTCCATTTCCCCAGGCCTGAAGAGAAACTGCCATGACTGTGCCTAACACACAACCACCCTTCCACTGCCACTGCCTCTGTAACCTTTCTGACAGGAGCAAAGATTCTCCAAAGAAGGGCTATAGGAGGAAAAGAGCGCCTGCTGTGCTCAAAGGAGGACTTGAGTTTAAATCCCAACACCCACATTAAAAGGCCAAACATGGCTGCCTGGGCCTGTAACTCTAGCACTCATGAGCAGAGACAGGCAGGTCCCCAGAGCTCACTGGCCAGCAAGCCTAGCAGAGGAAGATGAGCCTCCGGTTCATAGAGAGACTCGGAATAAGGTGGAGGTGATAGAACAGGACCAGCAGCATCCTCTGGCCTCTGAGAGTGCTCATGCTCAGGCACATCCTCACTCCCACACATACATCACAGATTAATTGCATCACAGTGTTAACCTAATTAAAAGAAGCATGGTGCCTCTCCCTTTGGCTAGCAGACTATTAAATCAATGTACTACAAGAAATGGGAAGAGAGGGGCTCTGACAGCCTGTGGTGGTGCCAACTGACAACACGAGAGCCCACAGCAGGGACTCTTTCTGCTTCTAGCTTTGCGCGTGCACGCACGTGTGTGTGTGTGTGTGTGTGTGTGTGTGTGTGTGTGTGTGTGTGATATGACTCTACTCCTGGGTTTAGAAAAGCCTGCACTCTCAGGAGCAGTAAGGAAAGGGTTGCGTTGAGCTGGCAGAACAGGCAGATACCTGGCACCAGCCAGAGGGGAGCTCGTCTCCCAGAAGGAGACTTCACACAGCTCTGACAACTTGTCAGACTGTCTTGTAGGAGAGCGAGACGATGATACATCAGGTTCTGAGCAGGAAGGCTTCTTGACCAACGCTACTTAGCTCTGCACACTCCTTGTTCTCAGCTTAGAGCTAAACCTCCTATCAGAACTTCAGAGATGGGCCTGGGGGAGGCGGACATTGCATCTTATATTTTACTGATCTTCTTCCAAATGTGGCCTCACTGGCTAAATTTACATTCTCTACTTCTCACCGTACTGTTTAACTTTTATTTTATGTGTATGGATGTTTTGCCTGTATGTAGTATGTCTGTGCACCACACAGATGCAGCTCCGGCAGAAGGCAAAAGAGGATGGGGGAATTATAGAGTCATGAACTGTTGTGTGAGTACTGGCCAAGAAAGTCGAGTTATACACCATGACCAAAAGCAACTTGGGGAAGAAAAGAGAGATTACTTCATTTTACAGCTTGTAGTCTGTTGCTGAGAGAAGTAAGGGCAGGAACTCAAACAGGAACCTAGAGGCAGGAACTGAAGCAGAGGCCAATGAGGAGAGTTGTCTACTGGCTGGCTCCTTATGATTTGCTCTGCCTGCTTTCTCTTACACAACTCAGCCCTACCTGCCCAAGGGCGGCTCTGACCACAGTGAGCTGGACACCGCTATACCATCATTAATCAATAAAATGCCCTTAAAGAGACTCTTACAGGCCAGTCTGATGGAGACATTTTCTCAGTTAAGGCTCTTTCTTCTCGGATGACCCTAGTGTGTGTTGAGTTGACACAAGAATCAGAACGGGAAGTGAGGACAGGGGAAGGAAGGAGGGAACAAAGAGGAAGGGAAGCAAGGAAGCAAAAATCGGATACTTTTCTTGCCTGCAAAGGCCAGTGCTGTCCCATCCCTCCTGCTAAGTGGAGGGTTGTGGGAGCTGGACTCGGGATAGAAAAAGGCAGGGGATGCAAGCACCTCAGCGATCAAGTGACTCCTCCAACAGCGAGGGATGGAGCTTCACGGCCACCTGAGCATGTCTCGTGGAGTTTCAGTGTGCTTATATAGTTTTCTAACAGGCAGTCCCAAAGAGGCAGAGCTGAGCCCTCTGCACATGCGTGGCTCGTTGTAGGTCCTCATGGTTACAGTGCCTTTTCAACTACTGATGAGACCAGAAATTCAACAGCAAGAGAAACTGGATAGAGAAAGACCAGAAGTGCCTGGGAGAACCTGAGGAAAATCTCAGGCCTTCCCAGAGGCCAGTCAGGGATAGCAATGGCTTCTGGCAGGCAGTGTGCTCAAAGGACCCTGAGTTTCACTTCAACTTTCTTCATTCATTCATTCATTCATTCATTCATTCATTCATTGTCAGTTTCTACTCTGTGCTGGATGTTGGGCTTGTGTTTAAATCCCAGTTAAATCTTAAACTTCCATTTATGGTCTGTGTTACACAGGTAGCTGTGTCCAGGCTAGAGAGATGGCTCAGCAGTTAAGAACACCAGCTGCTCTTGCAGAGGTCCAGGGTTCGATTCCCAGCACCTACATTACAACTGCAACCATCTGTAACTCCAGGTCCAGGGGATTCAACACTCTCTTCTGGCCTCCAGGGGTACTGCACGCATGTGACATAAAGGCATATACATAGGCAAAGCATGTACACACATGAAATAAAATGAAAAAAAAAATAGTGGTTGTGTTGCAGGGCTTTATAAATCATCGAATGAAATTATGTGTAGAGGATATAGCCTGGGATCTTTTAAAGTATCTAATTCAGGCTGGAGAAAGGCTTAGTGGGAAAGAACACTAACTACCAAGTGTGATGACCCAAGTTCAATCCCCAGGACGCACACATGGTGGAAAAATAGAGTAAATTTCTTGTCCTCTGACCTTCACACATGGAACATGGTGCACGCATACACACACAGACACAGACACTCACACACACATACACACACTAAACACAATTCTTTAAATCCCCATCTTCCCTGTTGCCATTCTCTAGAGAGGTCATTCGGCACGGTCAAGTTCTCTCTTGAAGCAGTTGATGCAGAGGGAGCTGGAGAATGGAAGCAACGTACCAGGAGAGAGGGTGGGGCCAAAGGAAACATAAGAGGCCAGACAGAAATGTCTCAGGGTGGTGAAGTTTGCCGCTAGCGACTGTCAGTGGCGTGGGAGAAAGCAAGTTCTCCCACAGGATACATTTCCCAAAGTGGTTGACGATCTAAGAGGTGGGAGGTGGGCGAGGGAGAGAATCTATCTGTATCTTGATCGAAGATCAAAACAATTTCTATTCTTGCAAATTCCCTTAGAAATGTAGCCTCTTGGGGACTGGGGAATGGAATGTATTTCTTCTCAAAGCTTACCAGGCAGCCTGGCTCTGAGCCATCTGGCAGGGTTCCCATCAGGAAAGTTATGGAAGCAACGATGGCCATCATGACGCTGTAGTAGTAGCAGCAACAGGAACGAGGAGCTGGCTTGCGGCTCCAGCTCTCCTTTCCCCACAGCTCCCAGTCATCTTGAGTTGGGATAGGGCAGTGTGTGAGAGCTGTCCAGCTGAGATACATGCCCTAAAGCTATGCTGTTCAACTCTGGGGCTCCTAGGGGCTTACAAACCCCCATAGAAGCATAGCATGTCTGATTTTATTCAAGAAGATTTTTGTTAAGGAAGTGTTGAATCCTACTGAAATAAACATGAGTGTTCTACGAGGCAGGCGCTTTTAACATCAAGTGTGAGATCTGGACTTGAGGGGCTGCTTTGGGCTGTGCCCCTCAATCAGGTATGTGGCCATTCTCCTTCCCTTTCCGGCTGCTTAAATGACCTTTTCTTTTTTTTTTTTTTTAAGATTTATTTATTATATGTAAGTACACTGTAGCTGTCTTCAGACACTCCAGAAGAGGGCGCCAGATCTCGTTACAGATGGTTGTGAGCCACCATGTGGATGCTGGAATTTGAACTTATCACCTTCGGAAGAGCAGTCGGGTGCTCTTACCCACTGAGCCATCTCACCAGCCCCAACCTTTTCTTTTTAGAGTTGAGTGTTAAGTGAAGATTTTGAGGTCATTGCACTCATTCCAAATGAGACTCTATATCCAGTCACTTGCTGACTGTATGTAGAGAGCAGTAGGAGACCCTCTACAGTTTCAGTGACCAGAGTGGGCCTGGGTGTGGGTCTTTCCCAGAGCTGGTGCAATGGTTCCAGTATACACCCAGGGCAGCTCTACCATGGAGCTCTGTGTGTAGAGCCTGGAGCCTTTGGTTTGACTAAGTCTCCAGTTCTGTTATTCTTTCCCCCAACCCACAGAAGACAGGTATATGATCTATGTTGCTTTTTCCATAACCACCACTAACACACTGACTAAAACCAGTTCCTCCCCAATCTCTCCATAGGTTAAGACAGAGTCCTCCATCTACTCGATGTCAGAACACACAAGGTAGACATTTTCCAAGCCGTTACTGGTTAATAAGAAACAAGAAAAAGATACTTGAGTCTTCAGAATCTCACATGAGTACAACTAGCCTCCAAAGGCCCACCCTAGTAACCAGCCAGTCGGTCCCTTTCTCCTGAAGCCTCCACAGCCTCCAAATACAGCACCGCGCTCTGGAGAGCAAGTGTTCAAAGCACGAGCTATGAGAACATTTCATTTTCAAACCATAGCACCACCCGGCAGCTCACGAGGCTAATGTCATTTTTTTGTTCCTCCCTGTGCTGGTGAGGTCTTGCCAACTTGACTCAAGCTGGGATCATCTGAGAAGAGCGAACCTCAACTCAGAAAATGCCTCCATCAGATCGGCCTCTAGGTAAGTCTAGGATGATTGGTGTGGGAGAAGCCAGCCCTCTGTGGGTGTGGCCACCCCTGAGCAGGTGCTCCTGTGGTTATGAGGAAGGAAGCCAATAGGCAGCGTTCTTTCCTGGCCTCTGCTTTATTTTCTGCCTCCAGGTCCGTGCCTTTGAGCTCCTGTGCATCTAAGGTGTAGTAGTGCCTGTCAATTATGGTTGTGGTGAGAACCTCAAAGTGGTATCTGGGCTAAAGGCTGCTCTCCGTGCCTGCTCTTACCTGCAATGATCTCTGTGCTTGGTAACATCCTATAGACTTCTTTGCCATGTGGTTCCCTTTGGCATTAGTTCTTAGCTTGTGTGCAGAGCAAAGGTGACTGCCATGAACTGAATCACTAAATGGCAGGCCAGCCAGACTTCAGGTTCTGCCTTCTTTCTTACTGAGAACTCGTTCCTTGAACAGCTAGCTACCTTTCCTAAACTTAATACAGGTTCTAGGAGGTTCTCCCTCTGCAGTTCTTCTTGTCATCACCATGCTAATCACATGTAACATGCAGTGAATGTATTGTGAAAATATTAGGTCAAAGAGCAAAGCCATCATGTTAGACAAGGATTTCTTGAGGGACAGAATATATGTACACACACACACACACACACACACACACACACACACACTGATATTCCCACTAAAAGGTTTTTAAAGAGTGTAAGAGATTTATTGAATTGACTTACACAATAGATGTCTGGGCCACAAACTTTGTTTCATACAATGCTGGGATACATAGTGGGGTTCTGTGGCAATAAAATAAAATAACAGGAGGAGATGTGCACAGAGAGACTAGAGGTAACTTTGGAAAACCAGTATTTCTATGTGCATACTAGAAAAATAGAGCTGAGTCATTCCCCTATCCTGAAAGCTCAGCTAATCTGATGCTGAAAGTCTGGAAGCTCCCTGGAGAGTTGCTGATACTGAAAAGGCAGAGAGGCTGGAGTCAGAGCCGAATGTCATTGGAGGCTCTTACCACCACCATCAGTACCATCATCATCACCATCACCACCACAATCATCACCCTCACTACCATCATCACCATCACTGCCATCACCATCATCACTACCATCATCATCACCATCAGTGCCACCATCACCACAATCGTCACCATCATCACCGTCAACAGCAGCAATAGACCCACTCACTGAGAAAAAAAAAAAAATGAATGCACGCTGATTTTTTTCATCCCGATCTCTGATTAAAGGTATCTCACACATTGACAGGAGGTCTTCCTCCCTACTCCATCATGCTTCTACATGTCAGTTCTTGGGAACTGCTACCATGGACACATGAGCTTCACAAGTCCTAGACATCTATCAATCCAGTCACACTGACAACCAAGACCAACCACCATGGCTGTTCTCGTATCTGCCCCACCCACTCTACTCTGCCTCCCATTGGAACAGCTCATATTTAAAATCCACGCAAGGTGCTCCATGCTAGGAGGAAAACCTTGCTCCTCTTCCAGAGCAGAGATTGCTCTTGCTGAGAGAAGACTAGACTATACCTGGCTTCCGACAAATAGAGACCTCAATGACTACTGTCCCAGAGACAGCTAAAAGTGTCTCTCTATGACGAGGGTCATCCTCCTTGCCGGGGTATACCCATACCCCTCACACCTGTGTCTTCAGGACCCTCCTTGCCATGACAGAGTCTACCCTCTCTGGGGTATACAGCAGTCACTTAACCTGTGCTTCTTGGTTATATAAGGAATATGGGACTTGAACTGCCAGCTATTGGTTAAGGGGAGGAGTTTCTGTCAAGTCCCATTTGTTCCTGAAGCTTCTCAGATTCAGAGATGAAGGAGCTGACATTTGGTCTAGGGCATCTGGTAGGCTGCGAGGCAGCAGAGGAGTCTCTTTGGCACACGCCCCACCTGAGGCCAGGCAATGTGACCACTGCACCCCCAAGGCAGGCACAAGGCTGCTCTAGGCTAGGCCGTCCCAATCTTACTGAGGAGTATATATTTTCCAAAGAGAGTGTGCCAGCTCTTCAGATAACAAACAAGGAAGTGTCTTTTCCTCCAGGGGCCAACATTTTGCCAAGAGGGAGTGGTGGTCTGGGCCACGGACAGACACATTTTCCATGCTCATGTGGCACTGAAAATTCTTCATTGATACCTCCTCTACTGCAGGAAGATGAGTCTGTGAGGAAGGGTGGCAGTCACAACCACTGCCGTTCCTCTGGAGACATGTCACTTAAGCTCCCCAGTCACAGCAGAGACCCTAGGGTACAGGTATGGATCCTCACTGGCCTCAGTGTATCTGTAGGACTTCCAAGCTTACTGGTTATAGCAATGCAGGATGCTTCTTGGCTGCTGCCCAGGGTCCAGTTCATGTGTGCTGTGAAGCTGGGTACCCTTTTATGCACCATCTGCTCCTACTTCATCTAGGAGACCACCTACTGCCCTAACAGCTTCAGCATGTGTTGGGTATGCACGTGGCTACTCCTGTTGATGTGGACTGAACAGCATCCAGAAGCTTCCTGGTGTCAACCATCTCTAGAACTTGGGACTCCACAACTAGCTCCATGAAGGGTGTATGGATGCTAGCACTCCCTGTCCACATCCTGGTGCATCTGAAGTGATGCTTAGAGAAATCCTTCCAGAAAAACTGCAGAGCTCCAAGGTATCCTGAAATCACCCTACAGTCAAGAAGAAGGCAGATAGGTCCCTTACACAGAAGGATCTCCATGCCAAAGAATTGCAATGTTCTTGGGTTCCCAAACAGGTAAAGGTGAACTTGGACTGACGCCTGCCAAGGACAGGCAACATCCTACTGAGAACAGTCTTGGCTGCTTCTTGTATGGCCTTAGCTTGGACACTTGTGCATAAAGACCTTCAGAAAATTCTCTGACTCTGCAAACACTAAGACTCCACATCCTCCCACACTGAAACCAGGACCAAAGAACTTAATTCTCAGCAACCTCACAAGGTGCTGGGAGATTTCTGGTCATGGAGTTTCTCAATGGCAGTCAGTGAACTGCAAAGATGGTAGGGCATCTGCTCATAGCATAGTTGGCTCTTCTGGCAGCCAGGGTAGACTCAGCTCCAACAGCTAAAGTAAGTGGCTTTGCTGAGGTCACAGAGCTCACAGATGTGCTCATGACCCATGCCCACCCCTTGGTCACCTCGGCCAGGGAAGAGCAGCATGGGGCACTGGCCAGGAGGAATCCGTTGCTCCCTCGCCCGGGGCCTACTGCCATACCTTACAACAACTCTGCCATACCAACAGTGTGGTGGGAGCACAAGAAAGCTCAGGGTATCTCAGTGACCCCTGGTGCCACAGCCAAGACCCCCTCTCTCATCTTACACAGGCTGGCAGAAGGAGTTCTGGAACCCTCGGAGCATCTCCTAGGACTTAGAACTGAGGTCTTGCTCCTCTTCCAGATGAAGGAATGCCAAGTCTTTCCACATCTTCCGCATCACAATGGTCTCATCCTTCTGGGAAGAGCAGACAGTCGGAAGGCTCTTAATGAGCCCTCAGTGCCAAGCCGATAGGGAAAACATCTCTCCTGGAAACTTCTGGGGCACCATTGTTTGTTGTACCAGTGTAACTGAGACTTTCCATTGAAATATCAGACTAGTTAAATTCCCTCTATGGCGTCAGGAGACTTCAGGGATAGGCCAGAAGGCCTGGATTGTGTTAGCATGGCCGTCTTCCTACTGACCCCCTTAAGTCTAGTCAAAAGTCTCACTTGCATGCACTTTTGGTCTTTTCCCCCATTGCTGGGATGTCTGGGATATCAAAGGCTAGGTCATTAACACAGGTCCCTTGGGAAGTAAAGTCAAGGGTTTGAAGCTACCACCTCTTGACTGGTGAAATTTGAGTCATAAGTAATTTTATCCCTCCTAGACAGGTTGGTCCAGCATCAGAAGCAATCAGTTGTGCCTGGTGGCTGTGGTTTAGCATGACCTTTTCTGGGAAGGAAGGAGATGGCAGTGGTCTGAACCCCTGGAAAATCTAATTGGCTGGAAAGACAAGAGTTTTCCTGGCCTGGTCGGTAATGATTACTCCACCCAGGATTGATTACTGAAGACACTCCGTGGGTAGCTCAAAATTCAGTTCTGAATTACTGAATGCCTACTAAGTCCCTTGTATATCCAGCTAGGGGGAGGGGACACTGAGTGAGTATTATGGCCATATCTTTAGTTTGCATTAACTGGACAGCGTTGGCTCAACACCTTCAAGAAAACACCTGTGTCATACATGGAATCCTCACATGGGGAGTCTCTCTGCATCCCAGGGGGCATATGTGTGCTGTATTTGGCTTCCCATGTAGAGGACAAGCTCTGGGGTCCTATATCTCAGAGCCAGAGTATCGGAGTATCAGAGTAACAGAGTATCAGTTGAAGTAGAGGTGAGAGCTTCCTCTCAGAGTTGTAACAAGGCACTTTGGACAGTGCATGGTCCTCAGGAATTCTACCTCACAATCATCTGCTCCAGGCTTCCTGCAGGCCACCTCGGTGGGGGACTGAAGGCTGGGTGCAAAGCTCACTGCTCAGACACTTCTTTAACAGATCTCACGTGGGAAGGATTCCCCTTAATAATCTGTCCCTTACTGATCTGCACTCTTAGTAAATGTAGTTTTTGTTGGGATGCTGGGAGTTTATGAAATAAACATTTGTACTTGGTAGGTAGATTTCCCAGAGCTATCTGGTCCCATCTAAGAAGTGTCAACTGTCTGGGCATGGTGGTACATACCTTTCATCCCAGCACTTGGGAGGCAGAGGCAGGTGGATCTCTGAGTTCGAGGCCAGCCTGGTTTACGAAGTGAGTTCCAGAACAGCCAGGGCTTCACAGAGAAATCCTGTTTCAAGAGAGAGAGAGAGAGAGAGAGAGAGAGAGACAGAGACAGAGACAGAGAGACAGAGACAGAGACACAGAGACAGAGACACAGAGACAGAGAAAGGAGGAAGAGGAAGAGGAAGAAGAGCAGGAGGAGGAGGAAGGGCATGAGGAGGAGGGAGAAGAGGAGGAAAAGCAGATAAAAGTATCAACTAAGTCTTGTTTCCAGGGCAAATTGGCACAGTAGTCATTAAAAGAGAAGATAAATACAAAACAGACTTTAAAATAAAAAAGACTTACTTATTTATGTATATGACTACACTGTCTCTGTCTTCAGACACACCAGAAGAAGGCATCAGATCCCGTTATAGATGGTCATGTGGTTGCTGGGAATTGAACTCAGTACCTCTGGAAGAGCAGGCATGTCCTCTTAACCGCTAAGCCACCTCTCCAGCCCCCATAAAACAGACCCTTTAAAGTAGGTCCCCTTCCTGGCAGCCTTGCACTAGCAACAGCTCAGCCCAAAGCCCCATCTGCCCAGACACTTCTAGACTTTCCAAACTCAGACTCTCTGAGAGTTTAACCTCTTTGTATTTCTTTAAATTAAAGGGTGCTTCTTGAGTGTGGCTATGAGCCAGGAATTTGAGGAAAGAGAGTTAAGAGCTCATCTAAGCTAACTAGACTCAATGTAAGCCACAGTCTCGTGGTTCTCAAGGGCTTTCCCCTTAGTCCCTCAATTCCAAATTCAGCTTCAGACCCAGTGGCCTGTCTGCCTCTTCACTGGAATGTGTACATGGCATCTAACCTTACATACCCAAAGTATAACTTAGGTTTCCCAGTCTTCCATCTCTTTCCACACTATGTAGTGATGCTACTGTCCACCGAAGGGCTGAATTAAAATCCAGACAGTCATGTATGACTTTCTCCAGCTCAGCAGGTATGAGCACTGGCTGCTCTTCCAGAAGACCCAGATTCAACTCCCAGCACCCACATAGCAGCTCACCATCCTCTCTGACTCCAGTTCCAGGAGATCTGACGCCCTCTTCTGGTGTCGATGGGCACTGCATGCGAATGGTACACAGACAAAACACTCCTCATACACATAAAATAAAATAAAATAAAATAAAATAAAATAAAATAAAATAAAATAAAACCTTGTCAGAGGGTAAATCAGATCCAGCGAGTCTCCCTTATAAAACACCATTTTAAACATTTAAGCTAAAATCTTTTCTGTGCTCTTAAAAGCTCCTCACTGTCTAGAACCAGCCTGTTTCTCTAGCTTCATCTTCCCCTGGCTTAGGTATTCCACATCTGTAAAGGCATAACAGCAATAGTTAAGAGTCCCTGATTTTCCATTTGTTCCCGTAGCAGAAAGGTCTCAGTGGTCGCCATCAACTTGAGCCAGCATAAGCCCGCCTGCAGCCAGCACGCTCTCCCACACACTAGTCTGACATCTGGCTACAAGGAGTGCTTAAGCCAAGAAAGATAAGTACAGGCTTCCGGGGGGCCAAGGACTGCTGAAAGAGTTAAAAGGTTCTTTCTCCAAACCTTGGCCCTCCCTCTCCTGTGTCTGCTTTATGGGTTTGATGAGAAATCCAGACACCGCACAAGAGACGGCAGAAATAACTTCTGGGGCATCGCTAACTCATTCAGCAGCAAGAGACTTCAGGCTGCCAATGCTTCAGGGAAGATAACCCAGTGGAAAGAAGGTGGTTTTTACAGCCTGGGTCGGACGGAATTTTGCAGAGCTGAGTGTGAGCTCCACCCCTTACAGGACTGAAAAAAGCCAGCTTAGGCTCCTCAGCCCCTCTTTGAGATATTTGATTAGGAATTTGGGGGCGGGCCCTGGCCTGGCTCAGACTTGCACACTCTCCGTAGGCGCTCACTCCTCTCTTCCCTCTCTGCTACAATTCTCCAACCCAAGGAGACCAGACAGAAGGACGTGGTCACTCTGAACAGTTCAACCCAAGGTAAGTACAGTCCTGTTTCTTTAGGTTTGCTCCCTTGCAGTTCTCTAAAGAGAAGCAAGGGGAAAGGACAAGCCTGGGAGAAGAGTGGGCAGAGATGGGTTGTTACTCCCAACTGGTCCATGCTTCCCAGGGATGCTGATGAGAGGCAGTGGCAAGGGGCACGGGCTCCCGCATGCACCCTGTCTCCTACAGCTCCCTGTGGGTGTTGGGGGCCTCTCTTTCACTGACATAAAAATATGAAGAAAATTGCAAAGTCTCTTGGTTGCTACCCATGAGTCTCAACATGCTGGGACTTGGGGCACTTTGGAGAATAGTCTCTGGATGTCCCAGAAATCTCTTAGAGAGGCTCATGGTGCCAAATGCTAGAGGACAAGCTTTGTGTAATATGTGCGTTGTTGGAGTAAAGGGAGAGGATGAAGAATTGATGCAGGGAGTCATGGATGGAGTGATGGACCACTCAGACTAGGATATGGATTCTAGCTCGACCTCAGCTCTGATAGGAGAGAGTTTCCCCAGAGTGAAGATACAAAATAGTACATTTGTACCTCCCGAGTCAGGATCCCCAAGTCTGAGAGAATCACTCCTGGGACTCTCACACTGAATAGAGGGTCTCCAGTGCAACAAGAAACAGTTTAAGGGTGTGCAACCCTGAAGCCACATTCTAGATCGGGTGGGGAAAGGACGGGCCTGCACTCCTACTAAGCCCTTCCAGCAGTCATACCTTGGGGGGGGGCACTGTGGCTGGGCATGGAGCTCCATGGGAAGCTGAGACTTGGAGAGGAAGGTAGTCCCCTTCTGCCAAAGTGCCTAGTCTGGAAGAGGGACAAAATGGACAGAGGCTTAGTGTGCCAGCCTTCTCTAAAAAAGCCACCTTGGTCAGTCCTGCAGCAGCCCAGGGCTGTGCATGGAAAAATGCTCTTTTGGCGATGGGCCGCTCCATCCGTCTTCTCTCCTGGCCCGAGTCAGGGACCAGTCAGCATCCTAGGCAGAGGGCAGTTGAGCCTGCCCCTCAGAAACACTGTGGCTCTTTGTTCAGGGACTGTGGCTGCCCAGAGATGAGCCAGAGTGCCCGTCCTGAGCCTTCCAGGGAGCCGTGGGGTGAAAAGTCATAAGGGAACTGTTTTCAGGGAACAGAAGGGCACGGCAGAGATGCTGCTCAGAAACGGAGTAGTTGGACTGTCATAGCTGGGTCTCTTCTCATCAATCATAGGACTGTCCTGTCCTCAGGTGCCAATCCCAGCACAACCCAAGAAAGGTTCTAAATATTCTGTCTTAATAGTTGTATCCTGGGAGGTCCCCCCTGTTCCCGGGGGACTATGCAGTGCGCTGGCCATAGCAACCTGGGGTAGAGTTGAGTACCCAGGTCAAACATGACACCCCTGGCTCCCCACCATCTATCTACACTTGCAGATTCCCTCCTGGAGGCCCCAGCGTGCCTTGTTTGTCTTGCTAGCAAGCGCTAATGCAACAGACTCCTCAGCAGCGTGGGTGCTAACTGACCCTGGAAAGCCAAGTGACATCACTTGAAGGAGGTAGCTTAGAAGAGAGGAAGGTATACCTCGTATGTGGTGCACGCCTTTTAGTCCAGCACTCAAGAGGCAAAGACAGGTGGAGCTCTGGGAGTTCGAGGCCAACCTGGTCTATTTAGTGAGTTCCAAGACAGCCAAAGCTATGTAGGGAGACCCTGTCTCAAAAAGGGGGACTAAATGCCCCTCCTGGCTTCCCTCCATCTCTTCCATTTCTATTCTAGTTCTCAGTGTCCCTAATTCATTTTAATCACCTCTCACATGGCTCCTGCCATCCCCATGATGGGTGAGAGGAGTGTTAAGCCCTTCAGTCTTCGGGACCACAGAAGAGAGACACAGACCAGGCCAGACACCGTACAGTCAGCCCAGAAGACAATCATTAGAGCCATACTGGGTTCCCAGTCTGGAAAGACTGAAGTCTGGCTGCACACTCAGCCGCAAGCTGCTAACCAGTGCGCTTTTCTCACCCAGAAGACTCCCAGGCCATGGCCCTCTGGAGAATAGCCCAGACCTTGTGGTGGCCACAGGGGAGCCACACCCTCCCACACACTCAGGACCACAAACCCCCAGGCTGCCCACAAGACCCAAAGGAACTTCAGGACATAGCTCAACTATTCCCTTTGGAAGTCCCCGTCCTTTCTGGAGGCTTCCTGGACACGGGAAGAACCAGGAGACTCTTTTCCTTGGACTCGGCAGAAAAAAATTTTCATGCGAGTCCAAACTAGATGGGAGTTCAGACCTAAAAGTATCCCACCGTATATAGGAAGGTATATAACTGGAGGAGGGGGAAACAGACAGACAGAGAGACAGTACTGCAAGGTTCTCAGCTTTAACAACAGATCCTCAGGGTGCTAGAGGATGCGAAGGACCTGCCCTTCCCTAACTGCAGCCAACGCCTCTCAGGTTCTTCTCTAATCTCGGACTCTTTTCATGGCTGCAAGGCCAGAAGCTAAAACGCTGACCTTCCCCAGCTCCCCAGGTATGCAGAGCCAGGAGGAGGAGGCACCCGGGTGACAGGGAAGCAGAGCTCCTGCCCTCCAGTGCTTGACTGTAGTCACAGGGTCATCTGCGTAGCTCAGAGCCTATGACCAGCCTAAGCCACCCAGTTGCCCACCTGCGCCTTCACTCATGCCCCCTCTTGCTCTGTTCTCTCCCTTTCTACAGAGACAAAAATGCAGTGGGCCTCCATCCTGCTGCTGGCTGGGCTCTGCTCGCTTTCCCAGGGCCAGTATGATGAAGACTCTCACTGGTGGATCCAATACCTCCGAAACCAGCAGTCCACCTACTATGATCCCTATGACCCTTACCCCTACGAGCCCTCTGAGCCTTACCCCTATGGAGTGGAGGAAGGCCCAGCCTATGCCTATGGTGCACCACCTCCACCAGAGCCCCGCGATTGTCCCCAGGAATGCGACTGTCCCCCCAACTTCCCCACGGCCATGTACTGTGACAACCGCAACCTTAAGTACCTGCCCTTCGTGCCCTCCCGCATGAAGTACGTCTACTTCCAGAACAACCAGATCTCTGCCATCCAGGAAGGCGTCTTTGACAATGCCACTGGGCTCCTCTGGGTCGCTCTACATGGCAACCAGATTACCAGTGACAAGGTAGGCAGGAAGGTCTTCTCCAAGCTGAGGCACTTGGAGAGGCTGTACCTGGACCACAACAACCTGACCCGGATGCCCGGCCCGCTGCCCCGATCCCTGAGAGAGCTCCACCTGGACCACAACCAGATCTCACGGGTCCCTAACAATGCTCTGGAGGGCCTGGAGAATCTCACAGCCTTATATCTCCACCACAATGAGATCCAGGAGGTGGGAAGTTCCATGAGGGGCCTCCGGTCCCTGATCCTACTAGACCTGAGTTATAACCACCTTCGGAGGGTACCCGATGGTCTGCCCTCAGCCCTGGAGCAGCTGTACCTAGAACACAACAATGTCTACACCGTCCCTGACAGCTACTTTCGGGGGTCACCCAAGCTGCTGTACGTCCGGCTGTCTCACAACAGTCTCACTAACAACGGCCTCGCTACCAACACCTTCAACTCCAGCAGCCTCCTTGAGCTAGACTTGTCTTACAATCAGCTGCAGAAGATCCCTCCTGTCAACACCAACCTAGAGAATCTTTACCTCCAGGGCAACAGGATCAATGGTGAGCTCCGGGGGAGGGAGGGGACTCCTTGAATGCTAATGGGAACACCAAAAAAAATAAGCATAGAGGTAAGAGAGCTCACTACAAAGTTGGTTGGCTCCAAAGACCACCTAGGAGATGCATGATCCAGTCTAAGGCTTTCAAGGTGAGCGCCATGGGCTGGGGGAGGAGGGATGAAGACAGTTAGCATGGGGAATTGGTGGAAAGAACCCACCACTTAACAAGTCACCGGTCAGACACAGCTGGGGATGCATGGTTTAGGAGCACTGAGAAGTGAGTTTAAAGAAATTTTAGAGCAGCAGTTCTCAACCTGTGGGTCACAACCCCTTGGGGTGGGGTGAGGGGTTTGAATGACCTTTTCACGAGAGTCACATATCAGATATCCTGCATCTCTGATTATGATTCATTACAGTAGCATGATTACAGTTACAAAGTAACAATGAGAATAATTGTATGGTTGGTTCAAGGGCCACAGCATGAGGTAGGTCGGGAACCACTGCTCTAAAGGGATATTCACAGAGAAGGAGACCTGGCGTTCTCTTCTGGGGTCTGCCTTAGGGGGGCAAGGTTGAGCTGGTAAGAAGCCAAGGTCCCTGAGCATCCTTAACAGTTACCAGAGGATGCAGACTCTGTCACACCACACACACACACACACACACACACAACTCCTGCCTGCACAGCTAGCCTCCTGTTTTGCTGTTTGTTTTTCAAACTTCACAAAAATGGGCAGCCCTCCCAGAACTGAATGTGGGACGTCTTGCCAGTTCTCCCTGGAGTCCAAGGAGCCCCTGGTGGCAAGGCTAAGGTCCTCCCTGAGGTAACATGGGCCTGGCCACCCAGAAGCCTTGGGGAAAGAAAGAGCACAGGACTGTGCTTTATAAGAAATTCCCTGCATAGGCAGGACTACCCCTCTGAGACAGAGAGATTAAAAAATGAATTTCTGATTGACTAGCGGTCTTTCAGCTTCTTTCTAACATGTTAGGATCTCGTCTTCAGAGAATGCTTGCATTACCCCAGTTGCTTTTGATATCTTACTCTCAGCTGGAAATTACAGGGCCAGCATTTAGTCTCCCTCCCCCTGTGGCTCGGTCCTCGGCTCTTAGGAAGGGAGGCCTGGAATGGCCAGGCAGTGGGTTCTGAAGTTCGTGCAGCCTGCTGAGAAGCAATGAGCCAACAAAGCACAGGGAGACCCTGTCCTGTCCTCTCTCCCGTCCCCTCTTTCTTCTCAGGGGACAGATCAGTCATTTAACAAGATGTTAACAGCCAGACAGTTTACCTCAGGGGGAATAGGGAGGTTGCAATGGGCCTCTGAAGCCAAAAGCTATCTGTCTGGTCCTTTCATTTGAATGGCAAGGCACTGTTATAGGAGTAAGAGCAGCTTCTATTTAGACTCTCTCTTTTGGGGGAGGAGTCCTGTGAGTCCCAAGGTGACAATGGGAGTCATTTACTCTACCTTAAAGATGTCACACACCGCCAGAGTTTGGCATTTCCTCACAGCTCTCTGTCCCACCCTGCAGCCACCTGCCACCTACTCTGAATCCAGAAGAGCTATCCTATGAGAAATGTCACACCACATGCTGTACCTGGTGTAACTCTGAACACGTGGCAGAAAGGCACTCTGGGAAGGAGCGTGAGAGCCAACGCCTAACTCTCCAGTCAGAGAGAGGTGGCAAGGATAGACTTGTCACCCTTATGTCTTTATGCAGAAATATCCAGGCAGAAACAAGGGAAGCCCTCTCTCAAAAGCTGATCGGAAAGTAAATTATTCAATGAGTTGTCCTGAGGTCCTGAAAAAAAAAAAAAAAGCTCTCTGTTCAAACCCCTGGGAAATGTCAGCATCTGCCCCAAATCCCTATGAACCAGGTTTAGACCTAACTCCTTTCCTCCTTGTTATCAGTAAATCTCTCTCCCAGCTTCTCTGTAATAAGCAAAGTAGCCTCTATGCCTTGTCAGTCTCGAATCAGTAAGCGGTGTGCAGAGTGCATGATCCAGCCGACCTGGTGCACAGTGTCACAGTCAGTCCCTGGTGACACGGTGTCAATTGCCTTCTTGTTGTCTTTTGGAGAATCAACAGGCATAGTCTGGGCACTTGTTTTATGAATTGTCACCATGGGGACAGTAAAAGAAAAGCCACGTTCCAGGTCACCCAGACTAAGGAAGGTAGAAACTCCAAACTCCTGCCTTTTGTACCTAAAGCCAGGCATCTCTGACGAAGAACAGGGACAATGTGGCTCTGATGCAGGAAATGGTCCCTTAGCTTGGCTGCCACACACTCTGGGTAACCAGGAAGGAGGAATTCCTGCACTGGCAGTCAGTGACCATGTTGGGGTGAAGGTGTGGTAAGGGGGACCCAACAGAACAGGAGCTCCAGGCCTTCGGGAAACTAGACAGCACGCGCGCACACATACACATACACACACACACACCTCTCCCTCAGTTTTTCCAACCTGGCAAAAAAAAGGAACGGCGGAGCAGACAGAGCCGTGGAATGTTAGTCGGAAGCTGTGGGATCCAGTGGCATTGGGGCGGGATCCGAATTTGGAAAGACTCACGTCAGTATTTAATCTGGCCTGGAGAAATGTCTGCCAGGGCCTCCTGACAGAAGCCTTGACCTACTGTGGGCTTGAGGAAGGTGTGTGGAGGGGTGCTCTTAGAGCTCCCATGAATATCTGATCCAAATGCTGTGTCTAGTGGCTGACAGGTAAGGGAGCTTGGGTGTTAGCACAGTCTGCAGGCTCCATGTCCGGACCTCTGGCTTGATCCGCGCCCCGTCCCACAGGAAAAAGACACAGACCAATCGGGTTCCTCGACTTAAGTTAGTTTACTCAGTATTATGCATGCAGTTACAGCTTAAGCGTAAATAGTAAATTCATTTCTCCCTCTCTTCTCTGGACTTATCCCCCCCGGGAGCAACCAATTAAACCCTATCCTGGCCACACACAGAATGCCACGTAGCTCCTGCTCATACGCCAGGAATTCTCGGGCTTCAACTTCACATTCTCGGGCTTAGAATCATGTCACTGCCAACACAGCCTAATGCCATATAAGGAGTTATTTATGCCAGCAAAACTGATAAGGCCGAGGCAGGCAGCGCCATCTTCAAGGCGCGGCCGCTAGGCTCCCTACACTGGCTCAGTCCCAAATAGGACCGGAAGTGGCAAATGACGCTCAGCCACCTCATGAGCCACCTCATGTGCCACCTGGGCCCTGTACACAGGTAACAGACTAAACAGACCCACTAAATCTACTCCCAAGGACCAGAAGGGAAACACCAAAAAGCATCTCAGATCTTCTGCTCCTCCTCAGAGTATATTTCACCGCCCCACTCTTCCGGGACCTAATCCTTCTCCGGGCCTGAATTCTGTGTTTAAGGGCAGGGCAACATGGTTCTCTACAGCACACCAACCCAGCTCAGGCAGGTCTTAATGGAGACTAAAAGCAACTGACGGAGTTAATTCGAAACCACGTTCCTCCACAGACTTAGCCTTCTGTGCCATCTTTCTTGGAAACCTTCACTTTCACACTCCCTCCTTTCCCCCAGGAGAAACCCCTATTGTCTCTAAAAATTGGGTTAGCTACTACAGATCAATTCTGATTATAGTTCCAGGCACCTCTGCAGGATGAGGGAAGTCTCTGACGGGACAAAGCCAGCCCTGTTCACACTTGGCTCGCAGCTGCCAGCATGGGTATCTGTGAATGATGGTCACGCCAGACCCCGCCCCCTCTTGCCACCTTATCTAAACCAGTTCACAGAAAATGACAACAAGAGTGGCCATCTAGGGAGCCAAGTGGAAGGAAGGCAGCCCTGACAGGCTTTATGGCTTCCAGTGAGAACTTCCACTGTCACTTTTGGAGTTTGAACTGAGATTTTGAATATCTTCCTTTCCTTTCAAGTTACTGAGGGTAGAGGGTGGTGTCATCCGAGAGGACAACAGAGACAGCTGTGGGAGCCTTGTGTTGAGACAACCCAAAACTACAACATCTGTTTCATGGCTTGGGGGGGGGTCCTCTACAAAAGAGTCCCCAGAGACTTCTGAGAGTAAAAAAGAGACCACAGCCTAGGGGGGTGGCTCTGTCCCTGTCCCCACCCCACCCCCAAGTTTAAAGTTCAAATCCTCAGAACCTACAAGGTCTTGTGAGAAGGACACCTAAGGGCACTCAGGGCCCTTGAAGTGCCCATGGAAGTGGGGATTTAGGGGACAGGGCTGTAGAAGCTAGACCATTCCCCTGGTGGTGGTGACAGCTTGCCTATAATTCTAACCTTGGAAGACAGATGATCCCTAAGGCAAGATAGCTACTTACCGAGAGTAGAGATCCCAGCAAGCTCTGGATTTGACTGAATGATCTTACCTCAGTGAGGGAAAGCATTGATGAGGATCCCTGACGTAAGCCTTTGGCCTCACATGCATACGTGCACACATACACAGGTATTGCAGCACATATAAACATGATACATACATGTGTGCACCACACAGACATGAAAACTGAAAAGAAAAAAAAAAAACTACATGAAAGAGGCAGACTACAAGGTGTGGTGGTACTTGCTGTGATAACCCACACTCAGGAGGTCACACAGGAGAATCTGGAGTCTAAGGCTGTGCTTAGCTACATTGTAAGTTTGAGGTTGGTCTAGACTATATGAGACTCTGTCCCACAAAGTAAAAAAAAAAAAAAAAAAAAAAAAAAAAAAAAAAAAAAAAAAAAAGCCTATGTAATCATAGAAGGAGACAGGGGGATTATTTGTTTAATTTTGTTTGGTTTAGGTTGTTTTGTTTTGTTTTGTTTTTTTAGATAGGGTTTCTCTGTTCTGGAACTCACTGTGTAGTTCAGGTTGGCCTCGAACTCACAGAGATCTGCTTGCCTAGTAAGGCTAAAGGACTTCTGCCAGCATGCCTGGCTATTTATTTGACTTTGACATTTCTAGCCTGCCCTCTCCTTCCAGTCCCCTGAAGGTTCTGACACCCAGACTCTCTAAGGCCAGGATTTCTCTCTTTCACATCCTACTACTTTCCGTACCTGCAAAATGACAAGAAATGTTCAAAACCAGTGCCCCCCCTCCCCCCACCCTCCACCCCCCACCCCCACCCCCACCCCCGTTCCTGGAGAAGCCTTCTTGTAGCGCNTTCTTGTAGCGCGCCGCCATCAGCAAAGCGGTCCTTCCAGAAGCAGTCAAGCCTTTAGTGAGGCTGTGAGCTCCACCTACCCTCTGCTTCCCCCTGCTGCCTACAGACAGGAAAAAAACAAGGCCCGTGGGAAGGACACCCGGGATATTTGGGGAGCAAAGCAGAGAGGGGAGGAGGGCAGTAAAAGGTTGAGCTGGGGAGGCTCACACCTCCCCAGCATGCTCTGTTCCCAGCAAGGTCCCCAACGGTGCCAATCTGTCTGACTCCAATTCCAGAATACTTTAGCCCCCGGCTCAACTCTTCTACCCCATCCGCACCCCAGTCTTTATTCTTTATTTCAGCGGATTCAAAGGGGTCCTCTGTGGCCATTTTGTATCTGTTTCCTAAGCTGAGCTTCTCCCATCCACCCACCCTTCTTGTCCCGACAGAGTTCTCCATCAGCAGCTTCTGCACGGTGGTGGACGTCATGAACTTCTCCAAGCTGCAGGTGCTACGCCTGGATGGGAACGAGATCAAGCGTAGCGCCATGCCAGTGGATGCCCCACTCTGCCTGCGCCTCGCCAGCCTCATCGAGATCTGAGGAGCCTCGCCTTGGGCTCCTGGCTCCGGGCTCCGGGTACCGTGCACCGGGCTCGGGCCACATGCCCTGCCGCCCTCGCTGCATGTTTGGCTTTTGCTGGATGGTCTGGGACAAGCACGTGACAGAAATCCACAAGATCTTATTCAATCTCCTTCCAACAGGCAGAGTTAGATGGGATCAGGGGCCAGGTCAGTTTCTGCAGGGGATGAATTTGGTGGTAAAAGAAATAGCTATAGAGTCTAGCCCCAACATCTTCTTGCTCTGACAGTAGCGTATAACCCGCTCCAATCTGACTTTTTTGAGCTGTGCTCAACAGCATGGCCAACTGCTTCTGCTCTGGGCTCCTACTCCTTGCTCCTCAAAACATCAACAACACAACTCTTACCCAGCCACCTCCACCCAGCCCCAGCTTCACCACCTCACTCCCCTGCCCTCTCCCTGGGGCCTCTTCTAATGTCTTAGGCAGTCAGGAGGCACCCACATCCTAAGGGCACACTCTTATCTGAGGTTAAACAGATGGCGAAAATCATCACACACTTACCAGCGACCTCACCTGTTTAAAGTCACCATATTGAACAGCATAAAGATGAGCTGTTAGCAGAGGGGATAACCGGCTCTATAATGGAGGATATATCAGAGGAGGGAAGGGTCCAGTCATTATCAGTATCCATAATAAGATGGGGAAGGGTCACACCTCAGAATCGCAGAACTGAAGGGGCAGCCCCCTCTCCAGTTTCATCTGGCCCAACATGATCTGCACCCCTTCTTGGGCTTTTAGTATGGAAGGGGTAAGTGTGGTTTTCAAAACATGAGAAAGAGCCTCTGCCCATCCTTTGATCCAAGTGTGAATGGTTGTTACACAAATGGCAGAGGCAGACTCCACTAGCCGAGGACCTACCCACTAACCCAGACTAGGGTGCGTGATCTCAATAACTCGTTTGTTCATAATGCTAGAGCATTAGGAACCAGCCCTGTGGAGATGCTCACTGGGGCGCAAGAAGCCCTGGCCAGGCCCAAGTCCTGCCGACACTAGACCTGGCTTCCCTCTGCATTCACACCATGGAGCCCACCTTATGCCCAACGGTGCCTGTGATTTGTAGTTTGTCTGAGAGCAACCCCGTCTTCTTTTTTAAAGGTGATGTTGCCTAGGTACGGCCCACAGGTTCTTCTAGACCCCACTGGGATAGAGCCACCAGGGTAACGAGTGGCAAGAACCAGTTGTGAGATGCCAGCCTGAGGTGGGTCCCCTGCCCAGATGCTTAGACCCCTGACTCTGTGTGCACTTAGGAGCAAGCTTCTCTGGAAATGACAGGGTGGGGCGGGGTGCTGAGACTGTGCTATGGGTTCCAGAACTGAAATCCACAAAAGCCAAACCAGCTTGTTTCAGCCAGGGAGTGCCACCTGCAGAGTATACGTCACCATCCTGCCTCTGAAGAGCCCTCAGCATGAGGCAAGCATGAATGGTGGCTAACCTAACCAATAAAGTTATTTTATAAGTGCATCTGCAAGCATGGAGTCGTTGGTAGCAGCCTCGGCATCGCCTCGGGGCGCCTAGGCACACAGGCCTTGAACCGTGTCAGCGCTTTTTAAAAAGTAGCCGGGCATGGTGGCACACGCCTTTAACCCCAGCACTCAGGAGGCAGAGGCAGGCGGATTTCTGAGTTCGAGGCCAGCCTGGTCTACAAAGTGAGTTCCAGGACAGCCAGGGCTGTCCAGAGAAACCCTGTCTCGAAAAACAAAAAAACAAAAAACAAAAAACAAACAAACAAACAAAACATCTCAAGTTAGCAAGTGTTGTGGTATTAAAGTTCCTAGATTTATTCTCACTGTTTACACACCCATTTGTCTCTCAAGAGAAAGAAAAACTGGGTTTGAGGGCTGGGTTTTGTTTGTTTGTTTGTTTGTTTGTTTTATTTCTGTTATTGTCATTGTTTGCCCTACACACACACACATACACACACACACACACACACACACACATACACACATACACATACACATACACACAAAGACACACAGAGACACATACAAATACATATATAAACACACACAAAAACACACATACAAATATACACACACAAATGCACACTTATAAACACATAATACACAAAGACAAACATACAAACACACAGACACATTACAAACACATGCAAATATACACACAAACACATATAAACACACAAACAAACACAAATACATACAGGCAAACACACATACAAACACACACATGGAAATACACACACTAACACACACAAATACACATACAAACACATACAATTATAAACACAAACACATACACACACACACACACACACACACACATTCTAAATGCTTTTCTTCCTCCTCCTCGCCTGTCAACCAAGTAATTCTGGACCTGAATGAACCCTGGTATTATTGCCTTAATGGCTGCTGCCCTCTAGTGGCACCTGCAAGAAACTGAACACTGCCCCACCATGCACAACCCACTTGGTTCTGGAAGAACTAAACCCAAGCGGAGCAGCCTACCTACCTACTCTCTGCTCCTCTCAGAACGCGTCTCTTGAAACCGTTCTGGTGCCTGGTGCCAGGCTAAGCACTTAGCATTGCCTTGAAGTAATGGAAGCGCACTTGCGGCCTCCAGTCAGGAAGAAGGGAAGTGGCTGAGATGAATGTATGCCAAGTTCTGACCGCCCCAACTCCAGAGTGAGCTGATGATGCCCTGGAGCCTGCTCTATGATGGGATGTAGGGATGTGTGAGCCTTGAAGATCTAGCACGGGGGGTGGGGTGCTGGAGAAGGGGGAGGGGAAGGGACACTTATGGAGGGGGTCTACTCAAACCACAACTGCCTTTCAATCTTGGCCTTAGCAACCTAGCTACCTCAACTGTATTAATTCTTTGGGATTGCTTCTACAGATGCCTGATAGAAGCAATTGAAGAGAGGGAGGAGTTAGTGTGCCTCTTGGTTTCATGGGATCTCACTCTACCTTGGGAGGGGGAAACTCAGTTCATGGAACAGAGTGTGTGGCAAGAGGCTGTTCACACCACAGCAGACCAGGAAGCAGAGAGCAACGTAGGAAGCAAGATCTGGATATGTCGTTCAAAGGCGCACTTCTAGGACCTGCTTCTGCCTAGAGTCTACCTCCTAATGGTTCCATAGCTTCCCAGCAGCACCACCAGCTGCAGAACAAGCATTCACATGGAGCCTGAGAAGGACAATCCCAGCCATCAGAGCCCACCCCAGCCTCCAGAGCCCACCCCCAGCCTCCAGAGCCCATCCCCAGCCATCAGAGCCCCCCCAGCCTCCAGAGCCCACCCCCAGCCTCCAGAGCCCACCCCCAGCCTCCAGAGCCCACCCCCAGCCTCCAGAGCTTTTCAGGCTTCTCACAACATGTTTTCACCCAA
Source organism: Mus minutoides (assembly GCA_902729485.2). Lineage (NCBI taxonomy): Eukaryota > Metazoa > Chordata > Mammalia > Rodentia > Muridae > Mus > Mus minutoides. The sequence goes on from LR751146.1 coordinate 91,659, forward strand.
CTTCAAAAGCCTTTAAAAAATATATAATTATATATTTCATATATAATCATATTATATAATAAGTATATATTATTTATGGTTTCGTGTGTGTGTGTGTGTGTGTGGTTTCTCTCTCTCTCTGTGTATGGTTTCTCTGTGTAGCTCTGACTGTCCTGGTACTCACTCTGTAGACCAGGCTGGCCTTGAGCTCAGAGATCCACCTGCCTCTGACACCTGAGTACTAAGGAGTATGCCACCTCAACTGGAACTTCAAGAGTCTTAATAATTCCAAGACCTTTCAGAAGACCAAATTTAAAGACTCTCCTGGGACTCAAGACAACCTTCTAGCCATGAGGCCCTATGAGTCAAAAGGGCGCTGCCTGGTCTAGGTCTGTAGTCCAGGGGGAGCATCCTGTTTGTAAAGGAGGGATGAGGATGTAAGGGGACGAACTGGAACTAAAGCAAAACCAAATCCCAGCAGGAGGAATGTCAACTCCTGGAGCTGCGTGTCCAGCATTTTGCTGCCCTGGCCATAGCCCTTATAATACTTGCAGTGCACACGGTCTCTTTACTTGAGTCATGCTCCTTAGAAAGTCTATGTTCCTGGTATCTGCAGCATCACAGGGTCTCCATTGCAGCTTAGACTTTCTCTCCATTGCTTCATGCCTAGACTTCCAGTCCTCTTCTACAGCATAACTACATGTCGCCTGGCCACACAGACTTTTCTCTGGAACCTTGAAGGAAACCTCCTTGACCCCGTAACTCTTGCATTCTCCATACCTAGAAAACTAGCATGGTATAAAAACAATGCCAAGTTCTGCTGCCGGCCTGAGCGGTAGCTGGGCTTCCTTGGATTGTGACTACAGAGGCCTCTGACCGCCTAGGCAGCTGAACCCAGGAAACCTCCTTGTGAGTAGGGCACCCCATTGGCACGCTCTCTTTAAAGAAGTCTTTCAAATGAGTTTGTGGTTTTATACCCTGAAACCTGTTTGATTGAAGTCTCACTAATTCTGCAATGCCCTGCGGAACCTTCCTATTGTCTTAATACAAAGCGCCCAGCTTCTTCTACTGATGTTGTTAACACTTACAGTTTCTTTACCTTTATGGCTAAACTGTGTGCTTCTTGCACCCTTCTGATCTGAATTTTTTTTAATCCTGACTTTCACTGTAAACCGGCCCCAAAGCAGCCAGCAATAGCCATGCCACAGCCTGAATGCTATCTTGATATTTCCTCCACTGAATTATCTATTACATTTCACCTTAGCCTCACTTGAAATTTCAGAACATGGGAAAAACATACATAAAACCTTTGCCATTCTGTAATGCAAATGGCTTCTAGTCCAAATTCCTTGAGTCCTTGTTCACATTTAAAACCTCAAGAGAGCTTGGCATGGTGGCACATGCCTTCGATCTCAGCACTTGAGAGGAAGTGTGAGGCAGATCACTGTGAGTTCCAGACCAGCCTTGTCTACACAGTAAGTTCCAGGACAGCCAGGGCTATAGAGAGAGAGACTCTGTCTAAAAAACAAAGCCAGCCAACCAAACCTCTCGAGCCAGGTCTTCACTGTTTGTGTTTGCATTGGCACGGGCTGGGGGTACAGGTCTATTGGCCCCCACCAGAGTCACCCACCAAGGTCTTCTTGTATCATTATGGGTTCTCTAGTTCGCATCTCCAAACCCCTGCAAATGCTCCCTGCAAACCAGTTTGAAAGGTCTAAGAACCACACCGGCAGACTTAATCATAACAGTATCCCCTTTTCCCTGACACTAATGTGCAGGATTAGTTACCTTCCCTTGCTGCGATGGCACCTGACAGACAAGTTAAGAAAAGAATGATTTGTCTGGGCTCAGGGTTTCAGTCCATCCATTCACAGCAGTGGAGGTGTATGGAAGGAGCTGTTCACAGCACAGCAGATCAAGGAGCAGAGGACAGGGTAGGAACCCGGCACTGCGTATAACCTTCAAAGTTCCACCCTAAATGACCTGCTTCCACCAGCTAGGATGATCCCTTCTAAAAGTTCCACAAGCATCCCAGAATAGCAGTACCAGGTGAGGGGCAAGTATTTATAGAATGAGTCCGTGGAGGCCATTTCAGACTTAGAATATAACGCCAACTAAGACAGGTAAAGAGAACAAGGAAAGCCACATTTCCCTCAGTTCTAAATCTCATTTCTTTCTTTCTTTCTTTTTTTTTTTTTTTTAAGATTTAGCCGGGCGTGGTGGCGCACGCCTTTAATCCCAGCACTCGGGAGGCAGAGGCAGGTGGATTTCTGAGTTCGAGGCCAGCCTGGTCTACAAAGTGAGTGCCAGGACAGCCAGGGCTATACAGAGAAACCTTGTCTCCCAAAAAAAAAAAAAAAAAAAAAAAAAAAAAAAAAAAAAAAAAAAAAAAGATTTATTTTATTTATTATATGTGAGTACACCGTAGCTGTCTTCAGACACCCCAGGAGAGGGAGCCAGATCTTGTTACGGATGGTTGTGAGCCACCATGTGGTTGTTGGGATTTGAACTTATCACCTTCGGAAGAGCAGTCGGGTGCTCTTACCCGCTGAGCCATCTCACCAGCCCCCTAAATCTCATTTCTAAATGCCTCACATGAGAGACACAAGAAAGAGATCGTCCCTCAGACTCAAACACCATCTTTCTTCATGCTACCGGTTGGTGAGGACTTACTCTGTACTAGAGGCCTGTCTTGGTTACTTTTTCTATTGCTGTGACAAGACACCAGGACCGAGGTCGTTAGAGGATAAAAGAGAGCATTTCATTGGGCTTACAGTCCAGAGAGTTAGAACCCATGTTGGTGGCAGAGAGAGCTAAGTTTTCTGAAATCTCAGAGCCCACCTCTAGTGACACATCTCCTCCAACAAGGTTACCCCACCACATCCTTCCCAAACAGTCCCACAAACTGGGGACGAAGTATTCAAATATATGAGCCTAGGAGGGGCCATACTCATTTAAACCACCACAGAACTTAACTTTTATCTCATTTGCTACCCCGTGTTGGCTATGCCACAGCTGTTAATCTTTTCCCTGTGTACTATATGTTCTTTTTACACACAAGGACTGAGACACAAGGGCCGTGGCCCACCCACCAGGGACGCATGTAGGTCACGTGATGCTGGCCACACCCACTAGGAAAGAATTAGGCCACGTGATGCTGGCCACACCCAGCTATGCCGGGTGGTGGCGCTCAGGAGGCAGAGGCAGGCGGATTTCTTAGTATGAGGCCAGCCTGGTCTACAAAGTGAGTTCCAGGACAGCCAGGGCTATACAGAGAAACCCTGTCTCAAAAAAACAAACAAACAAAAAAAGTGCGATGTTATGGGAACATGTTTCTGTTTTTATCCCAGGTGTGGGATAGGAGGCTGCTTCAGATTGCCCACAGCAGCAGACTATTTGCCTCGCGCTCCAGAATTCCTGCTAGCTACAGATAGTTTCATTCTGGGGATTCTTAGAGAGCCAGAGCCACCAGAGGGGGCAGGAGCTCGAAGGACATGGAGTGGGGAGGGGGAGGAAGCTGCTGCTGCTGCTGCTGCTGCTGCTGCTGCTGCTGCTGGTGGTGGTGGTTGATGGTGGTCCCTGCTGCTCCTGGTTGCTGTTTTTGCAGTTTAACAAGAAGTTCGAGATATCCTAATGAGACGAAGATTTGACTTGCCCCAAGAACTATGCTACCCAGCAGGAAATAGTATAAACAAGCTATGCCCCCTTTCTCCTCTAACCTACCTGGTGTTGAGATGTTGGAAGGGATTGGAGTGGACAAGGGTGAAAGATATAAAAATCCAATAAAATAGACTAAAAACAAATACGCCTACAATACCTGAATTCTCTCTTTCAGACTCAAGTAGCCAGACACTTTAACTACCACCATACTAAGGGCCGCTCTCCGTAGTCACGCTGTTTTGCCTTTGGCCACAAGGGGGCAGTATCGCACCTCACATGGTTAGACTCCAGACCCTTCAAAGATTTCCATGGCCGCCAGCTATCTCCCACGTGTGTTCTAATGCAGCGGTTCTCAGTTACGTTTCTTAATAGCAGCAAAATTACAGTTGCAACTTTGTAATGAAGTAGCAACAAAAATAATGTTAGGGTTAGGGGTCACCACAACATGAGGTGCTGTATTAAAGGGTTACAATTTTAGGAAGGTTGAGAACCACTGTCAACCGAAGACCCAGTTTTTTCCCCAGGCAAAAGCAAGTAAGGCCTGCGGGCCTCAGCTCAGAATCTTGTTCTGTTTGCAAATTGCTCTGTTTTGAGACAGTCTTGCTATATTACCCTGACCAGCCTTGAACTCCTGGCTTGAATGACCCTCTTACCTCACCGTCCTAAGTAGGTAGGATTACAGGAACCACTAGTCTCAGCTTTTCAGAGTGCTTGCTTGATTGCCTGGCTTGAACGGCATCTCAAGTGCAGTCCAAGCTAGTTCAGTCATTAAACAAATTAGTGTGATATCGAAATGTAAAACATAAAATTTACATATAATGTATATATTTCTTCATTAGTACAATTAACAAAACTCATCTAGAGGCCTATTGACTAAAGTTAACTTCAAGTATTGCTGAGTGCAAAAGGCACGTTGAGGTCTTTTCAATAAATGCAATGTAATATAAAGATATCTATGATTTCAAGTCAAGTATCACGGCACACATCCATAGTCCAAGCACTTGGGAGATATCATGATGGTCAGGAGATCAAGGCTAGCCTCGGAGTTCAAGGCAAGCCTCGGCAACATGAGAGCCAGTCTCAAAAGAGCAAAAGTCAAATCTAGGATTTCAGTGGGAACCTGGAGGAGCCTTGAGTGCTACTGTGTTTGTTGCTTGAGCTGTTCTGTGTTGTACCACAGAAATGAAGGCTGTGTTAAATTTTGATTAGCTACGTGAAGCTCTGTCTTCTGGTGCAAATGCACAAACCTTCTCTGGGGGTTTCAGGAAAAGCAGAGAATCCCAGCACAGGAGAGACGCTGGAAGAAAGCACCAGGCAGGGACTGTTCCTCTCCGTGGGCACAGCTCAATCACTTGACAAACCGCTGATGCACTCAGCAGCCCCTGAGTGCGATAAGGGCCTTGCAGCTGCTGCGCTCCATCTGTGAGAGAGCCAGAGAGCTCTCAGGGCCCATGCTATGGAGTCAGGTAGGGACTCGGAGTCATTTTTGTCTTAACAATGTAAAAGATACTGTTCCTAAGGCAGTTCGATAAAAGAACCAAGTAAAGTATAGTAAAGTATATGGATAAAATGGATAAAATGTTATTTTTTATTTCTCCTCCTCTTCTTCTTCTTCTTTCTTTCTTTCTTTCTTTCTTTCTTTCTTTCTTTTTTTTTTGGTTTTTTTTTTTAAGACAGGGTTTCTCTGTGTAGCCCTGGCTGTACTGGAACTCACTTTGTAGACCAGGCTGACCTCAAACTCAGAAATCTGCCTGCCTCTGCCTCCTGAGTGCTGGGATTAAAGGCATGTGCCACCATGCCCAGCTCTATTTCTCCTCTTCCTCCTCCTCCTCCCATATGACGAGAAGCAGTGTGACCAAAGAAGCAATAGGAGTGGCCTGAGAGTCACCTTTATTTCCTGACTAAGCCACTCATTCTACTGTGCACCCAGGTGCTGACACCACAGCTAAAATGTCATCAGGAAACTAATGGTCCCATGTGGACCTCAAACTTTCCCAGGAGGTTCCTCCTCAGTCATCCAGACGGGAGCTAATAAATGTGACTTCAGCCACTGGTTGAGAGTCGTACGCACACGGAGCCAATACATTGCTCGATTATGCAGCCGCACAAGCTTTCTCTCCTGAAAACTAGTTCATGCCCTGGGGACAAAGCCCACAAGAAGAGCAAGAAGGACTACTCTACAGACAGGAGCCAAGGCTTTGCTGTAGCACAGCCCTGGGAGCAGAGGAAGGGACACGACAGGCAAATGGCTAGGAAGGACAAAGGGCCCAGCAACCACACCCAGCCACCCTGGGCCCCAACAGGAATTGCAAACGCTGAAGACAAATGAGTTGTTTCCACCTAAGTCTGGGCTGCTGTGCACATGGCATGGACAAAGGGCACAATTACACTGGAAAATGGGTCGGAGTCCCTGGCTGGAGCAAGGAGGAAAACTGAATGGCAAATGCTGGATCTTCATAGGTCCACAGAGGATCAACAACAGCCTTGGACTTGTAGTCTATCTCAACAGACCCTGCCTCTCTTTCCCTGCTGTCCTGTTGAACCTTGGGACTTGATGAGATTAGACTCTGGAGACAGGCTGAGACAACAGAGGAGTGCCATGAGCTTCAGGCTTAGCCAGCAGTTTTAGGAGGAGATGGGAGCCAGATAAGAGCCATAATAGCTGGGTACTCAGAAGGTGGAATGAAAGTTGTTGCATAGGAAAAACCAGAAATCCCAAGTCCTCAAACAGAACTTTGGGGCACACAAGGCTTTGGGGACACACAGCTCCCTGCCTTAAGGGTAAGTCAGGAGCAGAGGAATTCTGACAACATCGAAGTGGATCCTGTGCAACCCAGAAGCAGCCGCAAGGTCATCGTGTCCCATCCTGTCATGGTTCCCTGCCCCCATCCCCCAAACTGGTCAGCCGTGCTGAGAACTGTGCACTGCTTCTGTGTGTAGAGTCTGGCTACCGCTGCCTTTACCTTCCACCTTCACTAGGACAGGTTCCAGGAGGCCTTTGATTTCTCACGCCACTAACTCTGAAGTCTAGATCAGTCTGGCAAGAAGGAGTCCCATACCAGTGCTCCAGAAGCAACCGGGATTGCCAAGTGAGCAGCTGCCGATCTCAGTCAACGAGTAGGAGCTGTCTCTGTCTCTCACGGTGGGAAGGGCTCGGATGCTGAGCAGCCAAACACATGGCAGATTTTTTTTTTCAGGAAATCTGTGGATGGGGGTTGCAAGGTGCTACCCAAAGGTAGTAAGAGACACCACCAGGATGTAGAGAATCCTTACGGGTGGGGGGAACTGTCACCTACAAATTCCTGCCTCCTTGGAGTGCAGAGACAATAGCCTCTGGTGGGAGCTGTGCGCTGCTTTGAGGCTGATTTCAAACACTCATCAATGTTCATCTCCTGTGGCTGGCCTGAAGTACACAATGTGCTTGCAGAGCTGTGCTTTTTCTGCAGGGTTGGAATCCATCTCCTTTGCCTCTTCCGGTTCCCCCGCAGGTCCCGGCAGCGCTTGGCTTGCAACTCTGTCATTTCCATCTCTCCTGTCCCCCCATCTCCATCTAGAGTCTTCTCTTTGTCCCTCTGGTAATCTCTTCTAAGACACAGCTTCAAGGAGCTCCTAATTCAGGATGCTCTCATCCCAGGCTTTTGGTAATTACATTTGCAAAGACAATGTCTCCGATGAGCTCACGCTCTAATAGTCTGGGTGACCGTGGACATGGAGTCGGGTGTTATGCAGCCCATGACACTATCCCACAAGCACTTTCCTAAGGAGGCCTGGAAGATCTTTGTGGGGGATTTTATATGTATGTTCCTACAGTACAAGCACCACAAACCCAGACGACCTTCTGTTAGATGACAAGAAAAAACGATAGTTAAAATGGGCATTATATAACCAAATGCCCGCTCTTCTGGGTTGGTGGGCACAGAGGATGGTGCACATATCCCTGAACCTACATCTTTCTCTTCATTAATTGTGAATTACCCCAAAACACATGCTGAAGCCTCGAGGTCAATGTAACAAGCCCCGTGAACCTGCCATTCAGGTGTAGTACACACTTAACATAATTTCAAATTTGCTTCCTATAATTGAAACAGCGCCTGAAACTCCTGCTACCCGCCTTCTTGGAAGGTAAGTTCTCTCTAGTCCACCTTTGCCTTCTAGTTTAACTTTATGATAGTGAGAGAGCGGTACACAGTCAGTAGAAAGTGCACTTCAGAGCTTTTAATCTTCTCCAGGCTATGGCATGCAGGACACTGTGTGGCCAAGCTAGGAAGCCTGCGGTCTGTTGAATACACTTTCGACTTCTGGTTGGTTTATTAGGTTGGGTTGTTTCATCAACAAGGAGTGCCTGGGCTTTTATTACATATTTATAGATAACAGACTGGCTAAGGTTGTCTGTGCTGATTAGCACCAGAGTCTAAACAGCCGATCTAATGGGCTACCCAGGTTGTGTCTTTAAACTGTACAGTGGCTTCACACAATGTCTCTCATTGGCTTTTCCCACAGAACATTGTGTGTTCAAGGTTTATCCACATTGACGTTTGAAGTTCCCATTCCTCCATCCCAACCGCTGCGCATTTATCTCTCTGCTGTCTTTGTTGAAGGGCAGCTGATTTTAGTCCATTACTGTTAGGTACAGCGGGTGCAGTATCTCTTTGTCCTTGCATTTAGGTCTCTCCAGGGTATCCACACACACCCCAGCGAACACCATCAAAGTATCTTGAGTTGCCAACTGTTCCTTGGAAGGCAAAGGCAGCGCCAGCTAAGACTCCGGCATCTACATCTGGGAAAAAGGTACTGCTTTCATGAGCCGCTTTAAAGTAGGTGGTGTTCTCTTTAAAGTGAGAGTCGCTGGGAACGCCATGTCTGGACACCTTCCCAAGGCCAAACACAGCTTCAGAACAATGGGCAACAGCTCATCGTTGCCACAAAGGGTGTGAGTTGGTATTAATGTTACTTTTACTTGAAATGTCTCATCTTTTGGGTGTTTTGTTGTTTTGTTTTGTTTTGTTTTGTTTTATCAGCCTGATGTGAAGTCTTAGTCAGTCCTCAAATCTCTGGGGTTGCCAAGGTGCCCAGCAGAGCACTGATCAACCAAACAGCTCCTCTGCCCAAGCCAAGACCAGCTCCCTCCACCAAGGAGGCCGTGCCTCCTTCTCTAGGCTGTGGGGAAAGCTAAGTGGCTTGCACCTTTCCTAGTGACCCACCTTGAGGGGGTATACAGTTAGAAGGGCACCTTAACACTCTTTCTCTTGCAGAAGGGGGTAGTGATGGCCCTTCAGTAGTACCCTGCCGTCCAACCCAGGGCCCACCTGAGAGAAACTGCCACAACTATCACTGCATTAGTGGACAGCGGGGGACAGGCAGGCACAGGTGAGCCAACACTAGGAACAGGCATCTGCATTGTCGCAGGAGGAGCGCAGCCTCACACGTGAGCTTGAGAGGCGTCTGTGAAGGCCCTTGCTCAGATGACCGAGAGGGAGAGGACTGTGATACCTAGAGTGGGGCCTGTCCCTCCGAGGGCTCCATGGTCACGTGGTCTGATGGTCCTCCCGTTGGAGGACAGAACGGGCTGTGTTGGAGAGCCATCATTTAGAGCCGCAGCCAATGCCGCACATGAATGTTTCATGTGTTAGCTGAGCAACTTGGATTGTAAATTCTTTAAAGGGAGGAATCATGTGATATGAGTCCTCCAAATGCTCCCCCAACAGTTAGCACAGAGCTGTGTTCATGAGTTTTTAATAACACCTATGGGATCATATTCTTTTGGGTCTCATGTAAAGAATGATAAACAGTGAATGGATTTACTAGCCCATCTGCCGCTCTCTCTCTCTCTCTCTCTCTCTCTCTCTCTCTCTCTCTCTCTCACACACACACACACACACACACACAATTGTTTTCAAAATGAGTATAAAAAGTGTTTTCAGTTCTGTGGCCCATTTCTTTCCTAAAATGTCTACGTGGTAAGGAAATAGGTTTGTTCACTCTACAGAAGCAGTAGTTGACATCTACCAGGTTTAATTGACTTGCACTGAAAGACAGACTGAACCCTGAAGCCCAGGTCCACAGGCTTCCTGGGAACTCTGTCCTATGGCTGAGTGGTCCTTGTTTTCCCTCCTGTCCCCAGTCACCCAGCCTTACCAAGTGCCCCAGATACATCCGGACTTTTGTTCTGCATAATACAAAACATCAACAGAGGTCCACTTCTGACATCAGCACAGCCTGCCAGGTAGCAGAACTGGATAGCTGCCAGGGATTTGTGAGCTGTGACTGGCCAATCTCTATGCTCACTGAGGAAAGTCTGTGTACTGTTTCAGAACAGACAAAAGAACAGACTGGGTAAGTCTCCAGGTGAGACACCACTCTGGGCAGGTGTTCCAGCATATGTTGCTGCTGGTATAAATAACACACACACACACACACACACAAGAGCTCAGGAAGGACACTCTAAGAGTCCATAATAAAAGGAGGATGTTAAAATCTATTAAAGTAAGTTACTGTCTGTCATGTACCTATAATGTCAGCACTTGGGAGGCTGAAACAGAAGGATCTAAAGTTCAAGGCCAGCTCATGCAACATACTGAAAATAGGCAAGGAGGAAGTAGAGAAGAACAAGTTGTTAGGTACTGCTCTTCTGAAATTTTTGAAAGGGAAAAATTTGAGGTGGGGTGAGGGTGGGGAAGACTTTTCCGAAAAAGAAGAACCCTATCTTGCCAAGAGATACTTAAAGCAGGATTATCCTAGACTGTAGATGGGTTAATATTTTACTAGACTTTGTCCTGGATCTTATATTGCTTTATTAGTAGGAATTTTTAATATTCCTAGAATTTAGTCTCATCCCTAGCATCTAAAACTCAACAGAAGGCTGACTACATATGAGAAAGGAAAGAGGTTCCTTTGTTTTTATTGGCTAAGGTGAGATCTTTTATGCCTGTAGCCTTTGGTCACAATACTAGAAGATAGGTGACGTTACTAGTATTTTACACAGAGGGAAACCAAGGCTCAAAATGGGTAACTGTTGCTCAAGGTGCTAACCAGCCAGTAAGTGGCAGAGAAGGGAGGCAGCCCTGCTCACCTATTTCTCAAATCTTTATCTGGATGCTACGGTGCTAAGTGCTGAGTCTATAGGTACATATGCGTTTGTGTGTGCCGGGGTTAGGGAACACACAAGATATTTTTGTTGTTGTATTCCAAGTTTACTGAAAATATTACAGCACAACTGAAGACTCCATCTAGTGTTCTGACATTCGTCCCAGCTGAGAGAGCAGCAGGCAGATCTGCTCAAATCCAAAGCTTCTGTGTGTCCTTATGGTGACAGGATCTACCTCAGTGGTGGACTGACTCAAGACTCAGATCTCAGAAACAGCACTATCTCTCCTTCCTCTCCAGTCCCCATCCCACCCCCGCAGTCTGAAGAACTATGGCTCATAGGTGTCTCTGAGCAGGCTTCATCAGAGGCCACACAAAGTCCACTCCGGTGCAGAGCTGGGAGTGAGGCTGATCTGATGTCCTGGTGTGGAAGTCCAGGTTGTCCGGTGCATCAGAGATGACCTGGACCACCTTCCTCCTGGTTCTGGAGCAAAAGTAGCAGGTGTTCGTAGGTCCTGGTAAAAAGAGGAACCAGGAAAAGATATTTTGTTTTACAAACTTGCCCACCTATGTCCTCAGAAACCTCCTACACTGTCAAAGACTCCCAGCTGTTTCCCACAGCTGCAGAGTTCCTGAAGTGGGTTGGAGGGTGGCTAACAGAAAGGAGAGGGATGCTAGGGTGACCACCAACACCCCTGATGTACAAGACAAGGAAAGGGGCCCGAGAAGGGAGTCTAAGAAAGCAATGTCAAGTCCAGGGGCACTCTGGACAAGCGTCTGGGAAGTGTTACAGGTTCTAGATCCCAGAGCTTCCAGGTTGCTCACAAAGGGCAAGGCCGGCCATCTGTCATCTTCAAGGAAAGCCAGAAACTGTGGAAAAATCCGAAGCTTCGGGGACTTAGCCACTCGAGCGGCAGGTGGGGAGGTTGGGAGGCACGGAAAGCACCACAGCCACCGCCCTTCCTGAAAGGTTCGGCTGTGCACGCTCCGTGGTGAGCAAGGAACCCAGCTCTCAAACCTAGGGTCCCCACCCAACTCCCCCTCAAGCTTTGATTGGCCCGCTCCTTCCCTAGACCAGCCAGTCAGAAGCTTGTTACCAAGGCGGAGCTTCCCTCCGACCCGGCGAAGGCTGCATCCCCACTGTTGTTGCCGAGCAAGCAAAGCTGCTTTGCAAAGCTCGTTCGGTGGTTTAAATCCTAGCCAGATGCTACCGTGGGGGCTGAAGGACGAGGGTGGGTGGGTGGCCCAGGGCTCCACCCTAGTTACACAGCCCGGAGGCAGGGAGCAGACACCTGCCTGCCCTCGTCGCCCCAGCCAGCCTTCGCCCTCCTCCCCTCTGCTCCCCCTTGCTGGGCAGATCTGATTCAAAGCAACCGGTGGTGGGACCGCCAGGTGCCCAGCTGTCCCAGCCGAAAGGCCTCGCCTTTGCCGCCGCCCCAGCGCCGCCGAGCAAGACAAAACTGCCTCCAGGAGGAGGTGCTCACACCACCAACTCACAGGTTTAGTTAGGGCCGCCCTGTGAAATGCAGACAATCCTGTCTGCTATGGGCAGGACTGGACGGGCTAAAAGCCAAAGGAAAAAGGAGACTTAAATGGCAAGCCACCAACCTGTTTAAATTGAGCATCCATCTAAAGATCTAGCCAGCAATGCCCGGGCAGCTACAAAAACAGAATCTGAACCAAAGTGCCTCGAGACCCAGAACAGACCTAGGGCAGATGAAGAAGGGCACAAGCCGGAACGGGGTCTGTTGAACAGGACTTTCTAAGCACATGGTTTCGGCCATAGCTCAGTCCCTAACAGATGGGAAGACCTAGGCAAATCTACACCTTTGCAAAATACTCTTTTACCCTCATGTCCAATCCCCCAATCCCTATTTCAGTCTCTATCCAATAGCCTTAAATGTGTGCACACTCACCTGGGGGATGATGAAAATATTAATATTTAATAGCAGCTACTGTGAGGTTAGTATGAGCCAGCACTGTCTGGGTGCTTCTATCCGTCAAACCCAACAACAGAATTAAGGAGAGAAACGTTTGTCATTATGTCAAAGCTATTGATAAGCTATGTAACGCCTACTATCACGAGGCATGCAGGTAATATGTCTTTTCCTGGGGACCCCTGCCAATCTTGATCGTCAGGTTGTAATCTTCTGGCCAGGTGCGGTAGTGTGTTCTTGTAGCACTAGCACTTTGTTGGCTGAGGCAGGAGGACCAGGAATTTGAGTGAGTCTTTGTAGCCCTTCCTCCAGTATTGCCACGAAAGTGGTGGCTCAGCCGGGTGTGGTGGCACACAAGCCTTAAATCTTAGCCCCCAGGAGGCAGAAGCAAGCAGATCTCTGTGAGGTTTGAAGCCAGGCTTGTCTAGACAGGAAAACTCAGCTAAGAGAGAGAGAGAGAGAGAGAGAGAAAGAGAGAGAGAGAGAGAGAGACTTTACAAAAGTCCCTAGGAACTAGGTCCAGCCCCCCTCAGAATTGGGAGGGAATGAGGGAGGACTAGGGGAAACGGGAATGTTTCATGTTAGTGAATTTTACCACAATTTTAAAAAGAAGAAGTCAGACAATCTTCTAGCCCACGTGTCCAGTCCCGGTTAACTGAACAAGTTTAGAGCGTCTTCAAGCACCAGAGACGCTCCCCTAAACTTCAGAGCTTTGTGGTCTATTTCCAAAATAGGGCAGACACAAACTTGGAAGTTAAGGAGTGATAGGCAAAGGTACTGAGTGCCTGAGAACTTGGCAGGCAGTCCTACTTTACAAGCAATTCCTTCTCCTTCTTTCCCTCCCCTTCTCTCTCATCCCCCACCCCTCCCAGCCCGCACCCTTTCCCAGCTCATGGAGGGAGCACACCATCTGTCTGCCCGCCCCCCTCAGGGACTTAGGTCCTTTATTGAGACCTTTAAATAATTAAATGCCCCAAAGCTTCCCCCGCATTGATCCCAGCCCCGGGCCTGGGGTGTTATTCAAAGCCCAGGAGCTGGGCTGGAGAGCTGCCAACCCCACCGCCTCTATTCAGCTCCTTTCTTTCCCCAGCTCAGCTGCCGGGCTATGGCTAATAGAGCTTTTCTCCTGCTTTTGCCTCCTTGTCTGCCAAGCACAGTCCGGAGTTTGGGGGTGAGGGGCAGTAGGGAGAAGACCATCAGGTCCACTATGCACTCGCAAAGGGACCGGACAGGGACCGGACGGAAGACCGTAGAAGGGGTAGACCAGCCTGGCCAGCCTCCGTGGAGGAGCGAGGACTTTATTAAGCCAAAGTGAGGCTAGGAGTTGTCAATCACCTGAGCGGTGTGGGGCTTGGTCAGCCTCCTCACTCATGCAAATAACCCTGGTGAGTAGCCGAAAGTTTGTCTAGACACAAAGAAACCGTGCGTTCTCCTCCGGCTACCCGCCCTCCCTCCCGCAGCCACCCGGCCCTGCGACAAAAGGCCGGGGCCCAGCGGTGCGTGAAGAGTGAATGGGCGAGACCCTGCCTAGTGACGTCCCACTAGACAGATGGCAACAGTTGCCCTGCACCAGTTGCAGGCCTTCTTTCATTCTCCCCCCCCCAACCCCCCATAAAGGAGGAAGGCCGGGTGGCTCAGGAGCTCATCAGCGTCCCCCACCTCGTTGGGGGGTGGGGGGAAGGGCGAGGCCCAGGAGGTGAGAGGCAGGCGAGCTGACGCTGGATGTTTGGCTGCCAAACAAAAAGGTTGCTGAAAGGCCGGCTACGGGCCCAGCTTGCCCATCTGTGCGCCTCTGGGGAGCTCTGCCCCCAACGCTCCTCCTCGGCTTCTGGCCAGCCATAAGCAGAGCCGGGGCCTCTGGGAAGAGAGACCGCGCTCGGGGCAGCTCACTAAGCCGCAATCGTTGGGGCTTTTGTGTTCTCAGGCTGTCACTGAGGGGAAAATCCCTTGACCTGCATTGTCTTTCCTCTTCAGAAATAGGTTAAATGGAAAATCCAAGCCCTGAGGGGCAGATGGAGAGCCGAACTCTGTGGTTAACTAACAGAGGGAGTCGTTGGGAATGGGCTAGTAGGCCAGGAGTGGAAGCTCCCTTCTCAGTCCTCTGCTTGCTGGGACCAGTCATCCGGAGGCTGTCTCAGTTGCAATTTCCTCTGCAAATTGGGGTAACAACACTCACCACTGGTACCTCCCAGCATGGTGGAAACCAGCTGCTGTGCTAGCCGGTTCTCTGTAAACAGCAGAGAGGCCGTGGGAATACAAGGTTTTATTCTCTGTGTCCACGCGTTCCTTCACACTATCCCGGAGTAGGAATGGCACGTTAGTTTTGTGAAGTGACATAGACATCTAAGAGAACAAAGAGCCCGCACCAGGCTCCAGAATCCCAGATCCATCGCTCCTCTTTGTCTGCCTTCAAACATCAGTCTACCATGGTAGATATCTGGCCTAACACGTGTGCAACTCTAGATTCCATCCCAAAACTCCTATTCCAGAACTAGACCATTAATTGTGAGGACGACGAGATGAAACTGTTTCATGGCCAAAGTGTGCCGGAGTTACCATCCTGATAGATACCCTTGGGCTCTGGCCTGAGAACCCTAGCTGCCCTCTCTGCAGAGGGACTGGGCCATATGGGGGAGGGGTCACTGCTGAGGGAGCACCGGGGAACCATGCCAACTGCCATCAAAGCTCACCTCTGTGTAACCACTATGTCTTGCTCTTCCACCCACCCTAACCACCTATTGTTCCCTTTGGCCAAGGTGCAGGTACTCAAGCTGGTCTGCCTTTCTAGCCTTCAGCAGTAAGACAGTAAAGATGTGTCTTCCTGCCACAGTACTTCTCAAGACATCTCTTTCCCAGCCCTCGCTCAGGCTCACCTCACCCACGTCCGATCATCCCCTTGTCCAGCAATGATGGCGGCATTTGGATAGAATGCATTGATCTGTGTTTCCCTTAGATTGCATTTAATCCTGAAGAGTCAGTACCTTGGGTATAGTACTTTTATGTGTAATTGTCCTGCCACCTCCTGCTGACTAGTGACATCCTGAGGACCAACTCTTGTCCATTGGCCCCTGGCCAACCCCAAACTCTGTGCATAAGTCCATCTCTGCACATAAGAAGCTCTCATTCAGTGACACTCTTTGCCTGCCAGATAAAGGACTGAAAGTTGAAACCATATATACGGTCCTTCAAGCTGTCATGTGCACCCAGCTGCGTATAGCCCTGTACAGCCTGCTGCACTCTGAGGCTGACAGTAACCCTGATCAACCCTCAAATTCACATAGCAGTGTGATCTTAACAAGTGTATTTACAGCCTGTTGAAGCCTTCTGGGTATATTTGAATACTGTCCTAGGACATAATCAGTGCTCCATTTTTCCCCCTGGGTGGTGCCAACAGAAAAGCCTATTGACCAAGCAGTAGCTGTGACAGGGAAGTGATTTGCCTTTTGTAAAAACAAGAGAAGCCACTAAGCCCTGAGCCTCCACCCTGAGCTGGACTGGTAAGAGAGGAAGTGGGTCACAGCCAACACAGGAGTTTCTGTGTTTTGCATTAGGGCTGGGAAGTCAGGGGCTGGAACTCCAGGCTGAGGTGAAGCAATCAGTCCGTCTAGCTGGTTGGTCTGTATTGGACTAGGACTTTTCTGACTGGAATGAGTCAAAGGGCAATGGAGACTCCAGTGCACGCCTAGGACCGACAGGCTGTTCCCTACAGCCAACAGCCCTTGTCCCAGCTTCCTGTTCTGCTCCGTGTTTAATACAGACACTGTGGAGGGTGTTGAGCAATCTCGGAGCTGATCTCATAACCCTTCCGTTCAGGTTCAACTATGACAGATAAACAAAGACAACACTATAGAGAACATGTGCACCCCCACACACACACACAAGCACACTCACTCACACACAAATGCACACTACCACTGCCAAAGGCAAAGCCAGGCATGGTGGCACATGCCTAGAACACCAGCGCCCCAGAGGCAGGACAATCACTGCAAGTTGGAGGCAAGCCTGAACTACAGAGACCACGATTCAGAAAAAGAAAAGAAAGAAACAAAGAAAGAGAAAGACTGTAAAAATGGCAGGATTTACACACACACACACACTCACACACACACACACACAAGTGTAGGGGGATATAGATGAGTGGTAGAGAGCTCAATTAGCTTTCAAGAGGCCCTGGGTTCAGTCACTGCCACCACCACCAAGATAAAAACCACTATAGAAATGGTAACAATGGTCCAAGACGAAGCAAGCAGTCCAAGCCTGGGCATAGAAGATGCGTAAGGACTGGATTTCAGACTGGTCACCTTCTCTACTACCTGCAGAGAGTAAATTGTGATGTGGTATAAATTCTGTGCCTTCCAGACCAGAAGGCTAACGGCAGCAGGGAGACATGGGAGAAAGGCTGGATTCAGCATGGCTCTGATAGTAATAATGATGATAACGATGCTTCCTCTTAATCTCTTTACCCTCTTGCTTTCTGCCTCTTCTTTCCTCCTCCTCCTCCTCCTCCTCCTCCTCCTCCTCCTCCTCCTCCTCTGCTTCTGTTTATTTAAGCAGTCCTATATTTGAGTTTCTTGCCATTTGCTAACAGTGTGTCTGTGGACAGTTTGCTTAACCTGAGCCTCTGTTTTCAGACTGACAACCTAATAACGTCTACCCCACGGAGCTGCCCTGAGGGTTTAATGAAATGAGGTACATCTCACTAATGTTATGCATTATTATGGGTTTTGTCAGCCGTCACAAACATAACCACAGCAAAGGAGAAAGACAATAACACTCTCATGCATCCATTTACAGCATTGCTGAAGTCCTACTATGTACCAGGCCCATTGTAAACACTACAGACACAACACGGGATCCAATCCCACAGCCTGGCAGGGGAAGAGAGAGAAATGAAACTATGTAGAGATGTATTCATTTCAACTCAGATGAAGAAAATGGGACCAAAATCACTGCCCTGCCTACCTGGATGAGCGGCTGGGGAGAGACCCCAAACTTCTTGGTTTTGCCCCAAGCTGCCTGTGGCTGGGATATAAGGGAATCAAGGTAAGAGGCATTTAGGTGTTTCAAAGCATGAGCTATGAATATCGAGACTTTTCCAGGGTCTCCTGCAGACAATTCCATCTGTCTCAGGGCAGGGGGATGAAGTGGGTGACCTGGTATGATCTGAGTTTCTTACACTGGGATTTTAATTAATAGTGGTCAAGGTCCTTCCTTGCAGGGGTGGAGTGGGAGAGGGTTACCCTCACTTTAAGCCCTGAGCCCTCCTTCCCCTCCAGAGGGGAACTGGGATCAGAGATGTGAACATAGTTCTTCCATACTGTCCTAGGACATAATCAGTGCTCCATTTTTCCCCCTGGGTGGTGCTCCCTTCCCCGTGACTCACCGGCAGCCCTGCCCTGCCCTGCCCTGCCTCCCTCCTTATCCATCACTGTTTACACACTCTCTTAAAAGTCAGGTGTCAAGAGGCAGCTGCTGTTTGTGGTCTATTCTCCTCAGATACAGCAGTGCGGACCTCCCACAGCCGGCTGCCATTGGCTAAGAAGAAACCAGAACTGAATCCCTCCTCGCTCCAGCCAGCAAATAGAGAGGGTACAGGAAACACCTGGAGGAGAGGGCAGCTGGCAAGGGAGGGCTGCCTCTGCCAGGGAGATGAAAGGTTTGGGGGTGTAGGGGCCCAGTGGGGAGGGGGAGGGGGGAGGGGCCCAGTGCTTAATCGCACTGTTCTTGGTATCCACCAGCTGCCCAGAACTGACAGCTGAACTGCTCAAGTGATGTTGCCCCTGCCCTACCCCCACCCGACACCACACACACACACACACACACACACACACACACACACACACACACATACATACTCGGTCGACCCTCTTGGACACTAGCTCTTACAGTGCCAAGACAAGAGCAACCATCCAGAAAGACTCCTTGGAGGGATTTTCATCTGTTCACCTCCAGCCTCTGACTTCGAGTCTCTTTAAATGGAGTAATTTTGAACCACAGGTCCAAAGCATGACAACAGATTCCTTAAGGGATGTACAAGCCCGCCTTCCAGGAACACATGTCCACTTATTTGCAAATATATTTATCTAGCTGTCCACCTGTATATGCCCATTTGCTACATATTATCTCAAGCTGTGGTTCAGAGTGAAGGCGTCTTAACTAGAAAATCAAAGGGCACTCTACTGCCCTTGTCCACCCAGAAGACGTTGGCTAGCGTGGAGATTTGGTACACGTAAACAGACTCAACTTAGGAAGCTCCTTCGCCCTTCTTAGAAGAGTCCCCAAAGAGAAGTGTCTCTTTCAGACCCAGAAAGGGAGGATGTGGAACAGGAGCAAACCTTCCAGCTGCCTGTAGCCATTAATTGGTTGTGTCTTTTCATTTGACCACCAGTGACCTTAGGCCCACTCTGCACAAAGTGGGTCACAAGCCATGAAGGGGAATAAAAGACTTGAGGTCCCCGCTGTAGAGATGCTTGTGGTGGCAGTGAGAAAGGGGACCCAAGCTTGTCGACAGGAAACAATATAAGAACTGCTCCTGGAAGCTGGGGTGTAGCTCAGTTGGTAGAATACCCAGTTGGCAGTATGAACAAAGCTCTGGGTTTAGTCTCTAGAATGAAAACTAGGAGTGGGGATGCCCACGTGGAATCTGGCACTCAGAAGGAAGAGGCAAGGGAATAAAAAAGAGCCCAAGATCATCGCCAGGTACATTCTGAGTTCAAGGCCAGGCAGGGCAATGTGAGGGGGGAAAAATAAGAGTATGAGTATATACTAATTGCATTTATTCTGAGTTTAAACAGTAGTAAACTGTGTGTCCATCATAAAGCTCTAGAATGAGCTGTGTTCAGAAAGTGTGCACAGCTTTCCTAAGCCCCGAGGTAAGTTTATACTCAGCAGTCTGTGCAGTCATTTGGTGCAAGCATCAGAAGAGGCAGGAAGAGGAAGAGCAAGCGTGCATTCTCGTTTTGTTTCTGCTCTTTTTTCTTTTGTTTGTTTGTGGAGTGCTTTGTTTTGTTTTGTCTTTTTTACTTTGTTTGTATTTTGATTTTTTTGAGATAGGGTCTCTTAGTATGGCCCTGGCTGTTCTGGAACTCTTTCAGTAGACCAGGCTGGCCTTGAACTCACAGAGATCTGCCTGCCTCTGCCTCCTCATAAAAGGTGTGAGCCACCGCCGTCCAGCACATACATTCTGCTTTAAGACCATGTCCACCCTCCCCCTTCTGGTGATGCCAGCTTTGCTTTCTTCCTCTGTGGTCAAGGCTATTGTATCTCAGTGAGCTTAGGACAGTGGTATTGCAAGGTGTCAGGGTCAGTGCCTGGGTATACAGGAGAGGTGTTCAAACCCCAAAGAAAGAACTTCTGTGTCACACATACACTGTCAAAGCAGAAAACCTTACAGACATGGGCAGGGCTTTAGGGCAGCAGTTCTCAGCCCGTGGGTCATCAAGATCCCTTTGACATATCTCTACCCCCCCCAAATATTTACATTATGACATTCATAAGAGTAGCAAAATTACAGTTATGAAGTAGCAATAAGAATGATTTTATGGCCAAGGGTCCCCACAACATGAGGAACTCTATTGAAGGGTCGCAGCATTAGGAAGGCTGAGAGTCACTGCTTTAGAGAAAGACTAACAGGAAAGAATGTGGCAAGGTAAGGGGTCCCGACTTTGCATTTATTTCCTTCTTGGGGTTGGGAATGGACTGAGAAGCAACAGGAATAAAGGACACAAAGCAATAGAATCTGTGCTTGTCCCAAGATGGTGGCCAGGCAGAGAGTGAGCCTGGGGAGGCCCAGAGAGGCTGCCAGCGTGCGTGTGGGTAACACGGACAAGATGTGGGCTATGTGTGGTCAGGGAATGGGACAACTTTCAGGGACCTTCCCCCCATTCCATCTGGAAACAGAAATGCAGGTGTGAGAGATGACTTACCATATCTTGTTTTAAGATTGAGAAAACTGATAACTCACAAGCAGGGAAATCCCAGGATCCATGACTTCAATAGCATCGCCAGCTACTGCCAGCCCTGAAGCTAAGCTCTTCGAGTCCCAGTGCTATCCCCATTGCCTAGCAGCTAACCCAGATCAGCCATGAAAGGGATGCTGTTGGACCTGGATGGGGCTTCTACAGCGGTGTCTCTATTCGGCTTCAGCAGCCAGTCAGAGTCCTTCCCCAGAGCCGCCCAGTCTTCTTCTCTACTGGTGATGACTGTGTGAATGTATGTAGGGAGTTAACAGGTAACTAAGCCTTGTTATGCTGTGTCAATAATGGCAGGTTCTCAATCCCTAAGAGTTGGCAAGATTCAAGGACGTAAAGTTTCTTAAGAAGATGTAATCGCAGGCTCCCAGCAAGTCAGATATTTTGAGCTGAAACGCACTCCTCACGAACATTCCTGAGTGGACTTAAGTTTGTTTTTAAAGATCGCTTCTGATCTGAATTCTTTTCAGCTCCCATTCTCTACTCTGGTCACCACCCACTTTCCCTCACTGGGTCAGTATTCACCAGCACCTACGAAGGACCAGACACCATTCAGGCAAGGGCCTGACCCACATTCCAGCTTACTGTAGATTTAGAGTTACAAAGAACAAGGCACCGGTGAGAACCGACCATCATGAGAACTCGAAAGAAGGCCATGTTGTCTAAGAAAGAGCAGCCACAGAGGAGTTCCCTGGTGGTCTGATAGCTTGAGGCTGGGAGTTCAACCAGGGTGGGCGGAAGAGGCATTCCTTGGGCAAAGATTAAGAAACCACAGCCCCTTACACAGGTGACTGGGAGCCGGCTGAGCATGGGGGAAGCAGAGGCGGGCCCCTGTGTAGCTTTAGTTACATTAGAAACAAGGCGGAATGTGTCTTCATAAAGATGGGAGCCTGTCTGTCTTTACCAGTGACATCCTCAATACAGCAACTTCCTCCTCCCGTGAGGGCTGAAGGGAGAACCCCGTCTCTTTCTTCATTTCTGGATTCATCAGAGGTCACACCCCAGGGCCCTATGCATATAGATATTATCAAACAACAATAACAACAACAGCCATGGCCTGGGTGGAATGTAGCTTAGACAGCAGGGCACTTGCCTAGCATAAACAAAGCCCTGGGTTTAATCCTCACCCTTAACTCTATAATCCTGGTACTTAAAGGGACACAAACGGGAGCATCTGGAGTGCAAGTTCATCCTTGGGTGCATAGCCAGTTCTAGGCCAGCCGGGGATACCTGAGACCCTGTCTCAATAAACAAACAAACAAACAAACAAACAAACAAAGCAGGAGTATCATGTATCACAGTCTCTCTTGCGTAGTGACAGTGGACTCGAGCCAAGGACTCTAACAGGACTTGAGCTCACTCTCTGGGCTCAATCCAGCCTCTCCCCAGCTGTCCTTAGTCATTTACTGCCTGCTGTCCGTCAGAGTTTAAATGCCCTCTCCCTGGGTGCTGGTAAATAAAGCAGCATTTATTCTAACCCACCCAGCTGTTACTGCCTCTTATCTGATGTACTCCAGACAGCCTGTCCGGCTTACTGGACAAGGGTTGAACCAAGGCCCGCCCTCGTTTGTGGGATGCAGGGTGGCAAGTGGTATAGGGCCAGGTTTCTGCTGGAACAAAAACAACATGGAGCTTCTGGGGAACCAGGCTATCAAAGCAGGGGAAAGGCCGTGCATTCAGGGCAGAGCCGTGCTGGAGATCACTATCTCAAGGCCTGGCGGCCTCTGAGACCGGATTTAAATGGTTTCTCTGCCAGCTATGCAAAGAAATGGTGTGGAAACAAAGCCAGAGAGCCCAGGTTTGCCCTTCTCAGTTTCCCCATTCATTTGTCTTCTGGGAAGGAAAAGCATGTGGTGTGAGTCCACAGACTGGCAAAGCTGCTATTGGAGAACCCCTTCCCCACCCACTTTGTGTGTGAATTAGCACGTAGCTGGTTTGCTATTAATCAACAAGCAGGCCCTTAGAGCCAACACAATCAGAGGCCTAGAAAGTAGCAAGGACACCATGTCTTTTCCACTAGAATGACAGGGGTCATTCAGTCAGTGAGCCTGTTTTCATATGATCCTCACACAGGCTCTAGATGAAGGAGGATTTTTAAATAAAGGATTGAGGGAAGAGGCCCCAGGACTGCATCAAACCTCAACCATTCCTGAAGATACTACCAGGTTCTATTACTTTCTTCATTTGATACTGACCTAAGACCAATTCAGGGAACTGGAAAAGATGAGATTAATTTCCATTAGTAATGACAATTCTTATTCACTGAGTGTTGGAACTAGTCTAAACCACTGATAGGCTATGTGACTTGTAATGGGTTGCATTTGAAATCCCACTCCACACCTGGGGGAACAAAAGCCATGTTGTCCCAGATAACCCACTCAGGGGGCAGGGAGTAGCCCTGAAAGTGGGCCTCCCCAGGGCACCGGGTACTTATGTCTTCATTCTCTCCTTCCTCATACGTCCACCTTATTATTTTTGGGAATGGAAACCTTATCAAGCAGGAGTCTAATGCAAGCCAGAGAAGATGAACTCCCGACTCTGTGCCCACCTAAACGACCTTTCTGTTCAATGTGACAGAAATGGTTCTCATTTCACCTTCAGTGTTTGCCAATGGTGGGGATGGTTTAGACTAAGAACAAGGACAGGGGCACTTGGGAAACTTTAATTTCACACCCACACATATATCTGTTCTCTCCTCCTTTCCCCTTGCTCTCTACCTCTCTACCCCCTTCCATCTCCTCTTCTCTCTTTTCCTTTCTGAGACAGAATCTCTGTAGCCCAGGCTAGCCTCAAAGTCACAGGTTTCTTTCTGCCTCAGCATCCCAAAGGCTAGGATTAGAAGCATAAGGCGCCATCCTCAGTTCACCCTGCTGACCTCTAAGACAGGAAAAACTGGGAGATTTCCCCAAAACCTTCCCAGCTACTGACAGAAAAGAACCAGGACCACAAAGTGTACATTCACCCTGTCAACCACAAGCTCTATTGCAAAACTCTCCTGAGGTCAGGCACACCAGCTGCTGGTGCTGACCTGGAACCACCGTGCCCTTGAGTCCTCAGTATCCTTTCCTACCCAGGGCTGCTACGGGAGCCAGTGCCAGACCCACAGAAGTGGTTTCTTCCTCCTGGGGCTTATTTTTGGCAGCATCAAGGGCTCCTCCACCCAAACCTTATCAGAAGCCAGGATGGGCTTTTAATCTACAGCTACCAGCACCTTGCCCAGACTCTCTGGGGAGGGACATTATCATGCCCAAACAGCTGACCATACACAGGACCCTAGGCCACCATGGTTTCCAACTAAGCCACAAGGAAGCTGAAAGCCTAGTTTCTGAGCCCAGGCAAGCCTGTTACTCCACCCAGAACCCTCAAACCTCCAGCCAGTAGGTATTCACTGCTCCTTCTGATATTGGCCAGATCTAAAAATAGTAACATCTTCCTGGATCACAGAACTCTCTGTACAAACTGAGCAGACATTATTAGCCTACCAAGAACCAAAAGTAAGCTCAAGATAAACCCACCATCCTTGGTTTCCCTGACAAAGATGGGGCTGACCTCTCTCCTTGGCCTCCAGACAACCGTTCCTGAATTTCCTTCAGCCTTCTACTAAATGATGAATTGTCCTTTTAGGAGTGTGGCCTTTCAATAAGAAACAATAAGATATATGCTAACTTTGAATGGAATGACAGAACAGAACTCCGAGGAGGGCAAGCACTCGTAGATCCCCACCATGTCCTTGCATCCACAGAGAGACAAATAAAAATGGTTCTGTTCTTGTGGCAACCCAATTCTATTTGTGACCCAGATGCCTTGACTTCTCAGCCTAGGCACAGAATACAGACAGATGCACACAGCTTCCCTGACCTAACTGTGACCAAAACCACCCAGGACAAACTGCATATCTGTATGCAAAGTCATGGAGAATGAACAGAAATAAAGAGAGTTGAAAATTTCAGAGCAGCTCACTTCTAGCCAAGAAAAACACCCAGTGTGGGTCAAAATGAACCTGTAGCTTTAGTGGGGAGCTGAGTGTGTAACAAAATTTTAAAAAAAGAACCAAGTCGATCGTGACAGATTATTATTCTTGCATAGACCCTCTTCACGTGGTCAAAGGTAGTTATAAATGAATAATAAGCCATGGGGTCTCACCCCATGTAGGCTCAGAAATAGCTGCTCTCCAGCTAAATTGTGCCACTGGCGTTCCACCACGTGTGGCCCCAGTGCAGAGACCCTGAAGCCCAACTGCTCCTGTCTAACAAGGCAAGAAGAATGGCAGTTGACAAATGGTGGCCGAGGTGACAAGAGCCTCTATTCTAGGAATGGCAGATCGTCTTGCCTCAACCTGTGAAAGGGGTCATCCTTTGCTCACCACCAGTGAGTGGCCTGTGAAAAGCAGGGTGTGTTTTAACTACTTTTAATATTCATTGACAATATAGCCTAGTCACTAGGTATCTGCATGGGGAGTGAGTGGTTCCATGAGCCTTGTAGATGCTAAAGTCTCCTTTATAAAATGGCTTAGCAGTTTTTACTTGAGTATCCCACACACACACACACACACACACATACTATAAATCCTAAAATGGTCTGCAGTGCCTAATGCATGGGAAATAGTTGTTAAACTAGACCGTTCCCAGAATGGCAAGGAAAAGTCTGCACATGCCCAGTAAAGACACTGCCACTGTAGACCGGTGCGGCTGTGCATGAACGGGACGTGAAACAAACCATGCTCAAACGCTGGCCTCACGGGTGACCTTTGGGACGCCAGGAGGAGCATCAGAGTGTGCTTGTGCAAAACTGCAGTCGCATCGCATGCACTGGTGGGCTTAGTGTGTGCCAAGCCAAAGTCGTGTGTTTGGGGAACTTCCTGAATGTTTTTTTTTATATAGTTTCCAGCCGTGGTTGGTTGCTTGCGCAGATGTGGACACAGCTGGCCAGCTTTACAATGTGCTGAATGTCCAAGAGTAAAAGTATGGAATAGGCTGCAGAGTGTGCAGATAACATATTGGGGTTGTTTTTAGAGACCTGTGACAATATTCCTCACAAGAAGACAGAAGTATGGAGCCACCTCCCAGGGAGAGGGGATGCATGGAAGCAACCTTGTCACAAACCTAGGGTATCTTTTATAACGTCTGCAGATGGAGCTCAGGACAACTGATGAAACCCAGACAACACGAAGAAGGGGTTTGTATCTAAGAGGGAGATGCCACCTTCTCTACACAATACACGATCTGCTACATTTTTATTAAAAACAAAAAAAAGAAAGTTTACATTTTGTCCATAAAGCTGTACAGTCTTCCATATAAAAGCACTATTATACAAATAGTAACCTTTGTCTTTTCTGTCGGAATAGCTTACAAACTTACCACTATTTCTTATTTTTACTTAATAAGAGAGACAGGCCTGTTCAACAGTCCAGCTCTAGGGTTTTGTCATTTCTAAAGTGAACACGGACAGTGAAGAATTAAAGATTTAAGCATGAGACCAGGAGGCTACTCCTAAAACGGCAGGGACCTGTGTGTGGACAAAACACAAGAACCATCTGGAACAATTCACAGCTTTGTTGCGATCCACAGCTCTCAGGTCTGTGGGCCCAGAGTTAAGGTTAAAGCAAGAGAGACAAAGCCACCTGGGAAGGCTGTGCGAAGCTGGGGCCTGTCTGCCAGGGCAGACAGAGGGTTTGGTAAATAGCACCTTTGAGCAGAAACTGAGGAGCTGAGAAATCTAGGACAGAGGATGCCATGGCGGCGGAGAGAAACGGGGAAGGGGATCCTCACCAAGGGGTGAGAGGCTGGCTCTAGCTCTGTCCTTCAGTTTGAGAGACTCAAGGCCTTCTGAGAAGCCCTCATCAGTGTCACTGAAGCTGAAGGAAAGCCATTTCTTCCCAGTGTTTTCCAATTTTCTCCAACCCAGAACAGTAAATATTGCACACATCTACAGATAAATTTGGATTTTACTGAGAGAGAGAGAGAGAGAGAGAGAGAGAGAAGGGGGGGCAACCTCCCCACAGGTGCTCTGAGCACCAAAGCTGTGCCCAAGGTTTGACTCTTCATGGCAGCCCTACAAGAATACCAGGTAGTCCTGCAGTGCACAGGTACCCTCCCTGTGGCCCAGGAAGATCTCTGCAAGGCCCACCAACCAGTCAGAACCCCTAGAAGAATGGGAAGGGTGGGTCCCTAAAACCCACCAGGGCATCAGGAGGGGCTGGGAGGCCCAGTCTCAGAGCATCCTGGGACTATTGCACAGTGACTGAGAACGCTTGTCCTAGAAAATAGGGCCCTCCAGGACCCATCCACAGGAAAGGGGAAAGAAGAAATGGGGGAGGTTGCTCTCAAAGAGAAGGCAGTAAGAAAGACCTGGAGTTCCCTGGAGCTTTGAGCCACCTCTCAAAGGAATAGTGGTAGCAGCATTCAGACTGCAAAAGGAGGGCCTGGGTCCAAAAGACCTACCCCCATTGGATACTCTTTGGGTCCCAAAATTCCATTGCAAATCATCCCTAAATTATTCACTATCCACCCATACAAAGCAGCACAGAGCAAAGCAGAGGTTTTGTGCAGGTCCTCTCCATCTTAGCCCCGAAGTCTCTGCAAAGCCACCCTCCAAAAAATGGTTAGACAGATTCCGCGGGCTGAGAAACAAGCTCTTCAGGACCCCGAGGGTAGACTCAGAAATGAGACACGGCTTCAAGAGACTCTGCTTAGAACAGAAGGGACAGGAGAGGCCTTTCAGCCTGCCCAGGATCTCAGCCGGAAAAACAAAAGAGAAGATTAGGCAATGTAGTATTATTTAAGATCAGGCTTGAATGCCCCTGAGTAAGAGAGGGACCAGGCATACAGGCATCCCAGCTGGGACGGTAACCCAGAGCAGACCCTGACCCCTCTCATTCACAGTTGCTAACCTTGCTCCCTTCCACCACCTCCTGGGGGATCAGCCAAGAATCCCCTTTTACCTTGGCTAGGCCAATCCCCAACCCATTCCCCTAGACAAACACTGGCTCACAGATGCAATCAAGAATAGTTCTCTCCAAAGGCACCTGGGGAGGCCACTTCCAAGCAGCTCCCTTTAAGGAATTGTTTTTCTTTTTCTCTTTTTTTTAAAAAAAAAAAAATCTTTTGGTTTTTTTTTTTCTCCTCTTTTCTTAAAAAAAAAATAATAACATGTATAAATAGCTCTTCATTTTAAAAACACAGTTCCCCAGGTTGAGGTATACGGTGGCCTGTTGTCAGGGCAGCATGAGAACAGTAGAGTGCCAGGGTCGGGTGGCTCCTCTCTAGCTGGAGACAGCCATCACATAGTTCTTCGAGGGGCTGCTCCTGCACAGCATCATCTGGTTCTTGCAGGTCAGGAGCCCGTAGGAGGCAGCCACCGGGGCCTCCTCGTACAGGACACAGATGGAGCCGTCCTCCCCAATTCGGTAAGACACTTCATAGGGATCTACCCACAGGGTCAGCTCACTGGGCAGCAGCTGGTGCAGCTGGGGCTGGCTGAGTCCAATCTGGCTGGCCACCTTGCTGATGATGGGGTCCATCTTGTGGTTGATACGGATACAGCGATAGCCTGAACCTTTGGATGGTTTTTCGGGAAACCAATGGTGTTTGTAATGATCTGAGGGGAAAAAAAAACAAGAGGAAGATGTTTACCACAAGGGGAGGAAGAGGGGAGAGGGCTGGGTGAGAAGACTTCCTCTTCTCAGCGACAGTATTTTAGAGCCTCTCCTTAAATCCCCCCCCCCCCCGCCACTTAGAAAGATTCCTGGGTCCTTTCCAAGTTCCTGTACACTGGAAGGCAGCCCCAGAGCTTTCAGGTAGGTGCTCTATGGTAGTCATGGATACTTTTGGCACAATCCTGTGTAAGGCAGGGAGGGCTAGCAAGAACCGGCAGGGCCCCTGACGACCAAGGCACTGAAATTTCAAAGCTGGAAAGCGGCCGATGTTGTTGGTTACCCAACAAGTCACAAGGCCTCTCATCCCTTCCCCATCAGAAGAGTTCTGAGATCTTTAGCAAAGGTAAGGGGATTAAAAAAAAATGGTTTTGTTTTGATGAAACAGCTGTTGGTCTTCAGATCTGTGCCAGTGTGTTGAGAGATGGCTATCGCCTCCCAAGGCAACCAACCAGTTATAACAGCTGCGGACAGAGGCTAAAGGGTGGCTTATCACTCCTCCACCTCCGTCTCTCACACCCTGCTTCCATAACACGCACCCCCACCCCCACAGTTGGCTAGGCTACCAGGCTCTTTTCTGTACTACAATGGGTGGCAGATGGTGAAAAGGGACCAAAAAAGAAAAAATACAAAGGGGGCCCAAATTACAACTTCTAGCGGGTAAACAAGCGGCAGAAGGGGTCTGTATGATGACAGGCTCAGGACTATACAGCAACAGTGGCTAGGACTCAGAGTTGTCTAGAAAGTTCAATTGCGCATAAAAGTCGCAGAGCTTGGCCTGGCTTCGTGGCCCATAGCATCCCCTGAGGGTCTGAAGTTCTCCAAGATTCGGAGATAAGGATGAGCTCGGACTCTGAAAACACACACTGACTTTTCTCGTGGTGTTGTCAGGGTCTCAGAATGTACTCAAGGAAGAGGGTCAGTGCCTCGGGAGCGAGGCGGGGACTGGAAGGCTGGGAGACGGAGACTTAGAAGGGACAGAGGACCATCAGAGATTAATTAGAGCAAGACATCCGAGACCCGAAGTTGTTCGCGTAGGGGTCCCCGTCCCAGAAACTGTGAGGAAAGACACCCCAGGCAAGAAGTGACCGCGCCCCGGTGGTTCCAGGACCCCGACGTGTGCTCACCGGTCAGTGCGTCCTGGAGTGCCCTACTGAAAACCTTGAGTCTCTGCTCGCTCACGCAGCCCCGAGTCCTCAAGAGGCTGGAGAGGAAACCCACGGCGGCGGCGATCTCCGGGAACATGTCGGTTCTCTTCCCGTGGCTCATACTGGTGGCTGAGGAAGTTGCTGTACTACAACGATGATGACGGTCCGGCCGCCTCTCGGGCTCTGCCCGGACTTTCCCCGGGCTGCGCCTTTCATACCACTCGGGGAGGCGGGGAGCCGTCAGTGGCGCCCATTGGCCGACGCTAGCGGATGGGGGCGTGCCCCTCCGCTGCCCCGCCTCTCCCATCCGCCTGCGCCCGCCCCCCCTTCCCTCGCCCGCCTCCTCGCCCGCGCCTCCCAGGCGCTGAGGTCATCGCTCACTGACGTCATTATTGGGAACAAGCACCGGACTCCCGTGCTGTGGGAGGCGGGCGGGAGAGGGCCTTGGACCTGGGCAGGGGAAGCGCGCTACGCCGGGCATGCCCGGACGTCGTCTCTGCACAGCGCCAAAACCCAGGTTGCCTGCTTCCTCCTCCAGGATGCCCTCGACGATGTTATTTCTCCCACTTCTCCTGACAGACACTGACAGAGCCGTTCACCTCGGTACCTGATCATCTCTGTCACTCTCTCCCAGCTGATCAAAACGGGTTCCTCGTGTTTTCAGCAATGGGAATTGTATTCTTTTTGCTTCCATAATAATTCCACCTCCCCCCAAAAATTCTGCTCTTCCTCTTCTGTAATTGCCTAATAGTAATCAGCTCTCACTGTTTGGTGTCGCGGTGGGAGTAGTGTTTTCTGTCCTTAGGGTTATTTTTCCAGCACTCATTTTCCTTTAAATGGCTCTGTGTGTGTGTGTGTGTGTGTGTGTGTGTGTGTGTGTGTGTGTGTACACGCGTATGTATGTGTGTAAGTAATCTGGTGTGAACTGTCCAAAGTTTTCCATCAGTTCCCTGCCCCTCCCTCTTCCCTGATTGTTTTTCTTCCTTTTTTGTGGACTGAGGCTTTTGTAAACACTAGCTCCCCAGAGGAAAGGCTTCAGTTCTGGCCAGTCTACACGCAGGGGCTAGGGGACTGGTGCCAGGAAGCTAGGCAGACTACTGAGTGGGGCAACTTGTCATCCACACCTCTGAGCCCTGCACAGGAACGGGCCTGAATTTAGCGCCATGGCTTGTGTAAAATCCTGTTTTCCTTGAGTTCTAAGTCAGGCTTCTCTCCCTGTATCCCTGGTCTGAGGCACCAGCTTTCCTGCCTGGATCCTTTGTACCCATTCCTACACAATTTCCCTTTTCCCTTTTCTCTCCACTGTCTCTCCACTGTCTGTTTTGCTGTTTATTTTTCTTCAGTGGACTTCCCATCAATACTTCTGTCCCTTTCTCACATGCTCTGTCCCTCTGAATGTCTAGTGCCTCCTCTAAAGTTACCACCCCCCCACCCCCATTCCCTCTTTCAGACAAAGCTACTGATCACTGTCCCTATAGCACCCAGACCCTCCTTTTGCTTCCTCAGACCTGGTCCCAAGACTGTTGGCTTCTTCATCCCTAAATAATCTCAGTGGGTTCCTTCCTCTCCCATGCCCAAAGCACCTTCCCAGACAGAGTCTTTTCTCTAAAGTGTCACCTGCTTGCTCTTGCCTTGCTCAAACCATCAAAGACAATTCCCCCTCTTGCCAGGTTGCCTGGACTCATTTGCTGACCAGTAAGACATTTCATCATTTTCTACAAACGACCTACCTTTGTAGGTTCCTACCACTTTGTACTATAGGGTCCCTTTCGTCACTGTCTTCTAAGTATCACGACAGCTCTGCCATGTGGGTCACAGAATTTCCCTCACTATTCACCTATCTATAACATGGCCCTTATCTCACACACCTGGCCCTGCCTGGTGCACCATGGCTGTGTCTTTAACTTGGAGTACCTTCCTACCCCTTGGCCACCAATGCATATCCCTGAAACTTCACCTTGAAAATACATGCCATCCTGCCAATGCTGAACTGATGTTACCCCTGTGGTCACTTAGCTCATCACAAACTGGGGATCCTCCTGCCTTACAAGCAGGAGCTCTCCCCTGGCCCAGCATCAGTTTACAAGGGACTTGGCATTAAACATACCTTTGGATGGCTTCTTCACTACCTTCCTCTGGTGCTGGGCAGGAACAGTGAGTTGATTATTGCTGCTTTTTTTTAAAAACAGGAAGCAGGGCTGACCTTGTAGAAAGGTAACCTAGATGCAGTGAACCACAGAGACCAGCTGTCAGCAAGACCAGAATTGACCAAGGCTAGCCACCAAGGAAGTCAGCCGAATAGGTCAAAGCTCACAGGCCTGTTCTAACTGGTTTGTTCAGTTCCTGAATTTGACACTCTTACCATCATCTCCCAGAGTCTTTGGCTCAGGTCTGGTGTTCTGGGCCTAACATCCTATAACCAGATTAATGGGAAAAAAAGCTTTCTGCAAGCCAAAACATCAGCCTTGTTTTTCTTTAACTCAAACGTGCCCCTATGTGAATGTTCACATCTCTCTGCAGTTTACACAGTGACCTCTCAGTAGAAACAGGACAGGACACAGCTTGCAGATTACAAACGTGCTGTGCTTGTCATTGGCTCCCCCAGTTCCTGGGATACTGCTGCTCGGCCACACAGGTAAGATGTCCCCAACCCTGAAATCAATTCTAAGGCTAGGTGTGGTAGCAATCACTTTTAATCATAGTACTCAGAGAGACAGGGGCCAGCCTAGTCTACCTGCAGAGTTCTAGGCCAGTCAGAGCTACACCTTGAAACCATGTTACAAAACAAACAATTCTAGAACTTAAGTTCTGATTTGGGGGCACTGCTGCTGCATGGTCTGGGTTTCTGCAGAGACACCATCGGATTGTACCCTAATGCTATCTATCGTGCACCGTGCTCCCCAAGAACCAACAGCAGGCCTCCTCCTTCCCAGCTTCTCTTCTACTCCTGAGCCTACAGAGGAGCTTAACTATCTAACTCTCAACATTCCCAAGTCACCACACAGAAGCAGCATCTCCAAATCAGGATTTAGGTTCTAGAGTCATTTACTTTGTTTGTTTGTTTGTTTGTTTTGAAACATGTTCCCACTGTGTAGCACTGGCTAGCCTGGAACTCCATTGGTAGACCAGCTGGCCTCTGCCTCTCTGAGCACTGGAATTAAAGGTGTTTGCTGCCACTTTCAGCCTTAGGACTGATTTCTGATAGCATCAAATACATTACATGAGTTTTAATTTTTAGAGAAATTCCTTTAAACTGCCTTTTAGTTGATGATAGCACCAGGTGTGGTGGTGCACACCTTTAGCCCCAGCACTAGGGAAACAGAAGAAGACGGGTGTCTGTGAGTTCAAGGCCAGCCTGGTCTCCATAGAAGGTTTTATACCACCTAGGGCTACATGGTGAGATCTGGTCTCAAACATCAACAAAAGCTAAACAAAGGGGGAAAGCGGCCTCAGTTGATGGGAACTGGTAGAAGCTTCAAAGTAAAGGTGTCGCTCCTCATTCCCTCTCACTGCCTCCTGTCCTTGGAGTGTTTTGGACACCAGGATGAGGAGAATGGCTCCCGCTCTACCTCACCCTCTCTACCTCCTGCCATTCCTGCTTATTTCTTCTTCCCCATTCTTTTATATCTTCTTCTACCTGCATCTGTGGGTTGTGTGGTGAGCGTAAAGGCTGACACACTGTGCTGACTGTGACTCCATAGTCCAGGTCACTGGTGCCTTGGCGATAGCAGGGGTGAGGATGGCCTTGGCTCTACACTTTATCTGCACCAGAAACTTCAGTGCCATGTGACCCCAGATCTTCTTTTCCTCTGCCCTCGGTTCAGCATTCCATCCGTTTGTCTGGCCTACCGGTGTGGATCATTGGAGAATGATGTGGCATTCCAAACTGCCCTCCTTAGGCCAAGGGACTCTGTCCTTCTGTCCCGGCCTTGTCTGTGAGGAAATCACACAGCTTCCTCTCTATTTGCTAGTTAGAAGTCACTAGTGGTATGTACTTCTGTGGGGGGACCTTGGGGCCTTGGCTCGGTTGTCAAGGTTACCTCTCGGTTCTTACCACATGTGGAAACCTGAGGCAAACTCGGTGGCTCTGTTGG
The DNA here is from genome assembly GCA_902729485.2 of Mus minutoides. Taxonomy (NCBI): domain Eukaryota; kingdom Metazoa; phylum Chordata; class Mammalia; order Rodentia; family Muridae; genus Mus; species Mus minutoides. The sequence continues at coordinate 125,181 of LR751146.1, forward strand.
CAGAGGCCGGGCTGAGCTATTCTGGGAGAATGACTTCAGCTCCCTCCCACACGGCACTATGTGTGATTCTGTTGGTCTCTCTGTGTATCAGTGTGGGCAGGAGGGTGGTATTTATATTTGAGTGAGTGTACGTATTAAAGTGTATGCGTGAGCTGGAGTTTGGCGGGAGTGAGGGAGTACAGGGTTGCTGTGTCCTGGTGTCTGGTGAAGCCTGCTTTTTGAAGGGGACTGGCCTTGGGGTGAGGGTGCTGAGTTTGCCTGGGTGTAGCTGCTGCAGATGCTAATTTGATCTCACTTCCCTACATCAACATCGCTAGCACCTTGCTATGCTGCCCAGAGCTGATAAGGCACATCACCAGGGTGGACCAGATGCCTTTTCAACCCTCCTTAAACAGACCGGAAGTACTGATGAATCCTTCCACACATCTCTGCAAAGGGGGCTCTGTCCTGTTCTCAAAAGCTGAACCCAAGGTTGTTCTAAGCCACCAGCCTGGGAGTTATCCTTGACATTTAGAAATAGGAATTAAGAACAGAAGAAAATATCTTTGTCACCGAAGCCTATTCACAGGGAACAGAACTAGGGATGTGAGCTCTGCTTGCAAAGTCTGTCTTTAGACCTCTTCCCAAAAGCGAACAGAGAGACGGGACAGACATAGATGGTGTACAGAGAACTGAGCAGTAAGCATATCACTGCCCATCTGACTAAAGGAAGTTCAAACAAGGGCTTCCTCATTTGGGGGCTTTGACGTATTGTAAACCCTAGAGAACCATTTTTGGCAATGTATTAAGGGCTGGGAAAGGACCCACCTGTGCATGACTACATAGGCCAGGCAGCTACATGAGAGGAGAGCCACTGTCCAGGGCATTGCTGAAGAGGGTGTCTGCTCCAACGGGACCCAGGCACTCCCAGAACAGGGCACCTGTACATAAGGGATGAAATCCAGCCACAAAAAATGGCCAGGTGACGGCTGCGAGTTCATCTTCAGAGTGACCAAAAAACCTGGAGAGTGTCATGCCCAGCTGCTGCCCGCAGGGCTCTGGGAGGCTGAGTGGGAACAGACATGGCTGCCTTTGCTGCCATTGCTGTCACAGCCTGGCAGCCATGCTGAGATGTGGGCAAAAGTGTGAGTCTGGAAAGGCCATGACTCTCTACAGTATGGTTCTCTGGACTTCTTCCCAACTGGCTCACCGCCTCTACTTGAATCTCACCCCAGAGCTCACATGCAAAGATTACAAAACGCCAACCTGGATGACGAGCTGCAGTCAGCACCCATCATTTCTGTGACAAGGAATGTCTTCAATCTTTCTACCTCAGTGTACTGGCTAGTTTTGTGTCAACTTGACACAGCTGGAGTTATCACAGAAAAAGGACCTTCAGTTGAGGAAATGCCTCCATGAGATCCAACTGTAAGGCATTTTCTCAATTAGTGATCAAGGGGAAAAGGCTCCTTGTGGGTGGGACCATCTCTGGCCTGGTAGTCTTGGGTTCTATAAGAGAGCAGGCTGAGCAAGCCAGGGGAAGCAAGCCAGTAAAGAACATCTCTCCATGGCCTCTGCATCAGCTCCTGCTTCCTGATCTGCTTGAGTTTCAGTCCTGACTTCCTTGGTGATAAACAGCAGTATGGAAGTGTAAGCTGAATAAACCTTTTCCTCCCCAACTTGCTTCTTGGTCATGATGTTTGTGCAAGAATGGAAACCCTGACAAAGACATTCAGTTTTGCCATCTTTAAAGAGGGACTCCTCAGGTCCTGGGTAGGCCAGAGGTGATACACAGAAAGCACCTAGCACAGGGCTTTCATGTCATAAACGCTCAATAAGCCACAGTTCTTATTGGTATGGACTCAACGTGTTTCTGGAAACTACACAATTATTTTTTTCTTCTTTTGATGGAAAGGAGGCCTTGCACTATGTGGGGGCAGTGTCATACAGCTGCTTGTTGACAGGGTTGCTACTAAAATCTCATTCTCTAACCCTAGTATCTAAGGCTCTTTTCATTAGGCCCAGTGCCCATCTTGTGGCTCTGGCCTCATTCTTTCATTTGTCCGTTGACTTGAGGTTTATTTGTTGGGGGGGCCTTGGGTTTCAGACTCTGGAAATGCAGTGATAGATCTGGGGGGGTTACCCTCAGTACTCAAGGTACCCAGGTGGGGGGGGGGCGCACTGGAAGCTGAGTGCAAGAGAGGATCACGTGGGGTTAGGGAACTAGGGAGCCACGAGAGAATGAATTCAGTGCTTGGGGTGGGTGTGGGGGGCGATATCCAGTTTGCTCTCACAGGAGAAGCTTGAGGTTGAAAGGCTGTGACCCTCATGGGGCGAGATCTCCGTTCCAGAGCAAGGAGAGGATAGGAGAGTGAATACTGCTAAGACATCAAACCAAGGGGAACCTCGGAGAATCTCGGGCAAGACCTGTGGTGACAAAGACAGTTCTGCCACCGGAATCTGTGTGTGCAGAAAAGCAGCCTCCCTCTGAGACAGCATTCAGATGACAGCTACTCTAGCTAATGCCAAGAGGTAGCAGCGCGCTTCGATGGACTGAGGGTTTACAAAGAGTTTCTAGTTTAAGAAATGGAGGGATAGAGCAGTTAGGAGAGGGACAGGTGGGAGTCAGGCTGGCAGACAGCACACATGCCCAGCAGCCCAGGACAAAAGCATTTGCCCTTTAGACAGTGATTAACATATCAAAAGAAACAGAGTCAGGTCCCAACTAGGCTCCAGAAATGGACACTGAGCCCAGGGGCCCAGGGAGAATCACCAGGATTGAAAGGTGAGACCCAGAGTGTTAGACAGGGCAAGAAATAAACTCTCTAGTTCTGGGGCTGTGGCATCGTTGGTAGACTGCTTGCCTAGCCTGCAGGAAGTCCTGGGTTCGTGCTCAGCACTGCAGGGGCATGGTAATAACCAGGTATAGTAATGCATGTCTATAATTCCAGCACTTGGGAGGTAGAGAGACATTCAGGGTCATCTTCAGCTTACAAAGCAAGTTCAGGGCCAGCCTGGGATACTAAGAGCCTGTATCCAGACGAAAATTAGAAACAAAACTCTCCAGGAATAGCCACATTTGCTGTCACGGGCCAGCCAGAGCCTCAACGACTGCTGGGTGACCTCCATAAAGCTCTTCCAACAGTCTGTGCTCTTGCTCCCAGCCCAAATGCTGTGTGGCATTAGCTCTCATGGCTCTAGCTCCATCACTGAAAGAGAGAGTCTAGAAAAGTATCACACATTCATCTACATTGTCAGTAGGTACTCAGCCCCACAGACTGGCTGTGTCAGCTCTCAGACTTGTCTGCTGCCCTGGGAGTTACTCCTCAACTGCTATGCCCCAGTGCCTCAGAAGTGTCTAGGGGGAGGGGACATTTTGTTCCTGTGGTATGCAGGGGAAAAGAAAGCCGACCTGGGGAGTGGGGGGCGGTGAACAGGACGTGAGAAGGAACTGGGGAGAGACATAGACAGATGGCCAGACCAGTATTGGCTTGAAAAATCCTAGTTGTATGTTTATCCTCCTGTGACTCCCTAGGTGTACCTAGGAACAAAAGGGGGAAACTGTCTGCTAAAAGCCTGTCATCCTAGAAGCCTCCAGAACGGGACCTCCCACACCTCCACTTCATGGGGCCTTCTGCAATGGTCTTACGAAGGTGTGACCGAAAGTGCTGGAGACTCGATAGGGAACACATGGACTTCAGGGCAGCAGCCGATCTGAAGCTGGATTTATTGCCTCTTTGCAAACTCAGAGGACAGACCCCCTTGTAAAGCCCCACTCCCCCTTCCTGGGGGCCCAGGGCAGACCCGCTTCATCTCCAGACAGAAAACAAGAAGAGAGGCCCTAAGACTGGTGAAGTGACCCCAGATGTTGCTCGGCTGGGCCTCCTGGGGCTTGAGTGTCTGGGACAAGCAGCTGTGAAGGACAGCAGGGGCAAAGAGTGGAAGAAACTTCTCCTGAAAGGGCTACGCTCGCCCTGGAGGAACGGAGGGAGGGATCCTAGGCAGCTTGGTCCCTTCTGCCGCCTGGCTCTGGGCCAATGTATCTCTTTACGGCACCGCAGGCGTAGGTCCAGGAAAGGCCAAGCACCTGATCCATATGGGTCAGAGGAAGGAGTTCTGAGACAGGGAGAGATGGTTGGACTGGCAGTCTCCTCCTGCACCTCAGTCTGCTTATCTGTAAGGAGATAATATTGGGCTAGGAGATCTGCCCCCGGCTCAGCTTTAATCTGCCATCTGCGGTCCACACTGACCACGCCTGGGCCTCAGCAGAATATGAGATCTCCCGCTGTAGAGACAGAAATCTCCCCATCAGGACAGATATTCTGCTAGCCACTTCCTGAGCTGATCTCTGATATCCAGTGCAAGGCTCCGGCTCTGCAGCCATTCACAGCAGAGGAATCCCTGTGGGAAGGCCTCCCTGTCTACTCTTCCCTCAGTCAGACTCCTAAACCACCAGCCTAGCCTGTCTCTTTCCTGCTTGAATGCCTTCACGGGCTCCTACCAGGGTCAAAGTTTAGTTCTTCGTTTTGCCTTTAAGGGCTTTATAGGCTGGCCCAGGGTATGTTTTCAGACATATCCTTTGAACTTTGATAGCTTGATATTCTCATCCACATACTTCATCCTGCCCGTAAAGGTGGGGAAAGGTAGGGAGGGTTGACGGTACCACCTTCCCACCCCCTCCACCAAGAATCAGACTGTTAGCTGGGTGGTGGTAGTACATACTTTTGATCCCATTGCTCAGGAGGCAGAAGCAGTTGGATTTCTGAGTTCCAGGCCAGTCTGGTCTACAGAGTGAGTTCCAGGAAAGCCAGGGCTACACAGAGAAACCTGTTCTTGAGCCCTCAGCCCCCCCCCAAAATTATTAAAAGAAAGGAATCAGGTTGTCATTGGTGGTATGTCTCTAGATTCAGAATGGGCGGTCTGGGCTGCCTGCTCCATTCATCTTGCTTTTGTGATCATTGCCGCTGATGGACTGTAACGTGACTTGTGAGCAGACAGACTTGTGATTCATTTGCTCTATCACAGAGACTAGTGCACATGCCTTGGAGCCACACTGCTGGGTCCAAGTGCTAGGCTCTGTGCTCACAAGCAAGTTATCAAGGCTCTTGGTGTGCTTATCTGTTTAATGGGGCTAATAATGACTGCTCTTACTTCAGTGTGGTCAGAGTTTACAGTGCCTAGAATACTCTACCCCATAATAATCAGTGGATGCTATTAGCATTTTAATTCTTTTTTCTAAACAGGGTTTCTCTGTATAGCCCTGGTTGTCCTAGTACTTGCTCTGTAGACCAGGCTGGCTTCAAACTCAGAGATCCACCTGCCTCTGCCTCCTAGTTCTGGGATTAAAGGTGCACAACATGATACCCAGTCTCACGTTTAACATGTTTTAAAGAATTGTATTTATTTCTTTACTGTGTAAGGGTGCTTGCCCTGCATGCTAGCCTGTGACATTATTCCCACCTTTTGTCATTTGTTTGCTTATTGGTGGGAAAGGGTGAGGACATGCTAACCATTAATATTGTCATTCATTCATTCATTCATTCAGACAGAGGCTCATGTAGTCTTAGCTGGCTTGGAACTTTCCACATAACTGAGGATGTGTTTGAACTTCTGATTCTCCTGTCTTACCTCTTGAGTGCTGCTATTACAAGCATTTTCCACCATGACCAGTTTGTGCTGAACTGGGTATCAAACCCAGGGCTTCTGTAGACTAGGCAAGCACTCTGCCGGCACATATATCTTTAGCCCCGTGTTTAGTGAGAAAGGGTCTCACCTGGTACCCTAGTCTGATCTTAAACTCAAAACAAAGACTCTCTCCCCCTCAACCTGGCTGCCAGGCTCAGGCCTGAGCTAGGGCAGGATGTTGATTTTCTTTAAGCATAAAGCAGCTTGCCAGTGGGTTCCACCAGCAGAACTTCTGTTTGTAGACGCTTCCTTTCCCAGGCGCTGAGAGTAAAGGTGGAAGCCCACATCGCCAGCTTCGGTTTGTCCTAAGTCTTCTTAGGAACAGCTTAAAATACTGAATCACATAGAAACTAGAAATAATTATATTATATGCTTATATCGTATTATATTATGTAAAATATAATTATATAAATGTGTATTATGTTTATATTAAATATTAGAATAGTGAGGTGAGAGAGGAAGTAGGTATTTGCTGATTTGTTAGTACTAAACCCCTAAATCTATCTCTCAGCTTCTAGGAAGCTAAGGCAAAGGAGAAATATATGCGTTCTATAGCTTTGTTATGAAACATAAGAAAACATTTGAGTTAGCCTGTTAAAATACCCAGGCCAAGGCTGAAGCATTGTTTCAGCAATTAAAATGCCAGCTGTTTTTGCAGAGGTCCAGCGTTCAGTTTACAGTGCCTATGTTGGGTGGCTCACAGCCTGTAACTCCAGCTCCAGGGGGTGCCTCTCTGATCCTGTGCACGCAAGTGACACACACACATGCGCATGCACACACACACACACACACACACACACACACACACACACAACTAAAAAGCTTTAAAATACTTGGGTCCATGATACAGTTCGGTGGAGTCAAGGTGCTTACAACTGAGTGTGATAAACTGAGTTCTAGACTTGGGACCCACGTGGTAAAAGGAGATAACTCACTCTTGCAAGTTTTCCTCAGATCTTCACACATATGCTATGACTTGCATATACCCCACCCCCAAAAGGAATTCGAGTGCAACCCTCTTGCCCCACTGGAATATTGGAGCAGAGGAATCTATAAGTTACCCCTCTCTTGGCTTTTAGTGTCATCCTTAATTGGGCTTTAGCCACTAATGAGGGACCATAATGATGTCAGGAGGAATCGGAATTAGGACAATGGCTGGGGCAATAAACGAACATCTGTTCCATCCTAGCCCAGAGTTTTCTTCCCTCCCTCTTGGCTCAGGAACTCCGTGGAGTCAGGGATGAGCCCTGTTGAAGAAGAAACAGCCTGGTGCCCCCATGTGTCCAACTGCTTTCTTCCAGCCAAAGACCAGGGCAGAGCAAGGGAAAACTCAGAGCCAAGTTGAATGGACAGGAATTTGATTGACATCTAGAGTGTTTCCACTGAGCCTCCAAGTGTGAAGTGTGTGATGATCATAGTGGGAACAGGTAAGCAAAGCGCAGTCTCTTTTTGCCCAGCTTCTGAATCTAAAGCAAAGTCTCCTGTCAGCAAGTGTGCTGGCTATGTTTGTGTCGACTCGACACAAGCTAGAGTCATCCAAAAGGAGGGAATCGCAATTGAGAAAATGTCTGTGTAAGATCTGGCTGTAAGGCATTTTTCTTAATTACTGATTGAAGTGGGAGAGCCCAGCCCATTGTGGGTGATACCATTCCTAGGCTGGTGGTCCTGGGTTCTGTAAAAGTGCAGGTTAAGCAAGCCATGAGGAGCGAGTCAGTAAGCAGCACCCTTCCATGGCTTCTGCATCAGCTCCTGCCTCCAGGTTCCAGCCCTGTTTGAGTTCCTGTCCTGACTTCCTTCAGTGATGGACTATGATGTGGAAGTGTATGCCAAATAAACCCCTTACTCCCTCAAATTGCTTTTGGTCATGGTTTTTTCATCATAGCACTAGAAATCCTAAGACAGGAGCAGCATTAAGTCTGAGGAAGATCATATCCATCCCTAGCCTACACACCAGCCTGGCAGCCCCGCTTAGGAGAAGGACTCTTTGCTTATGAACTGACTCCTTGGAACATTGGACCATCTCAATGAATCCTTAGGGAGGCTTGCTGCTGTCTGTGAGAGAGTCATAAACAGAGGAAACCCAGAGGAGCCTACCTTATTCTGCCCTCATATCAAGGAGGGAGAAGGAAGCTCCGAGAAGGCAAGTGTCCACCACCACCCCATTTCCTAGTTGTCTGTACCCCTGCTGAATCGACCGTTCTACTGCTCCACCTTCAGCTACATTCTGATGTGCTGCAGGTAGAAGGCCCCTCTCCTGGAATCACAGCAGGCAGGAAGCTGAGCTGGGAAGACGAAGAGTCTGAAGGGAGGCTAGTGAGACCCTGTCTCAAAGCGGGCGAGGGCTTCTGTGTTCATAGGTAGAAGCAATGAACAGGGTCTCAATTCCCCCTAAACTGAGCTGACTTGAGGCAAACAGGGGCTCCAGCCAGAGGCAACAGGTCTTGCCCTCTGCCCCACCCTCAGGGGGAACTGAGGAGCCCTGGACTCTCCTATCCAGTTTAGAAAGAGATATTAGGCCAACCTCACCCAGTACTTAGGAACAGCTGACCTGACACATAGTTCACCCTTAAGTACATGTGATTAGGTGTCATCCTCAAGGGACTTTCTTTAAATGAGGACAGCCACCTCCAAAGGGAGGTGCCTGTCTGTCCACTGTACCATCTTTGTCCTGGCCACCCAACAGATCCTTTGTGTGGGGAGGAGACTGAGATCTGCCTGCTCTCCCTGGTCCTGTGACTCACTGCCATTTGCAGTTAGGTCATAAATCCATCATTTGTGCGTGTGATCTGAGCACCTCTGTCCTTGTTTTAAGACTAAAGAGATCAAGGGAAGAGGATGTAATCACCCTCTAAACATGGCCAGAGGTAGAGGGCTCTAATTTTGAAAGAAAGGTCTCCTGCCCTCTGGACACGCCAAATTCCCAAGAAGGGAGAGCCACCCAGGGCACAGTGCTCAGCCACCAACAGACAGAGAACGAGGGCAGCAAAGCCTGGAGTGGACACGGTTCAGACTCAGCAAGAGTGTTGGAATGAGGGCGTCAGCCGCAGCTGGAGTCCAACAGGGAAAGGCTTTCTAGGGCTTAGGTTAGGAGTTGGAGTTGCATTGGAGAGGGGGAAACGGGACTTGTTAGCAGCGAAACACAGGTGTGTGGTACACAGTGCCTGTTGTTAACCATGACTGCCTGGAGGCTTTGACAGCTCCCACCCTCTTCCTGGCTACCCTGGAAGAGTAGTCACCAGCCCCAAACAAACAGCCCTGAGAAAAAAGGAGGCCAACACCAGATGACATTGTTGACAAAGTTTAAGCCTTCAGTGAAGTCAGAGGTCATTCTCAGAGCAGCTGGATGAGGCCCCAGACACACAGATTGAGAGGTAGGTGTTAACACTGGCCTTTACTTTAAGATGGATACCAGGCCAGGTTCCTCCCCATTGCCCAGTGACCGCTGGAAAACTGAACAGCAAGCACGGTTTAGGAAACTTTTCACACCAAGGCGGGTGGGGCATCAGTATCCTCATAAACACTGACGCTGATATGTGCTCTGCTTTTTGGAGGAAACTGAACTGTTGGCATTAGGATTAGTTTAAGTGCAAGCCTTCCCTTTGCACCAGCTCACAAAGGCCCTGGCGTCCCAGCCTTCCGGTCTCAAGGGATTAAGGCATCTGTGACTGGCCATCTGCGTTTCTACCTAGCTTTGACATTTCATGAGAAACCCTGGAGATGGGAGATAACGCCTGGGAAGGCTGTCTGCACCACCACCCCCTCCACGGCCCAGAGGTGACACGGAGCCAGCGTCCCTTCTCAAGACGTGACTGGCTGCGCACCTGCCCCGCCCAGGCTGGGACAGGAGGGCTGGGCTTGCTGCGCAGGGCGGGCCACAGCCACGCAATTTTCCCTCCCGCAGACGCACCGGGTCTGTGCCCAAATAAGGACAGCGCTTCCCGGAGGATTGCATGACGCGCGGCGGCCACGTCAGCGGCGCGGGGGAAGTGCGGAGACCGCGGTGACGCGGCCGGAGCAGACGGAGAGCACCCCACCCCCACCCCTGAACCTGGTACTCTCTCCGGAGGGTCACCCTCTCCAGCATGTCATCCTCCCTAGCCAGACAGCCTCCGCAGCCTGGCACCCTTCTGGGACCCGTGGGACAGCGTCTTGGGGTTGGTTGTGTTGCTTCCAGGTGGCAAGGCAGTTCACCGCAGTCCCAAGTAAACTTAGGAGTGTGGTTTTCATGGAAAGCTGAGGGAGTTTGCTCCTGGGTATTTAAAACAATCACTGGCCAGTGGAAACCCGGTCTTCAAACAAAAACAACACTGTTCCACCGCCCTTGGGTAAAGAGAGAGGCTTCCCTCCCTACCTGGCCCAGCCAAGTCAGGTGGTAAGACCTGGCCTAGGGGCAGATGAGACAGGGTGAGGCATGAGACAGGGGTATCTGGCAGTTGCCTAGCAGGAGCGGGAGCAGAACTAGAGAAAGACACTTCTGGGAGGGCAGCTAAGGTGCCCAGTCCCAGTGCCAGAGAAACCTGTGATGGCATCTCTGTCAAACTTATGCCCCTATGCCATGCACCTGCAAGGACGTAGTGGATGGAAAGGCTATGGGAGCTGTGTGTAGTAAAAAAGATTCCCAGAGGCGGAGAGAAAGGATAGATTGCTGACAAGATGGGAGATACACAGGAGACAAGTGGGAAGAAGGAAACCTAACCAGAGCTCTCAGCCCTCGGTGGCTTGGGGAACTTGGATGTCTAGGGGAGGGGCATGGGGAAGGGAAAGTCCCAGGACATCCTTTATGCCTACCACACGCTCCTTACCCACATACAACCTCCCTCCTCTTAAGACCCACTTCCTCTGTTCACTTCCTTGAATTCAGGTTCTGCTTGGTGGAGAGCATCAGCTGTATGGAGACCTCACCTCACCCCACCCTCTGGGCACGGTGACAGAGAGGAGCCAGGCTTATAGGAAGGGGGTGGCTTCTGACAGGGCATGAGCAAGGATGTGACTGGTTTGTCTTGGCTATGAACACATAGTCTCAGTGTTTTAAAGGCACAGGAGCAGCGGCCTTTCTTCCCAGCCATTGTCTTGGGATTGGATGATGCCAGCGGTGTTGGGTGTGGGGATGGAGCGGGCAGCAGGATAGAGTTAGTGTTCATGCATGTGGCTCTGTGTAAACTTTGGGGACGTTAGCCCTGCCACTCACTGTGAGGTCTTGGCTGGCTTCTCACTCCTCTGGGTCCCCATTTCCTCGTTTGAGAAATAGCAATGAGAGTATTCGTTTTATTTGTTCCTCTAAGGGCTGACGGGGGAGGGGCATGCTCATTAAACACGTTGCACCGTCCGTTCATTCTTTCTACAGTGTTGAGCTCCAGGCACGGAGTGAACACTTCATAGTAACGGTTACAGCTTTAGCGGCAATGACATTAACGGATGCTCTCCCGGAGGAGCATGGAACCATCGGGTGCTCGAGGCTCGCCTGTAGGGACCTTTCTTCTTAGGTCTTCCAGGACCCTTGTCATCCCCCTTACCCCCTGCAGCCAATCACTAGCCAGGCTTCCAGGGAAGAAAGAGTACCTATGGTAAGAAGACTAGACGGCTCTACACCCCATCTCTGCCATGCCTGTAACATGGGACCCTTCTGAGCCTTGGTGTCCCCACTCCATGGAATGGGGGGAACACCTTCAAATTGGAGCCCCTGTTGTAGGAGATTAAAGTTGGTAAAGGGACTCTGCAAATAGCCCTGGCCTCTCTTTCCATTTTAAATCTCCCTTTTCATCCCCAGCCGCTCCTGTAGCTGAGGCTGTCTCAGCTTTACACACTCTGTCCATAGCTTTGTTGATAGCTTTCTCTTTCCCTCCAAGTTCTGGAAGGTAATACTGACTCCCTCGGTGAGCATTCACCAGGCAGGATGCCTTAGTACAGGGCAGCTCGTCAAGCCCAGGGCAGGGCACCTCATACGAGCCCCCATCAGAGTCAGTTTCTTTTTGTCTGTCAGCAAACCCAAGTGGCAAAGGCAGAAGGAAGTGACCCCAAAAAATTTGGGGAAGTAAACTCTGTCCCTCTTTATGGGGGACAGGAGGGAAGAGGAGGGGCCTTCCTGGCTGGGTTCACAGCCCTCTGAGAAGCCACGTAGAGAGCCCCACCTGTTTTATTCCTGAGAGGGAGGTGGGTGCTCTATACAGAAGGGATCATGGGCAAGAAGTCTGCCTCCTCCCAGCTAGGGCATATACCAAAACCTGCTTGTCCCCCCCCCCCCGCCCCCATACCTCCGGCTACCCTTTTCAGCAGAGCTCACAGAAACAGCAGCTATCCTGTAGCTGGTTGGCTTACAAATGAGACTTTCTACCCCCTCTTACCTGGGCTAGCTAAAAACTTTGGCAATCAGGTATCCCCAGGCTTAGACCCTGCTTTCCTGGTACACAGGGGCAACCCTGGGGCTCACACCTCTCTTATGGGGGTAGACACTGTCTGCTCCAAGTCTTCTGACCTGCCATTGCCCACTGGCATAGCCCTGGGCATTCATTCTTCCTACCACCATAACTTGGCTCCTAGGGAAATTTCCTCCCAAGTGGAAAGCCTCTAAGGAGAGGCAGATGTCTATGCGGAAGGCTGACCCTCCCAAAGAGGGTCACGACTCCCTCAGGCAATAGCCAACTGGGAAAGAACATAAAGAGGGTGTCCCAGAAGCCCTGAGATCCAGACCCCTCAGAAATGATGGGAGCTTCCGATTCTTCATCCAGAAAATGATGGTGGACTCTGTTTTCTGAGAGGCTGTGGGAAGACTGGGGAGAAGCTATGAGGTGTTCAGGAGGCCCTTATCCTAGGCAATGCCACCGTGGGCATGCATGTTCCTCTGTCTGTCACCTCTCCTAGCCCTGGGTCTCTACCAGCTGCCATCCCTGCAAGTGGCCCTACCTCTCTGAACACCCAGTAGAGGCCAGCCTCCTCCGCAGCTGAGCTGAGCCCACCCCACCATGATTCTCTGGGATTGACTTAATTTAACTTCCATCTGTTGCTGGGGGCAGACAGAAGACATGAAAACTACCCTCAAGTGCCCCCCCCCCCGTTTGTGCACTTCTTTACGCTCTGGGTCTCCTGCCCAGCATGGTAAGGGTGTGTAAGCCTGTCACTCCAGGAGTGTGGGAGAGCAGCCAGAACCTCTTTGTTCTCCCTAGCTCAGGAGAACCTACAGCACTGAATGGGTGTGTGTTTGGGAGAGGGCACACAGCCAAGCGGTTTCTTGGGGGAAAAAAATTGTTTCTACTACATAAAACCACAAAGACAAATTGCTCTCCAGCTATAGAGGGCGTGTGTTTCCCTTCTTGTGAGTAGGGGTAATTTTGGATTCACCAGGACCCAGTAATGAGCACAGGAAAGCAGCTGCCCACAGGAGTCCAGAAGGTGCTGGAAGACCAAACTCCATGGGGCTTCGCAGAGAACTATTGGGAGAGGGATGAAGGGAGCCGGTCATAAAGGTCCCAGCTGTCCATTCTCACCAGGCCGAGTACCTAGGCCAGGCTCTCCACAGAAGGAGTGTGTGTGGGGGGGTAGGTGGGCAAGCATGCCTAGTACGCTCTGCTCGAAGAACAGCTGGCACACTGCTTATCAGTCCACACCCCCAGGGCTGCTGAGGGCCCAGAGGCTTCTGAACTCAGTTCAGCAAGAAGAGACCATGCTTTTTTCACCTCTGTAATATAGTGAAGGCCCACGAGTCCTTCACCAATAGCAGTGAGGGAGATGATCTTTTGGAGGGGACTGGGAGATAGGGAATCTAAAAAGCATTTCTCTTTATCTTTTCTGAGAACTCTTTACATGAAAGACATCAGATTGGCCTAAGAGTGCCTTATTGGCACATTAACCCCTCCCCCCACTTCAATAGATCTGTGTTGATCATCTCCCATAGCTTCTGCTTTTACCCTATCCTCCAGTCTTCCCAATGATCTCATAGACAGGCTGTGTGATTAGAGAGGCCATCCACGCCCTGCAGCTCCCAGCAGCTCCTCTCCACTCCCAGCAGCTTTGTCCTGGGTCGTTCCACTGATGAAGCCCCCAGGAGTTTGGGGGTGGAGTTCAAGATCCCTCAAAGAAGGGTGACTTGGTGTCAGGGTCAATCTGTGGGTAATATTTGGGGCAGACATGGTGAGGGGAAAGGGCTGGCAATGTCAGAATTGGCTTCTCTTCCCTCTTCAAAGATGTCTTACCCCTGCCCTCCTGGGATCAAGGAAGTTCATGACAAGATTGCTATAACGCAAGTTAGTAGAGTTCAGTATAAATGCAGCCTGTTACACAAACACTTCAGGTACTCAGAGGCCTGGAATTCGTAGACATACCTGAATCCAAGTACATTCTGCACTGAGTCTGGAAGCAGGAGTCTGTGAGTCCTGTTTCCTTGCCCACTGGTACCTACTATATAATACTGTCCTACCCTGCCATAGGAAACAGACACAGTTAGCCCACCCAACCCAGCTCTCCAGCATGAAGCCAGAAGTCAGGCGCCTGTGGAACTCCCTGGCTGTGCGGCCATCTTGCTAGGCCCTGGTCTCCCTCGCTGTGAAGTGTGATTGTTGGCTGACCATGAGTTATGATCCTCATGGTTCCAGACAGCTTGATAATTTTCTTTGTACCTTGTGCCCCCGACGCCCTCCATCCTCTCTCACTTGTGCTCGCTTGGCTGGCCTCGTGTACATCCTATTAAAGGCCTTTTGTTATTTTTTTCCTCATTCTCCAAGCGACTAGTAGTGCAAACTAGGCAGGTACTGGAGAAATCTGCAGTGACCATAGAGTAGTAGAGAGGACCGGCAGGCAAACAACTGATAAAATCAAGATCTCGGGGGAGGAGGGCAGGTTTTGAAGTTTGTGTTTATTTGTGACTCAGGCTAGCCTAGGCTGGTCAGGAATTCACACTTAACCCAGTAACTCCTTGTGGGTTTGAACCTTGCGCAGTCCTCCTGCCTCCGCTTCCTGACCGCTGAGGCTGTGGGCTCCAAACACCACAAGCTGCTCCCATTGTCCTCCCTTGCTTGAGGTAGTCAGACTGTGCTGCCGAGACTGGCCTTGAACTCTCAATCCTCCTGCCTCAGCTTTCAAGTACTGCCACACACCAGGTTAGACGAACCTTTTGAGTACCCAAGAAGCAGCTTTTGAATTTCAGCTCGGAGTGCCATGCTATAGGGCTGAGCTCAAAGGCAGGCATTCCTTTCTGACACAGAGGCTGTATACATTCCAGCCAGAGTATAAGGGAGCAGATGCCTCAGACTGCTGTCGCTTGAGGTCTAGGTCCTGTCGGCCCCTTCTGAACCCTCCTGGCTCCTCCTCCCAGCCACTGGAGAACTGCCACATTGAGAGGCAGAACCTGGGAGGCGTTGGAGCCCATTCATTTTTAATATCCCAGCTGCCCTGGTCTCCCAGAAGTTCCGCTGCACACAAGCGTTCTCGGTTGCCAGGTCTGGGTCTGTCAATGTTTAATGGAAGCAAGGATCTTATCTGGAGTTCCAAGTCGTTTAGATTACTCCTGTGTAAGGACCTATAGTGTGGGATGGCGACAGCAGATGGAAGACTCCTCAGGGTGACCCTGCTGCTCCCCGGAGCAGGGAGGGATTCATAGAGTAAAAACAGTGTGTGGGTGGCCCAGGAAACACCGCAAACAGGACAGAAAGCCCTATCTCCCTTTGGTCAGGGCCTGACCACACTGTCAACAGCTCTGCCTTGGAGTCGATTGCAGGTGCCCAGTGCACACCCTGCCAGGGGGCCTCCTAGGAAATCCAAGACACAAGGTAATGGATGAAGTTTGGAGGGACTTAAAAATAGATGTCTATTGAGCCTGTTCCGGTGTCCCCTCAGCAACCAAATCTGCCTGTATTTGGGAGAAGAGACACCATCTGGCTTGCCTCTGCTATCAAAGTGTTGCATGGAGTGACTGCAAGTACACTCCATCCTGCCAGACCGAGCTGCGCCTCTCTGTGCTCCCGGTCCTGACTCCAGAGCAACCAGGGGAGGGACTAGTGCAGCTCCCCAAGGCCCCGAGGAATGCCTTACGCAGAGAGTCAAGTTCTATTTGGGGAATGGAACATCATGGTTCTAAACACAAGCCGGATGTTATTTACAAAACTTGTCTAATGGCCCAGCCCCCATGCTGGCAGCTCATTGGCTGCTCGTCTAATGGCCCAGCCTCCATGCTGGCAGCTCATTGGCTTCTCGCTCAGGTTTCTCTAGCGGGCTTTCTCCCGACTTTCTCCTGCCCTACCACAGTTTCTTCCACTTACAGATCAACATTCCAGCCAAGAGTGTCTCACTGACCACTGACTGTCTCACCGCTGAGACCTGTGGAGGGAGGCCGGCAGGAGCAGTTCCTAACTGGGGGACTGGGGCTTGGGAAGGGGAGGCCGGTAGGAAAGAAAGCAGTCGGATTAATATCGCCTGCCCTGCTACCTGCCATTCTTATGAGAGTTAAAATGAAAGAACAGCCGCGCCCTCTCCCAGTTAATCCGTGTAGCTGGAGTCTAAGAGATGGGTCAGGTGATTTAAGCTTTTTCGCTCCAATTCAGACAGGGAAGAAGTCTGGCTGAATGGATCAAAACTGGCCAGCACACCCGACAGACCATTCCTAACACCTGGCCTTTGACTGCTTTGTTGTGTTTGGGGAGGTTGGACTGGAGACTGGAAAATACCAACAGACATTCCTAAGTCCCGGGGAAGTCTGACGCTGAGGTGTTGGGACTGTGGACACGAGCTCTTCTTGAGTATCACTGGGTCTCTTAGGCCACTCTGTCCCCTTTCCTCATCTTGTCTCATGCCTGTTCACCCAACACCTGCTCCATCACCTTCTCTCCCACACAGCCCAGGCCCGTGGGCTGCATGTGGTATGTATAATAGTAGTCCTTGCCCCAGTGACCCGTGAGTATTAAGTGAGCTAACTCATGTGGAATGCTTGGACCAGCATGGAGTAAAACCTCAATAAATATTAACTGCTACAAACGCCTGTTGCTGTATGGTTTCTCATCTTCCATCCAGGGTAAGGAGCAGAGTTCCACTTTAAAGTAACCCTGTCACGTGAGCCCTTCTAGGCCCTAGCATGATCCCAGACCTGAACATGGACAGCTGTGCCCCATGGGTTTTCCCTAAAGGTCACAAAGACTCATGGAGAAATGTCCAGGCTTAGGTGCTGACATAGGAAACTAAGTAAAGACGAAGCTTTACTCCGTCAGCAAACACGGGTTCCTGAGAACGCAAGGACACCCGTGAAGGGCTCATGAGCAACACAGTGGCCTGGCTGGCCACCAAATACTCCCATGATGGTGCTAACCACTGGGTCCTTGGGACCAAGAGCAGAGGAGGTTTGACAGGGCAGCTCAGGTAAGCCTCCTGGTGAGAGAGGGCTGCAGAGTCGTGGCCACTTTAAATTGGGGGGGGGGGCGGCAATTGCTAGATGAAGGGAGAGCCTCACCTAGGCTCCACACATTCTATGAGTGAGTAACTCAGCACTCAGGCCCGTGGCAGAGGGTGTGGTGGAGTGGCACAAGCCTCTTACATAGAAGATGCTAGATAGCACCTTATAATTCAGGTAGACTGACTCTCAGGTCCCACCCTATCTGGGGCCTCTGTGAGTCCCTGTGGGTTAGGGACAAGATCATTGTGGGAGATTATCACCTTCCTCCTTAAATGGTACCTGCTCTACCCACTATTGAGCCCTCATCCAGAAGGACTTGGGGACAGAGATCCATGACTTTTACCAGGCACTTCCTAAGGATGAAGACGAGACATAGGCAGAGGCCACAGGAGAGGATGAGAAAATCAAACAGTGGGGAAGAGGGAGACGTTACCCTGAGCAGCAAGAACAGGAGAGGCTCCCACTCCTGCCCCAGCCAGCCTCCCATCCTCCTGCCAGCTCCCTTAGGGTAGATTGGAGAGTACCTAGACAAGAGTTGCAAGGAACAAGCCCGGGCCTGATCCCAGAGTGTGAGGACTCGGGTTCACTTAGAGGAATGTTGCTATTCTTAGAATCCAAATCCCAGGATGGTGACACTAACTTACCCCTAGGAAGGCCCTGTGAGAACTCCAATAAAACTGGACAAAAAGCAGCTATGGCCAGTGTTGTGGGCTCTAGTCTGGGGACTATCTCCTGCTGAAAATACAGTCTGAATCGTAAATCTCTCCCAAAGGCTCATGGAGGAAGGGTTGTTCTGAAGCTAATTGGTGCTCTTAGGAGACCCTAGTCAATCTTGGGATAGACTGGGTATCCTTGAGCCTGGTCAAAGGAAGCCTATCACTGGGCAGTGGGCCTTGAATGGGTTATTTTGTCTTGTATCCTTCCCTCCCCTTTTCTCTACTCCCTGACTGCCACAGGATGAGCAACCTTCTCCCCCCCGACCCCCTGGCTCCCACCACCATCATCTTCAGCCTCACCTCAGGGTCCAAGGGATGGATCCAGAGATCCTATGCTAAAATCTCTGAAACCATGAGCCCTTAAGTTGATTCTCTCGGGTATGTTTGTCACCGGGCTTCAAAGGTGACTAACACCCTTCTCTCTCTCTCCTTGGGTGGAGGCTCAGTATCCATTCATCCCAGAGAAAAGGATGGGTTTGGAGTTCCCAGTCAAATCCTCCACTGGAGGTGGCTGAGCTGGGCAGGAGGAGGGGAAAGTCCAGTCTGAGGCAGAACCAGGGCCTGGTGCTGCCTTCTGAGTCAGTTCTGACGCCCAAGGCCAGAGAGAAGAGACCAGGCCCAGCCCAGACAAGGCCAGAGAGAAGAGACCAGGCCCAGCCCAGACTTTGGAAGACTCCTATGCAGGTTTGTACCACAGTCTGAGATGCTATCCCCATGGTCTCAGGGTCTTCCACTCATGCTCAGAGAGTTCCTAAGATATACTCCCCAGAGCGGATCTCTTCCCTTAATAAGGCATTCATAGGGCACTTATTTATAGCAGGCATTACAGGAGGCTGAGAACACCACAGGAAACAGTGTAGGAAAAATTCCCACTCCTGTGTTGCTCATGTTCTACTGGGGGAGACAAACAACCAATCAGACAAACAAACACAAAAGTGTTTATTAACATCTGTCTTGGTTTGCTTGCTACTGCTATGATGGCAAGGAAATGGTTAATTTCATCTTAAACTTCCCAAGTCACAATCTATCACTGAGGGAAGTCAGGGTAGGAAGTAATGCAGGAAGCTGGAGGTAGAAATAAAGTGAAGGTTACAGAGAAACAGTGCTTCCTGGCTTTCTCTGTGGCTTGCTCAGCCTTCTTTCTTGTACTATTCCAACCATTTGCCTAGGGGTGACATCACCCACAGTGGGCTTGGCCTCTCACATTAATCATTAATCAAGAAAATACCCTACAAGCTCACCTACAGACAATCAGATAGAAACATTTTCTTAATTGAAGGTCCTCTTCCCAAATAACTTTAGCTTGCATCAAGTTGACAAAACAAACAACAACAACAACAAAAAAAAAAACAAAAAAAAACTAGCCAACATCAAAGGCTAAGGTGAAAGAATATGGCAGAGAAATGGGATAGGCGAGATCAAATGGGTGTTGTTTGTTTCTTCCTTTCTTTTTAAGAGGGTCTCACTATGTAGCTCTGCCTGTCCTAGAACTCACTCTGTAGACCACCAAGCTGGCCTTGAATTCATAAAGATCTGCCTGCCTGTCTCTGCCACTATGCTTGGCTCAGGGGTGAGTTTAGTCTGGGTAGGCAGAGACCATCTCATGAACTCAAGACTCTTAAGTAGGAAGGCAGAAGGATTCTAATAAGAAGCATACAGTGGAAAGGCATCAGGCCAGGACAGTGTGGCTGGAGATGGAAGAGGCAGAACCAGGGCCTGGTGCTGCCTTCTGAGTCAGTTCTGATGCCTAAGGCCAGAGAGAAGAGACCAGGCCCAGCCCAGACTTTGGAAGACTCAAGATTTGGGCAAGAGAGGAAAGTCACAAAGCAGGGCCGTGTGAAGACACAGGTGTTTTCTCTCGGTTTGTGAAGGAGTCATAACACATGACATATTCATAAGGGATTCGTGTCTGACAGCTGTGATGGGAACAGATGAAGTGGGACAAGGGTGAAGACAGACAGAAATCAGGGAGGAATCGGTAAACAGCGGTAGTATAGACAGTGGCTTGAGTTGGGCTGTTGTTGGGCAGGAAGCAGGAGCCCACTGCTATTTTGAAAGGGAACCCCACAGGATAGTGTGTGTCTGTGTCGGATACTCCATGAGACCCATGGCGTGCAGTCTCTTAATCATGTAAGGGTCACTTTGATGTCCCACTTTGCACATTGGAAAACTCACATTTTGAAGAGCTTGAGAAAAATCACATAGCTAGCAAATCCCATAGCTAGACCTGGCTTAAGCCAAGTCTTCTACTGAGAGCAGCCTGGAGTGCCCCCCATACACACACACCTGTTCCTGTGCACAACAGCTCTGTGCCCTCAATGGGCTGCACATAGAGCGTAAAGACGAGTAAGGCCCAGTTTTTGACCCTGAAGAGCATGGTTTGAAGAAGGAGATCCAGGTAATGAAAAATAATATTAGGTAAACAGATGGGGCCTTAGAGATGATGAAGAGATGGGCCACATGCCCACGGTGGGGAGGAGAGAGAAGACATTTGGAAGGATGTACCAAGTGGAGATGGAGTAAGGCTTTGCACAAGATAAGATTTGGGCAAACATCCCTGGATGGCCCAGCCACTCAGAGGGGTGAACCCAGCATTTGGATTGGACAGAACGTGGGCAGGCCTGGAGCCAGCAGTCAGAGGTCAGGGAGTCACTACAGGTTCCGGAGGTACAATGGGGTGGGGATGGGAGAGTGTGCAGTGTCAGCCCTGAGTTTCCCAAAGAACTCTTCTTCCATGGAGGGCAGACAAGAGGGCAGAGAGGCCCCTTTCTCTGTAGACAATGCCCTTCCCAGAAGATCTTCTATAACAGAGACAGTGAGCGCATGCTTCCAGGAAATACACAGTGCTCTCCCCCAGCTTGTGTGCATGTGTGTGCTGGTCTATAAATACACTCAGACAGACTTTGGCTGGAGTCTCTGCAGCCTGAGGGCATTGACTCTGGCTCTGGCTCTGGCTCTGGCTCTGGCTCTGGCTCTGGCTCTGCCTCTGCCTCTGCCTCTGCCTCTGCCTCTGCCTCTGCCTCTGGTTCTTGGCTCCTGAGCTGCCTTTGTCACAGCAGCAATAGCATTACCCAGAAGGCTATGGGGGGGGGGGCAGAAATGTAGCTGTCATATCCTGAGCCCACTTAGGACATCCAAGCAAACATTTCACTTTAAGAGCCTGTTAAGGACAAGCTGACTCCACAGTGGGTTGGGAGGGGAACCCTAGCCAGTGGTCCCAGGTCCATTCTGGGTAGAGATAGAGAAGGAGGGCAGGGTGACTTTTCCATGTCTGATTCCATGAACCTTTATCCTTTGAATCCCAGTAGTGGAAGGAAAGAGACAGACAGACACAAAGACATTGAATTTTTCTTTTTACACCGAGGAGGGGTGGTGACTGGTGAGACGGTTCAGCAGGTAAAGTTGTGTATTGCAAGCCTTCCATCCCAGCTGACTTCTGCAGGTTGTTCTCTGACCTCCATAAACTCACTTTGACACCAGCAGACCTACATGTACACACACACACACACACACACACACACACACACACACACCATTATAATCATCATTTAATTACAAATATGTGTCTGTGTACATGTGCATACATGCTGGCTCCCAGGCACAGGCATGCCTCATGCTTGGGCTGTAATCCTCTCTTGCTAAAGCTATGGCATGCCCAGCTACTTCTCAGGCTAAGGCAAGACCATGGCTTGAGCCCTGGGGTTGGAGGCTACCCTGAGCAACATGGTGAGGCTGCCATTTCTGTCGCAATTGTCTCTGCAACTGCATGGCTAGGGAGCTGCAGCCAACAGATTTGGAACTCAGAATTCACAGTCCTGGAGTGCACCAAGGTCACACACAGTAGGGTGCTGTCATAGGCACTGGCTTTGGAAACTTATCTTCTTGGATAATAGCACATCAGGAAAGGTGTGTGGTGAAGGCCGTGAGGCATCTTCGGATCTTCTTCTCCACGCCTTTGACATCCTCTGAGGACACTGTGCCCAGTGGGCGCTTCATCGTGAGGAGAGGAGAGAGAGGGGAGGAGAGGAGAGGAGAGGAGAGGAGAGGAGAGGAGAGGAGAGGAGAAATGGTCTACGGCAGGGACTAGCACTGACCAGGATCTGCTTGGAGACTGTAACTGTAAACTGCCATTTGGGGACATGGAAACCACCTAGTACCTGTCAACGATGAGAGCCACGATGATTTGGACACTGCACTTTCAGGGCTGTTCAACGCATATCCTCTCTTTTGTTCTGTCAAGTAGGTGTCTGAAGTGTTTAGTGATTGATGTCTCCATCAATCAGGGAAAGAAGGTGGGGCTTGAGCAGCTGCTGTGCCCACAGTGCTGAGGACTTAGACACGGAAGAGTTAAGGCACCTTTCCCTGATCTCCCACACACATCACACACCTCTCATATGTGAAGTGACGCTCCTGGAAGCCCTTCCCTCTGCCTTGCTGGGCCTCCCTGGGAAGAATAGATGCCCTGAGTTGACAAATGCCCAGCACCCCAGGCTATGATGTAGGATTTCTCTGGGTTTCATCCCCTCACCCAACCTGTGTGTACACACTTATACACTCTCCCTACACCAGCCTTTTAGACATATTTGCACACTCACCACACAGGATTACAGTAGCAGTCTGCTTGCACACCTGTCTCCTGCATATGTGGTTGCTGAGAGCCAGGCCTCTAGATGTTAGCCAGGTAGTGTAATCTGAAGGTAGAAACAAAACAAGCTACCGAGTTATTAAACCAAGACCTGACCTGCTGGTCCTCAGGAAGTTGGGACAACATAGGGAGGAACAAAGGCCACTTAAGGAACTAGTTTAGGCTCGACCTGAGAATTTAAATCTATAGGTGTGGGCTGTGCATGCTGGTTGTTTACACAAGTTTCTCTGAGCTTACCTTTCTGCTCTTCCTTGCAAAATCAGGTTATGTTCGAAATTATGGCAAACTGTAAAGCTTAATTCAGGGCTACCATGTGAGCCACCAGACCCTGAAGGTCAGGAGTAATGCTGTAGCCATCTCCTGTCACCTGCTTGGACACAGGGTAAAGGGTGAAGGTCTGGGTTACATCACCTCCTCTGGAGGCCACTGGACTGATCCTCTCCAACACCTGACCCTGGTCAGGACTTCCTCCAGGGCTGTGCTTCCACGTGGTTATTGTTCAGTGACCTCTTGTTCTATAGGTTCCTGCCCATGCCCCATCTTGAAGAGGAATTCAAGATGACCCTTCTGTCAGTGTCCAGGGAGAGGGGGCAGGTTTGGGAGGGGCAAAAAAAAAGCAGCGGAGAAGGACCTGGTCAGCCTTTCTTACCTGCCTCTCAGATTATGCCCATCCTAGGTGAATGTCCCTCATGGGAATCAGTCATAGATCCCTCTCCTGCAGAAGGTATCTGCGCACATCTTCCTGTCTCTGCAGAAGGGGACCTGGCCCTGACACCACAGTTCCCTTCTCCATGATTTGGGATCATCCTGGTGGTCACAGCCAGAGTCCAGGATACAGGCTGACTCCCCTGCACACAGACAGGGTTACACATGTACACACACACACACACACACACACACAGGCTCCCGATCACAAACACCCTCAGAGGAAGTCAGAGTGGGAAATAGTGATTGTCTTTATAAATAAACACCCAGGCTCAGTTCAGACTTCTTGGAACGACAGGTTCCTTTTCTGGGCTGAGTCACACCTGGCCTGGAGCATACCTATTGAGACAGGTCCCTCCCCATCCAGTGCAGCTTGGGACCAAAATGGAGGTCTTGCTCCCCCTGCTGGTAATTTTGAGAACATACCCCAAGACGGGCCCATTAAAAGCTGGGGAAAAGTCTCAGTATATGGAGAAGATGAAGGATGTAGGCGCCCAGTGATCTCTTATTTCAGGAGGCAACAGTGAATTCTGCCCATCCTTCCAAAGTTAGGCGTCATCTCTCTGCTGTGTGAAAGGATGATGATGTTCAAAGTGCTCACAGAGAGTTACAGGCAGCTCATGTGTCAGCCTCCTTCCAGATCTTGCCCTATCAGCCAACACTCCTTTCATTTAAAAATTATCATCATCATCATCATCATCATCATCATCACCACCACCACCACCACCATCATCATCATCATCATCACCATCATCATCTCCACCACCACTACAACCCTTATTTATTTGTGTGTACATACCTGTGAGGACCAGAAGACAACCCGTGGAGACGATTCTCTCTTTTCACCCTGGATCCTGGGAATTCATCTCAAGTTTTCAGGCTTGGCAAGCAAATGCCTTCAAGTTCAGGTTATTCATTGAACCTTAGCCCTACTCCCCGGCACTTTTCATTTTAGTTTATTTACGGTGTACGTGTTTGTATGTATGCGCTCACATAAACATAACACATTGGAAGGGGGAGGGTCAGAGAAAACTTTGGTTCTCTACTTCCATCATGCGTGTCCCAAAATCCTTTCTGCTATGTGGGTACCAAGTATCAAACTCGTCATCAGGTTACCTTAGGCATCTTTATCTACTAAACCATCTCACTTGCACCAACTCCCTTCTTAACCCCACCCCATCCACCATCCCGGCCAGCTCTGAAACATTTCCCTGTTCCTATCCCACTCTGCCGGGAACAGCTGGGGCGAGCAGACATCGATCATTGCTGACTGACTACTCATGAGGTGGGTGGAGACAGGGATCCACAGAAAAAAACCCTAACAGACCAAGGGCCTGTGGGAGGTACTTAAGTCTAGGACAAGAGGTTGTGACATCTCTCCCATGAAGAAGCTTCCATCCAAGGGTTGAAGGGGTTGGGGGGACACCCCAGATGACCAGGGAGCATTGAAGTGCATATCACACACCCCAGGTCATGGCTGGAGGCCACGTAGAATCTCTTCAGAGAGCATGGGCCAGGCCTGTCCTTACCAGGAGACTCCTGGGCAGCTTCCCTCTGTGCTCAGCACACCCAGGGCCATGAGGTCACTTGTGTCCCACACAGTCAGGACAGGGCACATGTGCTACTTTTCGTGAGGCTGGCTATTTGGTCTCTGCTCTCTGGACCCTCACCATCAGTAAGTGCTTTGACTGAGCCAGGAGCTGGCTCTCCCCACTCCTATCTAGTCCTGGCTACCTGCAGCATGGGCCCCAAGTTGGGATGTTACATAACCTCTCCAGGGACCTTTGTAGGCTGTGTGTCTGCTGGAGTGAGTGACACGCAGTCCTTGAGACTCCTGTCGTCAGCTAGGAGAGGGTTTCCTTTGTCACCTTTCCTCCATGGTTCTCTCTCATAGTCAAGAGCCACCCTGGGATAGAGGTCAACCTGACACTCAAGGAACCTGGGGAGATGCAGTGCAGTGATTACAGGACATGGATCTGGAGCCATTACCTGGGACCTGGGTCCCACTTCAGCAGATCCGTGTTATTTTGGGCAGCCGGAGCTCCGTCTCTGAATCTCTGTTTCCGGACACATTGTCAGTCAGGAAAATAGTCCTTACATCCTAGAGTTGTATAGAAACTGAATGTATCAGCACAGTGACATGGAGGAATGTGAGTATTATGTGAAAAACCAGGATCCATAAAGGATAAACAGTATATTTTGCCAGAGTCTTAATTTTATCAGAGACGGGGAGGGGCTCTCTTTGGAAGTAAACCAGAAAAATGTAAACTTCAAATAGATGTTGAAGAAGATATGACCTAAGAACAATTTTTGATATATGTACTTACTTTGGGCTCTACTCTAAACTTGTGGACAAGGATTGTCTGGCCAAAGGTCGATGTGTGCTTCTGGAGATCTTTAATAGAATCATGTGAGACTCTGATGCCCATGAAGAGCGGGCTCTGCTGCAAAGCACACTCCACTCTCGGCTTCTGCCCCTGGCTGGCTTTCAGATGCCTGAGACCCTTCTGAGTGCATCTCAGCACAGTGTATTCACCAGGGCAGCCTGCCTCAGGATCTGTTAGTAGACTTAGTTACAGGTCCCTGTAAGGGGTGGAGGGTATCTGTTCCCTAGATTCTCATTCAGCCCTAATAAGAAGCTGATTCTGGGAGTCGGGTGAGGTTAACAGTAAGAGTATGACTATGGGAATGGTCGTGGTGGCACAAGAGGGGTCATCACACATTCCAGACTATCTGGGGTTGGAAGGAGAGGGGCTGGGGTGAGTGGGGGGAGGTGGGTGTTGTATATGAATGTTCCAGATTCCACTACATACTGTGCTTCTGAGGCTCCAGTTAACACAGTCTGCTCATGGTAAGATACATACATCTCCCAGCATTCCCCACCCACACACACATATACACTCAAAAACCTGGAAGACTACATTTCCCAGAATTCTATCCACGCAGGTATGGTCAAGTGACTGGATTTGTCCAACTAGCAGCAAATGAGTGTATCAGCAGTTTCTTCTTTTTAGTTTGTTTGAGGTTTTTGTTGTTGTTGGTGGTGGTGGTTGTTTTGGGGGGGGTTGGGTTTTTCCCCCCCCCGAACTGGTAGGGCTTTTGTTTTGTTTTGTTTTGTGACAGATTGGCCATATGGCTATGAAGTCAAGGACCAGTCTAAAACTACCTAGCTGCTATGGGTGTGTGTGTGTGTGTGTGTGTGTGTGTGTGTGTGTGTGTGTATGTAGGGTTGGGGATTTGAGTCTGAGGGTCCTTATGCCCATACTCCCCTACCATAGTATGCGGGTTTGAGTCCCTCTGTTTTCCTTTATACCTTCATCAGCTATTGCATGAGAAACTTTACAGCCATCTCTGCATAAGAATGGCAATAATGGCAATCATTGTGCCGTTGGGTGCTTCTCTTATTGGGCAAACAAGAGTGTGTGCCTACACACACCTAGATGTTGTCAGTCAACTGCCCTGCCTATCAGCCACCCTGACTGGCCTCTTGCTGTATTCAAGAGATGTGGTAACTGTGAGCTGGATGGGGCTGCATCCTGAGGATGTAGCAACATATGGTTTATAGCAAGCTTTTAAAAAAAAATAGCAGTTAGGGGCTGGAGAGTTAGCTCAGAGGTTACGGGCAAGGTTTGTTCTTCCAGAGGATCTGGGTTCAATACCCAGTGCCCACACGTCAGCTCACAATTGTCTGTAACTCCAGTTCCAGAGGATCTGACATCTTCAGACAGGCAGGCAAGCAGGCAAGCAGGCAAAAAAACCCAATGCTCACAAAATAAAAATAAATAAATTGAAAAAAGAAAAAAGAAGAAAAAAGCTGGGTGGTGGTGGTGACGCAGGCCTTTCTTTAATCCCAGCACTCAGGAGGCAGAAAGGTAGGCAGATCTCTGTGAGTTCAGGGTCTTCAGATAGAGTTTGAGGATATCCAAGGTTACACAGAGAACCCTTTTCTCAGAAAAATAAAGCCAAACTGAGGTGGTGTGGATTGGCCTAGGGAGTGGCATTACTAGAAGGTGTGACCTTGTCGGAAGAAGTGAGTCACGGTAGCAGTGGCCTTTAAGATCCCCTAGAGGCTGGAGGATGACAGTTTCTCCTGACTGCAGTTGGAACCAGTTGTTGAGCTCTCGGCTCTGTCTCCAGCACCAAGTCGGCCTAGACACTGCCATGCTTGCCACCAAGATGTTGATGAATTAAACCGCTGAAACTGTAAGCCAACCCCAACTAAATGTTTGCTTTTATAAGAGTTGCCTTGGTCATGGTGTCTCTTCATAGCAGTGGAAACCCTAACTAAGACAGAAGTTGGTACCAGAGACAGGGGTATTGCCATGATAGGCTTGACCATGCTTTTGTTTGGAGGGTGATATGAACGGTGCAGACCTTGCTCAAGGGGTTTCAGAGGAGAGGAATTTTAGTATGTTGCTTGGAGAACGTTCTTATGAAGTTGTGGTGAAGGATGAGGCTGCTTTTTGCCCTTGTCTGAAGAGTCTGCTTGGAGCTAAGGCTAAGGTGAAGAGAATCAGATTAATTGCATTGACAGAAGTCTCAGAAAAGCTCAGTGAAGTCCTCTGGTTTACTCCCATGAAGAGTGTTTTGACCAAGTGTGGCAAGCTTAGAAAGGAAAAATACAAAATGGGCACGGGGAAGTGCAATGTAGCTAAATCCTGTGTTTGAGGAGATAAACAGATTAAGGGAGTGGTGATTTTCAGCACACTAAGCTTATTGCTTGTGTGCTTGCAGTTGAACTATAGATAGCTAACATTGTTGAGACTGCTATTGACTATGGGGAATTTTGAAGTTGGACTAAATATATTTTGCATTATGCTATGGCTGGGTATAGCCCCCATAGACTCATATGTTGAACTATGGGGCCAGGGGGTAGAATGTGGTGGTTTGAATATGCTTGGCCCAAGGAATGGCACTCTTAGGAGATGTGGAGGAAGTGCGTCACTGTGTGTGTGGGTAAACTTTGAGACCCTCCACAAGCTGCCTGAGGATGCCTTTCTTAACTGCAGTTGGAACAAGATGTAGAACTCTCAGCTCCTTCTCCAGCACCATGTCTGCCCAGATGCTGCCATGCTTCCCACCATGATGATAATAGATTAAACCTCTAAAACTGTAAGCCAGCCCTAGTTAAATGTTTGCCCTTATAAGAGTTGCCTTGGTCATGGTGTCTCTTCACAGCAACAGAAATCCTAACGAAGACACAAACAAACAAACAAACAAACAAACTAGTAGACCTGTGCCCTAAAATGACAATTAAAATAAGTCATAACTGATGTGGCCAGAGCTTCCTTTTGTCCACCTGATAGACAATGCCCAGACAGCCTATCATCACAGAGTCTCAGGAGGCTGATGGGTTTAGAATTGAGTATCTCATGCAGGAATCAAAGCCTTTACTGTGCTGGCTGAGACAGGGAACCACACCATGGTAAAGAAACGGTGGGTGCACAGCAGCCCTGGAAAGAGGTCATTCCCTGGGGCTTCCCTCCTGCCCACAAGCAGCACAGCCAAGCCCTCCATCTGCACCACTGTGGGCTGTAGGGAACCAGGAACAGCACTGACTCCTTCCCACTCACCCCTTACCAATACCCGGGCATGCAGAGAAAGAGGCTCCATTTTAACCATCAATATGCTTGTTTGTTTTAAAAACCCTGGGGCTGGAGATGGCTCAACAGTTAAGAGAGTCACGCTTGCTCTCATGTCATGTAAAGGAAGAGTTCAGCTCACAGCAGCCACCACAGTGCAGCACATAGCTGCATGTAGCTCTAGCTCTAGGGGGGTCCAGTGTCCTTTTCTGATCGCCACAGGTACCCACATATATGTGCACACACCCACGCACAGACTCACAAACAAAAACAATAAAATAAACCTTTAAAAAAAAAGCACAAAGACATGAAAAAGGATAGAGAGACTTGAGTAGGACTCCACAATAATTGGCCACTGTGCCTGCCTGTGCAGTGGGACAAAGAACACTGCATCTGGTATTGTCTGTAAGGGAACATGGAGCGAGGGCAGAGAAAACACAATACCCATGGGCAACAAATGACTACCTAGTCTCACAAGTCGCTACAAGAGCAGCTGCGGGAGACATGATTGTAACTCCTGGTGTCAGAGAGATTGAAATGGGAGAGTGTTTGCCTCCAGGGGCAGCATCCTGAGAGGCCTGAATAGCCACAATGAATCTGAAGCTTAAAATATATCTAGGCTCTATTCCCCAGGAATTTTAGCAACCGGAGTGGAGAGCTGAGAGCTAAGAGTTCAAGACCAGCCTGGAGTACGTCCTTTACACACTCACTGTCCTTGTTCATAAGACACAGTTGCAACCGCTACCTGACAAGGTTGTATGCCATGGAAGGACATAAGACACTGGCAGTCTGCGGCGTGCCTATGCGTGTGGAAGGAAGGCTACACCTCCAAGCTCTGTCAGTGTTCAGACCACGATGAGTGTGGTAACACTTGCACACCAGACCCCCTTCTTGGCTACAGTGTTCCTTTTCCTTCTTGCTGCAAGGGTCCACTGCTCACAGATCAGTCACCCTTGCTTCCCAAGGCCCCTCCTCCCCACACACGTGTTCTCTCTTGCTTGGGAGCCTGAAGCTGACGGTTACCTCACACAGGGTGAGCAATCTCTGCCTGGGGCTGCTTCAAAGGTTCCTTGGGCTGGACTAACTCTGGCAGAGCTGAGCTGCAATTCTTGTTTGGCTCCTTCCTAAGCCCCATTCTGCTCCTTTGTACTTTTCTGTCTTCTTTCCTTCCTTCCTTTCATGTATATATGTGTGTGGTGTGCATGTGTGTGAGCATGTGTGAGCACATACATTTGTGGAGGGTGGAGGGTCAAGAACATTGTCTTCTCTCTCTTTCTCTCCCTCTCTCTCTCTCTCTCTCTCTCTCTCTCTCTTTCCTTCCCCCCCCCCCACAGGGTTTCACTGTGCAGCTCTGGCTCTCCTGGAACTCTCTCTGTAGACCAGGCTAGCCTCCAAACTCAGATCCACCTACCTCTGCCTTCTCCCAAGTGCTGGGATTAAAGGTGTGGGCCACTCTGTCACTCTGATGCAAGGTCTCTTCCCAAACACTTGGACCAGCAGCTCATTCTGGGGATTTCCTGTCCTCTGAGCACTGAGATCACAGGCAAGTCGTCACATGCACTTTGCCTTTACATAGTCTCAGGATCTAGAAGCAAGCACTTCACGTGCCGAGCCGCCTCCCAGCCACGTTCCTGTCTTGCTTCTATGGGTTCTTCCTCAGTGGGTCTCAGATGCTCAGATCTGTCATGGTTTGGGGCTGTGAGGAATAAATGGTTCTGTCTTTGTCTGTGTGTGTGTGTGTGTGTGTGTGTGTGTGTCTGTGTCTCTGTCTGTCTGTCTGTCTGTCTGTGTGTGTGTGTGTGTGTGTGTGCGCGTGTGTCTGTGAATTCAAGCATGATGAGAACATAACCCAGGATTTGCATCTACTAAGTCTATCTTTGGGCTACACCTCCAGCCTATGAGATATAATAGGTATGATGAGATCCACCCAGTGCCTGGCTTGTGAGGAGGACTCAGCTCAGTCACAGAGAATGGTTATTCACAAGACTGAGGTCTCAGGAGTCTTTAGCCTGTGACTGTAGGAAGCAGGAATCTGGCAGGTTTGTCAGAGGACTGAGGTGATGCGAAAGGCTGCTTTAGTTCTTTGATGGCGATTTCAGGAGCGAGCGACCCCTCCTGTATCAGCAGGGGGCTTCACATGCACGAACATGTGTTTTCCCTGCGGCTCTGAATCAGGTTCTAGCAAAGCCGCTGAGTTAATCAGGCAGGTGCGTGACCGAGCAGATAGAGGCGAACACTCTAAGATGGACACAGATAACAGCAGCAGCCGGAGTAGAGAGAGGCACCAGGCTGTATTGTGGAATACATTACAATCTTAGGAGCTGAAATCATAATCCATTGAAGGTGTAATAGGGAAGATAAACTTTTAAATGCCACTTTTAAAAGATTGTATAAGCTGGGCGTGGTGGCACACGCCTTTAATCCCAGTACTTGGGAGGCAGAGTCAGGCGGATCGCTGAGTTGGATGCCAGCCTGGTCTACAGAGTGAGTTCCAGGTCAGCCAGAGCTATACAGAGAAACCCTGTCTCAAAAAACAAACAAAAAAAAATTGTATAAACAAAGAATAAACGAGAGGTGGCAGGTCCTGGCATAGTGTTTCAGGATCTGGACATATTCTCCACTAGGGACAGCTAGATGAATCAGACAAAAGACTGCCACCTTGGTAGTGTGGGATTGCTAACAATGTCACATAAGACAGTGGGCCAAGATCTTAAGAAAACAGACGTGGTGATGGGTGAGCCAGGCACCTGGGTCACTTTGGCCCTGGCCACCGGTACCAGTGCAAAGGCAGCTGAGAAGTAGGACCTTTGTTTGGATGGCCCCATGGGACCAGTGCACAAAAGACAGACTTTGAAGTGGCCAAGACGGCGACACCCATCACAGGTACAGACAGCCCAGGTGGGCCTCATTCAAGCCATCAAAACCTCAGTTTCTGAAAGTGGATCCGCAGTTATTCCAGACTGCGGACGTTTAGGTTTACCAGGCTTCAAATAAGCAAACAACTGTTTTCTCCGGAAGCCGGTGACGTCACCCCAGGCATCAATTATCCCCACAGACAGATCCGCAATGCAAGCCTTGAACATTAGGAACTAACAACTGGGGGTGTCTGCTCCCACTCAGGAGGCAGAGAATCCCGTGCTTCCACTAGAAAGCCACGCTGCCAGGAACTCCTATTAAAAAATGTAGCTTTGAAAAATCTCTTCAGGGAGAAGTAAAGGATTCAGGGAGACCAAAACAAACAAATGCAAAATAATCTTCTGGGAAGTACGTCGCAGCCCTGCAGGCCCTGCAGCAACTTGCCCTGAGAGAAAGGGGGNGGGGGGGAACAGGCTGTACAGGGCTTGGCTGGGGAGCAAGAATGAGAACTCTGTCAACTGCTCACAGCAGGAGACAGGGTCTGGGTGGAGAGAACCCCTGAAGGTTGGGGTCTGAACACTGCAGAGTAAGGAACCCTCCCAAAAGATCCAAAAATCTAGCAGCTGGTTTTTGAAGTAAAGTGATGTACACTCTCAGCCCAAAAAGGTCCCAGCTGAAATTCAAAGCGTAGAGAAGACTAGACTCTACTAGTACCTGCTGAAGGAAAGGTTCCCGTCCGACCCTCAAACGGATTTGAACTGAGTGATGAGCAGGATGGAACTAAGGATGCAGTAAGTCTAGACTCAACTCAGTTAGGCCTGGAAAGGACTCAGTCCAGCACCCAGTACCCAGAAGGAGACAGACTCAGACCAGCACCCAGCATCCTGAAGGAGACAGACTCAGACCAGCACCCAGCATCCTGAAGGAGACAGACTCAGACCAGTACCCAGCACCCTGACACAGACAGACTCAGTCCAGCACTCCAGCACCCTGACATAGACAGACTCAGTCCCATCATTCTAGAACCCTGACTGAGACAAACTCAGTCCAGCACCCAGAATCCTGATGGAGACAGACTCAGTCCAGCAACCAGTACCCTGATGGAGACTGACTCAGTCCAGCACCCCAGCACCCTGATGGAGACCAAAGGGATATGCCCTTCCAGAGGAATGTATTTCATGTCTTAAGTTTCAACTGTCTCAGATAAAACTTAAAATGGCCTTGAAAGCAATATACTGGAACAGGAAGAGTCAAAATCGATTCATTTTTATTTTGTGGAGGGGTCTCAGGTATCCCAGGCTAAGTGCAAATCACTTTGTGTTAAAAGCCGAGGCAGAATCTGACCTTGAACTTTTGATCTTCCTGGGAGAGATTACAGATATGAACCACCACACCTATTTTATATGGTGTAAGGAATTAAATACAGAGTTTCATGCATGCTAGACAAGTACGAACTGAGCCACGTCTCCACCCCTGAATACCTTAAAAATTTAAAAATAAATTAAACATTTAATTAAAAACCTAACCACAAAGGGAAAACAAAACAAAACAAATGAAAAAACACCAACAACTCACCACAAAGAACACAAAAGTGTTCAGCAGTGAACTAGATCAAACATCTGAAAAAGAAGTTTTAAAAAGTTAACATTTCATAAACTCTTTAGGAAACACTTCCAACCCAACACCACCTCCTTCTCTTTCTGGAGAAAGCATGTCCCTACAAAGCCCTGGCTAGCTTGGAACTCTCTATGTAGCCGAGGCTGGCCTGGAACTCACAGAGATCTGTCAGGCTCTGACTCCAGAGTACTGAAATGAAAGGAACGAGGCACACGCCAGGCCCAGCACACCCCACCTTAACTCATGAGCCGGTCCAGTCCTAGCATCACAGTCAGAGACGCTGCGATGTTTCTATGTGCATGCTCAGCCTTGGGTGCTGGCCCATTTCTAAGATGCTAGCACTCAGAAAGG
Organism: Mus minutoides; assembly: GCA_902729485.2. Classification (NCBI taxonomy): domain Eukaryota; kingdom Metazoa; phylum Chordata; class Mammalia; order Rodentia; family Muridae; genus Mus; species Mus minutoides. The sequence continues at coordinate 158,688 of LR751146.1, forward strand.
TTGCTGTGAGTTTGAAGCCAGCCTGAGCTACATAGTGATTTCAAGTCCAGCCTAAATAAATAAGGAGAGTACAAATACTATCAAAAGGAAGGGAGAAATCAACCCCCCTCCCCCGGTAACTACAGACCCAACATTTTCAAACAACTAGTGTCAAACTAAATTCAATAAAAGGAAAGTAACTTACTCCCCGGGGAGGTTTACTCTAAGGAATGCAAGGTTAGCTCAAAATTTTGAGAAACATAAGTCACCACATTAACAGAAATATAGAAATGGAAAATTATACAGTGACAGAATTTAACATCCATTTATAACTAGAAATGTGAAATTTAACATTCATTTATAGCTTTTAGCTCACCAACAATAAAAAGAACTGTTTCAGCTCAAAACGTTTTTAATGCACACACATGGGCATGCAGACACACTAACACAGGTACACACAATCACACGCATACTAATACAAACACACATGTAGATACACACGGACATACAGAAACACACTGTCACACTAACACACAGAGATACACACATGTAGACACACTAACACAGACACACATACTCAGATACACACACATACAGATATACACACACAGACATGCTAATATAGACACACACATAGATACACACGTATGCACACACACACACACACACACACATACACCCCACTTGGGTGAGAATGGTCACTATGACCATCATTCAATATTGCATGTAGTTTGTGGTCGATGATATAATAGGAAGGAAAAGAAATCAAAGTTATATAGACTGAGAAATAAAAGGCCAGCTATTTATTTGAAGATGTCATGATTGTATATGTAGAAAATCCGAGAGTCTTCTGGAAGAACTGTTTCAAACACTAAGTGAATTTTGAAAGGTCTCAAGACGCAGGCACAGTCCATAGAAATGGTGGTACTTCTGTTCTACTCACATAGCCATGCTCAGGGCCTTGCAGAGGATAGAGGAGCATGCCCTGCCAATCCTCACCGTGTGGTCACTTTTTATGCTGACAGAAACACCAGGAAAATGAAACCTTAAAATTGCCATTTATAAAAGAAAACCATGTATTAGTGGTAAAGAAAACAAAATGTGTGTAATTTCTTAACTCTCAGAGATTATAAACCTTTCTTAAAAGAACTTAAGGAAATGGAGGTTATACGCTGTGTCTATTGACCAGAGAACTCTATACACCAACTTTCCATGGAATGATGTGGATAATTACTGCAAAGCCCCCCAAAATCTCAATACTTCACAGAGCTGACCACCCCCAAAACTTCGTATGGAAATGCAAAGGGGATCAGAACAGCCAGAAATACCTGTTGAAGGTAATAGAGTGGAGTTAGCAGATTCACACGACCTCACTTCAAATTTCTCTGAAAATTTACATTAATCGAGACAGCATGTGACCAAGCCTGGTGGGGTGAGCCTGTGACCCAGGTACTTAGGAGCTGAAGAAGGAAGATCCTGGGCAGCTTAGTGAGACTCTGAAAAAAAAAAAAAAGACAAATTCTGAGACAGATCTACATTCAAGTAATTAAGCAGTTTTCTAGACAGGACAGGAAACACAAACTGTCTTAGTTACTGTTCTAACACTGTGAAAAGACACCATGACCAAGACAACTTATAGAAGAAGAAAGAGTTTATTTAGAACTTTCCATTTTTCAAGGGCTGGAGTGCATTACCATCCTGGTGGGGAGCATGGCAGCAGGCAGGCAGGCAGGCAGGCAGGCAGGCAGGCAGGCAGCAGCCATGCATGCAGGAATGGTGCTGGACCAGTGACCAATTGTTCACATATTGAGACATAAGCTTCAGGCAGAGAGAGACACATTGGCTCTTTTGAAACTTCAAAGCCTGTCCCCCAGAAACACACCTCCCCAATCCTTCCCAAACAGTTCCACCAACTGAAGATCAATTATTCAAATATATGAGCCTATGGGGGCCATTTTAATTCTCAGCATTACACAAACCATAAAGGATAAGCCTCTTCTAGTTTACCTTTAATTGACTAATGGAATTTACTGGAAGGCTCTTCTATAATGTTTATTAAAACTAAGCACGTCTTAGCTGATCGCAAAGGCTGTTGGTTATCAGAAGACTCACATGAGAGAGGGAAATGGTGTCCATAAATAGTGGAAGAGCAAGTCTTGGATCTTCCCCCATTATGGAGACATAAATTTAATAATTCAGAGACCAACTGGCCCTAGAAAAATCTAGAAATCAGTTGGGAGCTTTTTGTTCCGTGGGTCATTATGAAACCGGCCATATTGAAATCTGGTAGAAATTTCTGTAATTTTCTCCATTTGAATCACACTCATCTTCCACCATGTGCAGAGCAGTTGGGAGGAAATTTCAAACTCCCACTTCCTCCAGGCTGAGGGATAAGAGAACAAATAACCAACACTCTGAAACAGAGGAGTACTGCCAAAGGACTTGAGTCGCATCTGGACCTGATGGCTGAGAGATCCTAAGCCTCAGTGTGGAATACCAGAGACGCACACTAGGTGGCGCCCCAGCATCAGTTTACTCCAGCACCAGCGCTGCCGCAGTATTACTGAGCTAAGTAATTCCTAAGCAGACACCTGCCAATGTTCAGTTAGATTAGACTCCCGAGCCCGGAGAGGTCATACTCCCGCAAATGGCTTGAGAAATCTCAACATTTTGGCAGCTGGGCTGGGTGGAGCAGCTTACGTTTGCACCAATAAGATGCAGGGTTTCCTGCACCAAGTGCTGGCTATTTTATGTCTTCTTGTTAATTGCTACTGTTGCTCAAATGAGGTGGTCAAGAATTGTCATTCTGATTGATTTTCCTGTCCTCTCCTCCACCCCCTGTCCCCTCACCAAAGGATCTCAGTAGATGTTTCTGGATGAGAAAGATGAACATTATCACCAATTAACAGAGAAATGCAAATCAAAGCCGCATGCAAAGCCAGCTACTGTTAAAAGAAGTGGTGTTGGATGTGGTGAAGTTCTCAGAAAATTATTTTTAAGAGAACAGAAATAATGAGGACATGAGAAAGTTGAAACCTTTCGTACTATCTATAGAGAGGCAAAATAGTTCAATTACACGAAAGATACAGAGATTTCTCGACAAGATCATCCTGTGATCCTGTGTCACACCTCTGGTGACAGCACAAAGGCTTGAAGGCAGATGTCAAAGGACACTTGTCCGTTCACCTTGTCACACCACCTTCACGGTGGCCAAGACAGAGAAGCAGTAGGTAAATGATTTAAAAAGATGTGACATCTACACGGAAGGGAGAGTTTATGATCCTCAAAGAGGAAAGCAGTCTTGTCACATGCTACGACAGGAATCTGGAGAACACCGTGACATCAACCAGACACTGACAAACACTCCAATTATGTGGAATTCCAACCAATTCCAATTATGTGGAATATTGTCTTAGCTGCGTTCCCCATTGCTAGGTTAAAATAGCCCAACAAAAGCAACTTGCGGGAGAAAAAGGGTTAATTCTGGCTTGAGGTTTGAAGGTGCAGCTCATGGAGAAAGGGTTAATTCTGGCTTGAGGTTTGTAGGTGCAGCTCATGGAGAAAGGGTTAATTCTGGCTTGAGGTTTGTAGGTGCAGCTCATGGAGAAAGGGTTTATTCTGGCTTGAGGTTTGTAGGTGCAGCTCATGGAGAAAGGGTTTATTCTGGCTTGAGGTTTGTAGGTGCAGCTCATGGAGAAAGGGTTTATTCTGGCTTGAGGTTTGAAGGTGCAGCTCATTATACATCATGGTGGCAGGGGTCTCGGGTAGATGGCCACATCCCTTCTGTAGTCAGAACGCAGAGAAATGAACGTGTGACCCCAGCTCTCACTCTCCTTTGTATATAGACAGGACCCAGGCTTGGGGCATGGTGTAGTTCAGTCTTAGGCTCTTCCTGCTTTAACTAACCTGATAGAGATAATCCCTCTCCAGTATGCCTGGACAATATTAACTGTCTTAAGTATCCTAGTTAGTCACGAGAGACCATGGATTTGAGAAAGAACAAGGGCTGGGTACATTGTGGGAGTTGGAAAGAGGACAGGGAATGGGGGAAATGATGTAATTATATTTTAACCTCAAAAATAAAAGACATAATAAATAAATAAATAAATAAATCATTCATAAAAGCATCCGATGAAAAAGCTGGGGGAACTCTGACAGATTTTCTTCCCTCCAGTTTGGTGGGAATAGAGTCCCAGTTTCAAGAGAGAGCTCCACACAACAAAATGTTTCTCAGCCAGAAAAGAGTTAAAACATCATTTGCAGTGGTATGGATAGAGCTGAAGGTTACTGCATTACATGAAATAATCCAGACACATAAAGGTAATGCATATGTTCTCACTTGCTTGTAGGAGCTAAAAGGCTAACTTCCTAGGAAGATGTCAGGGGTGGCCGAGAAGTTCCATTGACAAAGTGCCTATTGTGCAAGGACAACACCTGAGGACCTGAGTTCAAATCCCCAGGCACAGTAGCACGATCTCAAACCCCAGTGATGGCAGGGCATAGGCAGGAGGACCTCTGGAGCTTGTTGACCAGCCATGGTCAGTTGGTAAGCTCCAGGGTTCAGTGGAGAGAGAGACAGAGATAGAGACAGACAGAGAGAAATCACACACACACACACACACACACACACACATACACACATACACACAGAGAGAGAAGAGAGAACAGATGTCAACCTCTGGCCTCCCCACACAGATACAAACACATATGCATCTGTGTGCATAAGTATGTATATACGTATGCATATACAAATGTGCACAATAAACATGTACTACTCTAAGCACAAAATTTTATATATAAAAGAAAAATAGTCACCAGAGGCTAGGAATAGAGAGGAAGAATTAGCTCTGGTTTTCTATAGCACAGTAGGTATCTATATGGCAATCTATGCTAAATTACAAAGGAACTTGAAAGCTAAGATGAGTTGGAAGTATTTATCACGCAATTTGATCATTAAACACTGTGTATGTATAAAATTACCACACCGCATCCCAGAGACGCACAGGTCTGTCTCAATAAAGAAAAAACAAACAAACAAACAAACAAAAAACAGCTGGCCATGGTGGCATGCAACTGTAATTCCAATATCCGGAGGATTGAGTCAGGAGAATTGTCACAAGTTCCAGGATAAAGTGGGCTTCGTGGTGTGCTCCAAGACCAACCTAGACTAAAGTAAAACCTGTTAGGAGGAGGGCAATAAAATTTACATACATGAAAAGATTCCAGAGCCCACTAGACAGCAATGTGAATACATGTTAACAGTATAAAACTGCACATTTCAAAGTGTTAAAGAAGGAAAGCCTTGTCATTTTTTGAAAAGATTTATTGATTTTGTTTTGTGGTAATGGTGGTGGGGCATGTTGCCTGCCTGCATGTCTGTGCATCTTCTAGGTGCCTGGTGCCTAAGGAAGTCAGAAGAAAGCAGTAGTAGGTCTTGGAGCTTGCAGGTAAAGATGATTGTGTGTCCCATGAGGATGCTGGCAATCCAACTCGAGTTCTCTGAAAGAGCAGCCAGTGCTCTTAACCACAGAACCATCTCTCCAGCCTCAGGTCTTATTATTTCTTTATCACAATAGAAAAGAATCATCGAAGAGAAGCAACAGACAAATCCACAGATGACCAGAGAACATTCATAGCACATATATTGGAAAATGAACTTCTACATAGATCACAAAAAATTCTCGAAGCTCAGTAGTACAAGCGAACAACTTGGTAAAAATGCAGAAGACAGGCTTGAGTAGGCTCTTCACAGATGAAGGCAAATGAATAGATAATACTAGACCCATAAAAAGTCCTCAACACCAATCATCAGCAAAGGAATTAAAAATCACAGTTGTGCCTCGCTACAGCTCACATGCCAGGGAATCAACAAACTCGAGGACCTCTGATGGCCATGGTGTCACGTGAAGCAATAAAGCCTCGCCTACTGGTCTGCAGGGTAGGAAATAGTGTAGATAACTGCTTTAGACTGTTAATTTTTAGGCTGGATGGTGGTGCACACCTTTAATCCTAGCACTCAGGAGGCAGAGGCAGGTGTATCTCTGAGTTTGAGGCCAGCCTGGTCTACAGAGCAAGTTCCAGGACAGCCAAGGTTACACAAAGAAACCCTGTCTCAAAAACAAAACAAAAAAAAAGGGGGTGGGGGGAAGAAAAAGAAAAGAAAGCAGATTTTAAGAATAAAATTAAACTTGCAGCTAACCAATGATACTAACTTCACACTTGTCTATTCATTCACAGAAGCCAAAAACATGTCTTTAAGGAGACTCACCCAGGAATAGTCATAGAAACTTACATTCACAGCAGCCAAGCAGCTAAAAATAACCCTTGTCCACAAACAGGAAAGGGAGAAACAGTGAAGTATTACATTCATTAAACTGAGTGAAAGGAAACGACCTTCTGATGTACACAACAGATGAATCACAAAAGCTTTCTGCTGATGGAAAGACGTCAGACATAGTCGGCTGTGGAGGAATTATATATTCTAACTAGCCCATATTATAGACACATATCCCAGGTGTTTTATTTACAAGACAGAAGCCTAGATTGAGAAGGTTTTGGAGCTATTATAATGTATATGCCAGACATATGTCCCTTGTCACCTGCTCTTTCTCCTGGCCCTGTGCTCATGGTTTTGTCTCCTCTGGTGGTGGCCTTTTCCTCTCTTGGTCTCCTTTCTTCTTCCCTCTCTCTCTCCCCCTGGGACCCCCAGTGATGTAGGTAACTGAAAACCTGCCTCCCTCTATCTATTGCCCAGTCACAGGCTTTAACCATTTGTTGACCAATTAACTTGTAGAGCAAAGTTTGTACAACAAAAGCTGGTGTAGTTGAGAATTTCCTCATGGGGGGGGGGGGGCAACCAGATCTTGGAGATCCAGTATTTAGCACTCAAATACATAGCAGCAGCAGATCAACCCCCTACAGACAGCACACACTTAATGGCTCCAAAAACAGACACAGTAGTCATAGACAGAGAATAAAATTCATGATCTGAATTCTAAGGTTACAGATTAACTGAGAAGGAAGAGTATCAGACAGAACTATGAGGTAATAAAATCTTTCTAGGGCCCAGAGAGATGGCTCAGAAGTTATAAACACTTACTACTCTTGTAGACTATCTGGATTCAGTTCTTAGCACCCACATCAGCCTGCAGCAACTGTCTGTAACTCCAGCTCCAAGGATCTGATGCCCTCTCTGGCCTCTATGAGTACTTCAGGCTTACATGCAGACATACACACAAAAACATAAAAATATAATACATTTTTTAAAAAATGAAGGGGGAATTCTATGATTTGTTAGGAATGTAGGTTATCTCAAAGTATACATTTTAAAAAATTCAATTAATTGTACACTTAAGATGAACACATCAAAACTAGGAATATAGCTTTAATACCAGCACTTGAGAGGCAAAGGCAGGTGGATCTCTGTGAGCTTCAGACTAGCCTTCTCTACTCTGTGGCTTCCAGGACAGCCAGAGCTACACAGTGAGACCCTGTCTCAAACACCAACAAAAACAGAGATGAGCACATTAAGAGCGGGGGTGTGACTAGATACAGAATGCTTGCCTAGAATACAGAAGACTTCTTTCTGGGTTCCCGTTTTCAGTAGGCGGGAGGAGGGGGAAAGAGATGGCTACATTTTTTTACTACAGGTAAGTTTACTTCAGCAAAGAAAGAAAAAGATAAAAGTGATACAAAGTCAAACCTGGCAGCATAAACAAAAGCACAAGAGGACTGTAAATCAATAGAGACCACAAAAACAGATAATCAAACAGCCTTAAGACACAGGAGTTATAGAAAACACATTCTGTGAAATGACCGCACTTAATGGTATTCAAGAAAAAAGAAGTCAGGGTAGAGAATTTTCCAGAAAACTGGAAACTATGTAAGGGGAAAAAAAAAGCCTACTTGAAAACGACCCAAATGAATTGTGAGACTGAAAATGGAGAGAATAATCAAGCTTAAGAACTCAGAGAAAGAATTTAGCAGATTGGATGAGCTTGCAGAGAAAATTAGTCAATTGGAAGATAGAGCAGGAAAATATGCTCAGAGTAAATCACAGACAAGAAAAAAAACTGAAGAAGAATAAATAGGGAACAAGAAACATATGTGAGAATTGAGAAGTTTTAACACTTAATTAATTAGAGACTAAAGGGAGAGAGAAAGGAATATGCAGGCCAAAATGTATGAATAGCAAGGGTGGTGGCTCACAGTACTTGGGAGGTTGAGACAGAAAGATTGCTAGGAGTTCAAACTCATCATGGGATACAGATTAAGATATTGTCTCAAAAAATAATATCTGAGGAAAGGATGACTGGGAAATCTCTAAAAGTGAAAGATGTGAATTCATAGAATCATGACTTAAAGCATTGCTACAGGGGTAAAAGAAGCCTCGAGTGTCCCTGAGTGTCAGCACTTGCCTGGCATGCATGAGGCTCAGGGTTAATCCTCAACAATAAAACACAATGAAACAAAATGCCCTGCTACTGTATAGGAGAGTAAAACAGAACTAAGAAATATAAAATCTTGAAATTATTAAAAGGAGCGAGAGATAGACTAACAGCCAATGTTTCCACAGGAACACAGCTGTTAGAACAGTAAGATGATATATTTAGTGTTCCAAGAGAGAATAATTCTATTCTCAGAAGAAGCATGCTTTAGGAAGAACTTAAAGTAGGACATTTTCACATGACGAGAAAATGGAATTATTTCACCAGCATACTTATACTAAAGAAAGTATTAAAGGGTGTTCTCCAGACAGAAGGAAAACAATTCTAGATGGAAAAGCTGGAGATAAAGATTTTTAAAGTAACAAAGATCAAAACTCATAGGCCAGAGTCTGGAGAGATGGCTCAGCAGTTAAGAGCACTGACTACTCTTCCAGAGGATCTGGGTTAGAGTCCCAGCATCCACACAGTGGCTCAGTCCCAGGAGATCTCATGCCCTTCTTGCCTCTGAAGGCACTACACATAAGTGGTGCACATACATATGTGCAGGCCAAGCACCCGTGTACATAAAAGAATAAATGCTTTATACATGCTACAAAAACCTTTTTTTTTTTTTTTTTTTTTGGTTTTTTGAGACAGGGTTTCTCTGTATAGCCCTGGCTGTCCTGGAACACACTTTGTAGACCAGGCTGGCCTCGAACTCAGAAATCCGCCTGCCTCTGCCTCCCAAGTGCTGGGATTTACAAAAACCATTTTAAGACATAAAACATAGAAAATTAAATTCACAGGTTTAGAGAAGGGCTAAATGGAGTTAATTGTTACCTAGAGATTACTAGGGAAAATAAAAGGCACGAATTATTTGTACTATTAATATTATAATTTCTAAAAATACAAAAGAGCACATAACTTCTAAACTATGATCCATGACTGATCTTTTTTAAACTGTATTTTTCTTTTCTTTTTTTTAGCATGCCTTGTAATTCATTGTTGCTCAAAGCCAGACATCATGTTTTCAAATAAAAGAAATTTAGAAAAATTTTACTGTGATATTTTATATTCACTTGACAGGGGGCCAGGCAGCGTTTACTGCTTGCTATATTTATAACTGTCTCTGAGTTTTTCTAACAATCCCTTCTTAGGTTTTGTTTTTGTTTTGAGACAGGGTTTTAAATAGCCAAGGCTGATCTTGAACTCCTGATTTTTCTGCCTCTGCCTTCCACGTGATAGGATTACAGGCACCAGGCAACCATGCCTGGCATAGAACTCTGTCTTAAACAAGGACCTGCATTTCTGAGCCATGGCTACCCAAAGCATTTGTTAGGTTCTGTGTTTCCTTTCGTGAGACAAGAAGGTATGAGCGTGTGGGTGGGGGGTGGAGTTGTTCAGAACAAACTTTTATACAGAAGTCAAGTGGAAATGTCTGGTTTCTTTGGGGACTCAGTTATATCATGTGATGTTTGGCTGAAGCAGACACAGGTAAGAGGATGACAGGCGAGACAATGTTTTACTGAAGCTGACATGTGAAAGGAGGCATGATGTTTAGGAAGAATATAACTATGACCCCACAGACAGTGGGAAGGAGCTCTTGCATTGGTCCGCCTTGCAATGCATCACTGATCGTCGCTTGCCGTGACTTTGTAGAGAGTAACTCGCCAAATAACTTATCTTGATATCTTGGAGACTTCTTGCCGCTTCCTTGGTCTCCTGCCAGTCGGCAGAGGCTCTCAGTTTTCTGTATTGAACCACCACTGCTGATTTGTGTTTGGTGTTTGCTGAGTGGCCTGGACTGCTGGCAACAGAGACTGGAGTCAACCCAAAGAACTATTTCTAAACAGGTCCACAACCCCTGTTTCCTACTGACCTTTCTTTTCCACTACCTCTGGTGGGCTAGAAGAGAGGTTGAGCATTTAAGAGCCCTTATTAAAGTAGGTTTTGAAAAATCTAAGCCTACACAGGAGACACTCTAAGTAGATTTTAAAACAATTACCACTCCCCCCTGCCCCACCCATCTCCACTCTCTTGGATAGCGAGATGAATCTTTTTCCCAGTTTTTTACCTTTAGTAGAGGTAAAACAGAATCTACCTGAAGGTCCCAGCATGCCTGGCGGGGGTCGGGGTGGGGGAGGGGATTGCAGAACACTGGTCTCTTCCTCTATCTCTGTTTTGTTTCCTAGTTATGAAGTAACCCTACCATGCATTTTAACCACCATGCATGACCTTACCACAGACCCTAAACAGCAGGGCCAACTGACCCAAACCTCCAAAAACCAGAAGCCAAAAGAATCCTTTGCTCTCGAGTTGGTTTATCCCACATATTATATTGAAGTAATAGAAGGGAACTAACACGGGCTCCAAGGCCTGGCAAGCACTTATGCACTGGCTACTTCTCTATTGCTATGTATGGTAAGACACCATGGCCAAGGCAACTTACAAAAGAAAGCCTTTAGTTGGGTGCTTGCCTACAATCCATGATGGCATCAGGCAGGCATGGTGCTGATGCAGAGTCTAAGAGCTTATACCCTCATCTATAAGTTAGAAGCAGAGAGAGAGAGAGGGAGAGAGAGAGAGAGGGAGAGAGAGAGAGAGAGAGAGAGAGAGAGAACACATGAGATTTTGAGACCTCAAAGCTCACCCCTAGTGACATGTCTTCTTCAACAAGGCCACATTTCCCAATCCTTCATCATACATTCCACCAACTAGAGAACTAAGCATTCAAATATATCGCCTATGGGGGCTATATCGCCTATGGGGGCTATGCTCATTCAGAGCAGCACACCTTGGGCCCACCATTCCATTTCCTGGTGTTCTTTTCTCCTCAGACTGTACGTTTTGTGTTGTTGTTGTTGTTGTTTGTTTGTTTGTTTTGTCCCACGTGCACTTTTTTTTCTAACTGCAGACCTTCCTAAGAGTGATTACTAAAAACCACGCAACAGTCTCAACAGGCTGTCTTGAAATCTCTTCTGCCAGAGAAATCAGTCCATTATTTTGAAATTTAACCTCAGGAAGATTCTTAGGACAAGGGCAGAAGGTAGCCACATGGACAAAATATCACAAAAATGTTCTCTAGCCCAGTTGCTAATATTCTTCTCCTTTGAAGCCTCTTGAACCGGGCCCACAGTCCACACTGCTCCCAGCACTGCTAACCTCTAAGCTCCTACCAGGATAGCCCACTAGGCTAGGCTTACAGTGCTTAACTACCTTTCCAGTTCAAAGTCTTCCACAAAAATATCTCAAAAATAAAGCATGGTCAGGTCTGCCATAGCAACACTCCATTCCCTGGTACCAAATTCTTTCTTAGTTACTTCTCTATTGCTATGATAACACACCATGACCTGGCAACTTATAAAATAAATCATTTAATAAGTCTTATCATTCCAGGGGTTAGAGTCCTGACAGTGGAACAAAGATATGTTTGCAGGGACAGCTGAGAACTCCTATCTCAAACAGCAAGCAGGAGACAGAGAATGCCACCCATCAAATCTTCAAACACATAAGCCTGTAGGGGCCATTCTAATTCAGACTGCTACCATCTCTTAACTAGAAGATGTTCAACAGATAGGCACAGCACTGTTTTTTATTTTAGTTTTTGCAATAAAAGCAACCTAATATGCAATCGAGCTTCTTTGAAAGCATACAATAGCTAACTAGAACAACATTGTATAGCAGATTTCTAAAATGCCTTTATCTTTTTGACCCAGATGTTAAGCCCACCGATTAGCATAAAGGTGCTTTATGTTAAGACATGCCCTTACTAGGTAGCCTGGCTGGCCTAGAGCTTGTTATGTAGACCAGAAAGATGGGCTTTGGACTCACAGAGATCTGCCTGTTTCTGTCTCCTAAGTGCAGGGACTGAGGGTGTGTACCACCATGCCTGACAGTATAAAGCGATGTTAAAGAATTAAGTAACATATGCTCGTTGTTAGTGAGCAATGTTGGGGGCACAAGGGTACTTGTGCTCACAGATCACCAAGGAAACCAGGCACGGTCGTCTTCTTAAAGGAAAGGATGTATAACCAGTTTTTCTACCCCAAAGGCTGGGATTTGGACAAGAACAAGGGCAGAAGCCAATCACAGTGAGCTTAATAGCCTGGTAATTTATGTTATCTGAAGAGCCACAGCAAGCTCCAGTAACCAGAGGTCACTTATAGTCTAGGTGACCTTTGCATCATCTGAAGGGACAGGCCATATCAAGCTCCTACAGCCAGGACTGGATATCCTTAATAGTTAGATTACCTTTACGTTATATGTATAAGTCAGGGGCTCCCCCAAACTCCCACAACAAGGACTGGGGGTGAGTAATAACTCAAATGACCTCTATACACTATGACCAAGACCACACCAGATCCTTGCCAAGGCTTTAAGCTAATGCATGTGGCCTAGCTCTGGAAGCCATCTTGGAAGAAGTGACATGTTCAAGTGACTCATGGGGTTGAGTTTTGATGTAGTTATCCCTCCTTGTGCACGAGGTATTGTACTATACCAGGAAACCTTTCCCAAATTGTACTGTGTTTAAATATGCTTACAATAAGCATCCTGACATCGGACTCTGGTTTGATTCAGCCTGGCTGAACTGAGTTCTCCTTCTTGCCTCTGTGTGGATTGTTTCACTGCTGGCCCCAGGTGCTTGCAGGAACCCCCAACGGAGCAGAGCATAATTGCTTGACATTAGAAAGTCAGATGCAGCCTGGTGTGGTGGCGCATGCCTTTAATCCCAGCACTCGGGAGGCAGAGGCAGGCGGATTTCTGAGTTCGAGGCCAGCCTGGTCTACAGAGTGAGTTCCAGGACAGCCAGGGCTATACAGAGAAACCCTGTCTCGAAAAACCAAAAAAGAAAAGAAAAAAAGAAAGTCAGATGCAGCTCAGCTCTGGCGTCTCTAAGTTGTTTCTTTCTGTGTGTTTGTTCTCTGTCTCGGGTTCTTTGCTTACACATCTGGTTATCTGGCTTTTCTTCCATAAGCAACAGAGTCATCCAAAGCCATCGGAATCTGGCGCTCAGCCTTGTGCTAGGATTCAAGTCTTCAGAGACTGCTCTGTGCCTGTGTTTAATGTGGGTAGAGAAGGTCTGGGGATCTGACAGTTCACGCTCATGACCTTTAGCTGACTTTTAGCTCTGCTGACTCCTGTATTTTCCTTGGCATCCTGTTCCTGCTGCCTGTGAGCTCTCCTTGTAACCCGAGGATTCAGCCTCTTTAGATCTGCTAAGCCACATACACACCTGCTCATTCCCGATCATCTTCCACACACCTGCTCATTCCCGATCATATTCCAAACACCTGCTGAGATCTCCCACGCATTCCTTGTTTTTTCTTTCTTCTTTTTTTTTAAAAGATTTATTTATTTGTTATTTATGAGTACACTGTAGCTGTCTTCAGACACACCAGAAGAGGGCATCAGATCCCACCCCAGATGGTTGTGAGCCACCATGTGGTTGCTGGGAACTGAACTCCCAACCTCTGGAAGAGCAGCCAGTGCTCTTAACCGCTGAGCCATCTCTTCAGCCCATTTCCCACACATTTCTGCCCCATCTTTTATTTGTTCTGTCCTGTAGATTTATATAGCATTATATCCCCCAGGGACTCAGGGGTAGGTAGAGGAGATCTGTTCAATCTGCATGCACAATGCAAACATCTTTCTCCCATAACAATATATTGAGACAACATCTCTGCTTATTTACTGGGGGGAGGACATGCATGCCGTGGTGTTCTTCTGGAGGTCAGAGGACAACTCCCTCTCTCCTTCCACTAGGTGAGTTTTAGAGACTGAACTCAGATCATCAGGCTTGGTGACAAGTACCTTGCCTGTTGAGCCATCTTGTCACCTCTCATTTCTTCTTCTTAATGGACACTAGAATCTCCTGTACAGAAATGAAGCTTGAACATTGCAAGCTTCCTGTCATTATTGGTTTTTCTTGTGACCAGTCCCATACAAGAAGCTACCAAGGGACATTTCATTAAAGCAAATGTTATTCCTGTCACTCAGGAAATCCCAAGTGACTAGGGACTGTGTCAGGTGCCAAGGAAAAAAGACAAATATCAGAATTAAAAATGTACCTCAGACTGTGTTCCTTAGGCAATGTCAAAGGGTTAGGCGCTCTGTGCTGATAACTGGGGCAGATCTCAGGATCTGACAGTTCACTCTCATGACCTTTAGCCGACTGTAAAGCTCTACTGACTCCTATATTTTCCAGGTGCCTTGGCATCCCCGATCCTGCTGCCTGTGACCTCTCTGTGTAAACATCTTGTTATATCACTATATCACAGTAGGCCACATTTATTAATTTATTCTATAAATATGAATTAAACACACATTGGGAAATACTCTAGGCACTAGAGACTGTGTAAACAAGAAAAAGCTTACATTCTGGTGGTAGGAAAGAATAAATGGATGGATAGATGGGTGGATGGATGGATGGATAAATGAATGTATGGGTGGATGGATAGATGAATGTATGTATGTATGGATAGATAGATAGATGGATGGGTGGATGGATAGATAGATAGATAGATGCATGAGTGATCATGGAGAGCTCAAATAAGGGGAAATGTGTGAAGATTGCAGGAAAGTATATTCCAGGTGATAGCAAGGGCAGGTGGGAAGGCCTCCTCAAAGAATGTATTTGGAACTTTCCAGAGATGAGGTCGGAGAGCGGGTGTTATTCTAAATTCCATGGACGCCACTGAGGGGGTCGTGGAAAGAAGCTAAATCAGGTTTGATTAAAGTGTCTCAAAGGGCTTCCTGGCTGTTCGGGCAGAGAGGAAGGAGGGAACTCAGATAAAAAGCTGTTGGTGTGCAGGGTACCAGCTGACACCACCGTGGAGGTCGGGGAGATAGACAGAAGAAAGGTCAGCCAGTGACACGTGGCCATTGAGGTTGGAGAAAAGGGGGTGTTTCTAGGTGTGATGATTTACATATATTTGGCCCAGGGAGCAGCACTATTAGAAGGTACAAACCTGTTGGAGTGGGCATGGCCTTGGAGTAGGTGTGTTATAATGGGTGTAGGCTTTAAGACCCTCCTCCTAGCTATCAGGAATTGAGTATTCTGTTAGCAGCCTTCAGATGAAGATGTAGAACTCTCAGCTCCTTCTGCACCATGCCTGCCTGGATGCTGCCATGTTCCCGCCTTGATGATAATGGACTGAACTTCTGAACCTGTAAGCCAGCCTCAATTAAATGCTGTCCTTATAAGAGTTGCCTTGGTCATGGTGTCTGTTCACAGCAGTAAAACCCTAACTAAGACACTAGGTGACTGAGGAGTGTTCGGTGATACCTTTTTCTGGTGTAGGGAAGAGATGACACTGTTGACATCCATTGAGAGCTCACCCCATTGCTGACCCCTAAGAACAACATACAGAGTCTAAGGACAAGCCCAGCCATGGGTGTGGCCAACTCAACTACAGAGATTAGAAGCTTCAGCATAGCACGTGGTGGGTTGTGGGACATCACGTCACAGCTGCAGCATCTGAAAGAGACCTGACTGGGTCCTGGCCAGGAAAAAGCCTTTCCACACCTCGTGCATTTGGTCTACAGCACAAGCAAAATGACAGTCTTGCCTCCATTTTACAGAGGCGGAAACAGGCCAGGGGAGACTGTGATCAGCCAGCTATGCCAGCTAAGATGGATGCTAACCACAGAGGAGGCTGTTCTGCAGTCAGGACTGGGGACGGGCCTGGAATCTTCCTTTTATTCCACATTAGATGTGTTTGCATTTGTTTGGGGAAAGCTTGGGAGAGTAATGGGAAACCCAGTAGATTGGAAGGGAGCGTTTCAAAGCCCCCAAAGTAATTTCTTGGGGAGCCCCCTGGGACACCCCACACTGCCTGTCTAAACACTAGAGCTTTCTAGACAAACAGTTATTAAGAAGTTGGGGAAGGCTGTGTGAGGTAACTGACTAGGGAGTCACAAGACATGACCCAGAGGGTTCTCTGTGAGATTTAAGGGCTAATGAGGGCTTCCATAGAAAGGAACCAGGAAACAAAGGTATGGAAATTGGAGTTGTGAAGAGATCTGTCTTCTCCAGAAGGTGACCTGGTTTGGGAACTGAGATCCTTTTTCTTGGGTGGAGTTTTGGGTTATCCCTGGGGCGCCGCCACCGCTGCTTTACCCGCTGTGGTCTCGCCTCCCACTTCACGCACCCAGCATCCACCAGGGACTGGTTATTCCCTGATGTCCCTTAGGAGCAGGCCTGGCCAGCAGATCACTCTAGAGCAGAGCCAAAGCCTGGACACGATCTCGTAAGTCAGCTCAGCACCGCTCTCCTGCCTCCTGCCTGCTGCTGTCTACCCAGAGTTCCCCAGGAGCTCTTCAGCCTGCTTATTTTCAGTCAGAGCAATGCAGGGCTTTTCAGAACATTTCTGCTTCTCCAGAAAAGGTGTGTGTGTGTGTGTGTGTGTGTGTGTGTGTGTGTGTGTGTGTGTATACACCCACATACATGTATGTATTACTGTGTAACAACCACAATTTCAGTTCTGAGCAGTGACATCCTTTGACTTGGTTTTATTCCTTCTAATGTAAATGAAGTTCCATGTGCAGTTGTTTGCTTTCTTTTATTGAAGATAGGGTCTCACCATTACAGAAGGGCAGGGGTCGGGCTGGGGAGTTGCTGGAAGATAGGGAGAAGGCCATGGAACGCTGTCTTCTGGCCAGGGCACAGCCCTGGTATCATAAGTATCACAACAGCTACAGATGCCTCCACAGGGCCTGTCCGGAACTGGGCTTGTCATCAGTCAAGACAAGGATGAAGGGGGCTCACAAGGCTGCTGAATTATTGGCTACTGGTAGAGGTCATTGTCGTCAGGAGAGTCTACCAGGCTCCAGAGAACAGCTCTAAACCAGGAGTTAACACAGGTGGCCTTTCTTAAAGTAAATGAGTCACAAAACAAGACAAAAGGGCATGAGTGTGGGAAAGGGGCTTGTAGAGGAGGAAGCATGTCCAGGGCTGAAGAGGGATGGGGGAGCAGAGAGAACATGTCTTTTGATGGCTGTCTCGGCCTTGTTTATGTGTTCCCTGTGACCTCCTGAGTGTGTTTATAGTTCTCTCTATAGATCTGAGAAAGCACAAAAGCATCACAGTGAGAGGAATTAATACACATCTTTCAGCAATAATTCTGAATATTAATAATGGTCTCAACTCCTCCTCGAAAAGACTAAATACCTTCTTCACAGCAGAGGACACCAGCATTTGCATAAAGGCAGTCTACAAAAACGTGGGGAAAATCTTTACCAACTATACATCTGAGGATTAGTGTCTAGACTATACAAAGAACTCAAAAAGTTAAACATTAAGAAAACAACCCAATTTCAGATGGGGTATAAAACTAAATAAAAGAGTTCTCAGAAGCTGAAACACACATGGCTCAGAAATATTTTTTAAAATCCTCAACCCCCTTAGCCATCGGGGATATGCAAATTAAAACTAATTTGAGAGTTCTCTTTGTGTCAGTCAAAATGGCTGAGTTGTAAAGAAAAAAGGAAACCTGGTGACAGAGGCTGGCATGGCTGTGGAGAAAAGGGAACTTATTCACTGTTGGCGGGAGTGAAAGCTGGCGCAGCTACTCTGGAAGACAGTGTGCGCTTCCTCAGAAATCTAGAAATAGACCCAGCTAGACCACTGTGGGACACACCCCCAAAGGCCTCTCTATCCTCCTGCAGACGTACCTGCGCATCCAGGCTCAGTGCTGCTGTATCCATAGTAGCCAAGAAACAGAAATGACTTCAATGTCCATCACTGATGGATGGATCACGAAAATGTGGTACATTTACACAATGGGATATTACTCAGATGTTAAGAAAAAGGAAATTATAAAATTCTCTGGTAAATGGGCAAAGTTAAGAACAAGCATTCTGAGTGAGGTAACCCAGACCCAGAAAGGCAAACAGAACATGTTTTCTCTCATTTGTGGGTAAATTTTGAGCTATGTGTGTGTTTCATTTGGAGTACCCATAGAAGTCAGGGAATTAGTAGAAGTCTGCAGTAGGTGTGCAAGGAAGGAGCGATGGAACGTGGTGGCATAAAGCACTGAAGGGGGCGAGAAGAACAGGAAGGGTTAGCTTGGGGAGGGGACGGAAAAACGGTAAAGTAGAGAACATGGCGAAAGAAAACTAACACTAAAGACTTTTTTAAAAAGTCATACGGAAATGTGTGATTTAAATGGAGTCACCCTATAACAGGGTAACAATTCCCTACTAGATACCACTGACAAGCAAATAAAAAGGCCCGTGTCAGGAACAGCTTACCTCTTTTAGAGATGTTGGGTTCCCCTCTAGAAATTGATAGTAAGGCCCTGTTGTTGAAGCCGCCACATACCTGGGTCATAGAACATGGGAAAATTGTTGTGATTGTTTTTTTTCTCTCTCTCTCGTGGGTGTAACAGTATCCCGAAGAGGGTAAAAAGTAACACTGTGAAAATAGCTTATCTTTGTGAGCCGATTGTCTTACAGAGGGAGGAACTAAGTTCAAAGGAAGGCTGTAAGAGAGCGGGAGAGTTGATCTGGCCCACAACTGCCCCTGGCTCTGGAATCGCTTGTCTTCTCCTGGGCCCCGTGCCTATGGGTCCCATGCAGCTTGGGGCTGAACATGGTCCGGTGAACCCACAAAGAGCAGAATCGTGCTTGCCTGTGGCAGGAAGACCATGGGCCCTTCCCACTTTCTTCTCTCTGCCTCCTGGTTTGGCAATAGCAAAAGGCCACGTTTCACCCTTAGATCATTCCAGAAAAGCAAGAGTTGCCAAAGACTACTGTGTCAGGTTTGCTCAAGCCGCAGCACTGGGCATCGCTACCCGCAGCCCTTCTCTCTCTCTCTCTCTCTCTCTCTCTCTCTCTCTCTCTCTCTCTTCTTCTTCTTCTTCTTCTTCTTCTTCTTCTTCTTCTTCTTCTTCTTCTTCTTCCCTCAGGCATCTATTTCAACATTTCTGTTTGTGCTGCTGCAGGCCCGTCAGAGGAGAGCAGAACAGGACCTGTGGAGCCAGTCAGGGGAGAGCACAGCAGGACCTGTGGAGCCGGTACTCACAGAACTCATATCCCCAGAGCCTTCATCATGGTGCAATCCTTGGCCTGGGCAGGTGCATAGGTTTGGACAGGGAGAGTGGGCTGGGCCTCAGAAGCCATGGGTGCATGAGCCTGTGGCTCCCTCATGCTATGCAAGAAAGCAAAGGGGCTCGGGAGATCTTTGCTTCATCCCTCCTGGCCCTGCTGGCTTGGCTGTTGTTTTCAGCTCAAGGGCGCTTGTTCCAGAAACCATAGGCCCTGTTCTGGAAGTAAAGTCAGTGAATCCCTTCACTGGGAGGTTGTTCGTTTGTCTGTTTCCCTCCTGAGTATTTAGTCCAAGAACCACCAAACAAGGGTCACCTTCCCTAACTTTATATAGCTTGTCCTCCAGGAAGGCAGCCTGGGGGCAAAGAACTCTAGATGGTCTTATAAAAATATTATTTTATATATCTATATTATATATACATATATTTATAATTTACTTTATTATGTATGTGTGTGCCTGGGTGAGTTTATGCATATTGCATGCATCCAGGTGCCCACAGTGGCCAGAAGAGGACATCAGATCCCTTTGAATGGAGTTATAGGTGTTTGAAAGTTACCTGATGTGGGTGCTGGGGATGAACCCAGGTCCTCTGCAAGAGCAGTAACCACCAAGTTGTCTCCTCAGCCTGTCCTTGAACATTTCATGCAGATTTATTATTATTATTATTATTATTATTATTATTATTATTATTATTATTATAAAGAAAAGCTGGGCTGGAGAGATGGCTCAGAGGTTAAGAGCACTCACTGCTCTTACAGAAG
The DNA here is from genome assembly GCA_902729485.2 of Mus minutoides. Classification (NCBI taxonomy): domain Eukaryota; kingdom Metazoa; phylum Chordata; class Mammalia; order Rodentia; family Muridae; genus Mus; species Mus minutoides. The sequence goes on from LR751146.1 coordinate 178,901, forward strand.
TCCTGAGTTCAAGTCCCAGCAGCCACATGGTGGCTCCCAACCATCCGTAATGGGATCTGATACCCTCTTCTGGTGTGTCTGAAGACAGCTACAGTGTACTCATATACATGAAATAAGTAAATAAATCTTTTTTAAAAGGAAGAAAGGAAAGAAGGAAGGAAGGAAGGAAGGAAGGAAGGAAGGAAGGAAGGAAGGAAGGAAGGAAGGAAGGAAGGAAAGAAAACAAGGTCACCAGAAAGGTGGAAACAAATTCTTTGAAGGACTCTGACAGGCCTGGGTCTCCAAGGCTGCTTGCTGGGAACAGTCTTAGCCTCTTGTGGCAAGTGGTAGGAATGTGAACCTTTAGGACCAGGGGATCAGAAATGGGGTCTCCTGCCCAGTCCTTCCAGGTGGGCTCTTTGTAGCCCTGGGGATTTTCGTCCTCTTCCACAGAGGTGCTTTTTCTCTGCATACCATGGATACTGGTTTCCCATAATCTCCCCCAAATCCACACCACCCTCCCCTGAGGCTCTAGAGCGGCCTCAGAGCCATGAAAACTCCCACCAGTTTCCAGGATAGAGTCTGGACAGAAATGGGCCCCTGGCTGCCAAGCCCGGGTGAAGAGAAGAACAGTCTCTTCTGAGTCTTCTCTGGAAGGAGAAAGTATGGCCTGTGTGAAATCATCTTTCCTTGGCTACCTGTGCCTGCCTTGTCTCTGCCAGCACGTGAGGCCTGGGCCAGTGGCCCTAAGAATGATCTTGTGACATCTGTCTTCTTTTCTTGGATTACTTCAGGTGTGATGACTCTGCTGATGGTCCAGTGGGGTAAGTGGAACGTGTGTGAGGACAGTGCTCGCTCTCTCAGCCCATCCATGTTTCTGTTATACTTCTCCATTCCAGCCACTACACACACATGTGCACATACACATGCATACATGCACACACACACACTGTTTCTGTTTTACTCCTCCATTCCAGCCACTACACACACATGTGGACATACACACACATAAGTGTACACACACACATGCATACACACACATACATGTGCACACATACATGCACACACATTCAGTTTCTGTTATACTCCTCTATTCCAGCCACTACACACACATGTGCACATACACATGCACACACACACATACACACATATATGCACTGTTTATGTTATATGCCTTCATTCCAATCACTATACATACATGCGCACATACACATGTGTGTGCATACATACACACGGTTTATATTATATTCCTCCATTTCACCTACTACACATACACACATGTGCACACACATATACCGTTTCTGTTATACCTCTCCATTCCAGCCACTACACACACACACACACACACACAGAACTCTTGACAAACTAGGACTATACTTCAAAGCTTAGCCCCTGACCTTGTTTCCCTAAAACACTACAGTTCCTTTTTCTAGAAGGTTTTTGCCTCTTCCCCAATAGCTCAGCTCCCTCCATCCCACAGCACCAGCTATGTCTTCTTCTCTCAAGTCTTCCTTGAGGTCCCTTGTCCCTACATCTGTGTCTCACAGCCTTGGCACACTTGCTAGTATGTATAACAGTTGCTATAGCTCTAGCCTTGAACTTTTTCTCCCACAGGCTCTGAGCCCAGAGGTAAGGGAACCCAAGACCAGACCTATGGTCCAGTCCTATAGCCCAGCAGAGATATTTGTGCTTGCAATTTACTCATGGGTGCAGAGCTGGAGAGAGTCAAAAGGGGGCTTCCATAGCAAACAAAAAAGATCTAAGAGATCTCCCAGGCATTGGCAACTCAGACTCCCAGGTCCCTTTCCCATTCTACCTGCTTGCTGGGCATCAGTGGTCCAGAGATGCTGGCCCCTTGGGCTCTTATTCTGAAGATGCTAGACATTCTAGGCTTAGCACTGGGTACCCATCTTCCCTCTTGGTCTCAGTTGAGGAGTCAGGCAGGAGTATCTATGGAGTAAGATGGATAGTGAGGCTGGGAATTTCTCCACATGCTGACTAAAGTCCCAGCCGCTTCCAGCCTCCATCAATGTAGCATAGTAAGAGGACTTTGTGTGTACCTGGGATTAATGTCTGTAAGCATCTGGAACAGAGCTCACCCTATGTCAGCACTCATCAGGATAGCAGCCATAGAGTTATCCTGAGACACATCAGGGGGCAAATGCCCCCAGTTCAAGAGGAGGAAGCTGGGTTGCCTGAGCAGTAGGTTCACATACTGTAGAACCTGCTCTCACCTGCCCACTGGATCACCTCTGCTGAGTAAAAGGTATCTGTAGCATTTGATGAATGATGGCTGAGATGTGAAGCCACGTGAGCATCCTGATTCCCTCCTGCGTGGCCCTGGGCATGTCTTCTCTGGCCTGGTCTCCTCTTTCTTTTGCTCCGAGGAGTTCACTGATCCTTGTACACACATCCCTTCTAACAAGCTCTGTTCCTGGATTACTTCTGTCAGAGCCACTGGCCACCCGAAGGCTCTTCTCTCTTAGAGCTGACTGACTATGTACTCGGGACTGGGGCTTCATGAACAGTCTCCCCTTACACCCCGACTCCTCCTCTACCTTCTCATTGGCACTGGACAGAGAGGGACAGTTGGGAGGTAGCAAAGAGATCCCATTGGAACAAAAGGAAGTCCCAGAGCCTAGACACCACACTCACCACTCATCAAGCCTCTGTCATAGAATGTTGCCTCGTACATTGCAGAGTTACACAGGACAAGGACTGAACTAGGGATACACCCGGGGTTTGTTCTGAGTGATGCAGGAAATGAAGACAATAATTCTTGCTCTCCGATGCCCTGATCCTGGCTCAGGGATGCCCTCCAAGGGACCATCAATCAGCACTGGCCACCACCACCCCCACTCCCTGGGTATAGGGCCTCCCTCACAGCCTTTCATGAGTTACAAGTACACCAGACACAAGCTACCTTTCCCTGCATAATGTAGGCTCTTCACTAGAATCTTAGCTGTGGCATTGATAGATGTAGACTCTCTACAAGGAATAACAAATAAATTCCAGCTACTTTAATGGAAGATTAAAGAAACATGAGCCCAGGCCTGCAGCCGGAATGCCTCTCTCTGCGACTGCACGCATTTGCATTTTAATTGGCATTGTGAAGTATTCCCAGCTGTGTTGTGCTGGTTCCACCCCTCTTCCTTTGGCAAAAGAACACGTCATGTTAACTCCCTTTGGACCTTGTCTTGTGATGGGGCTGCCTAGGGCTGCCTGGGTGGGTTTCAGGGTCTGAAGCAAATAAGAAGCCTGCCTGTAGGCCCTGGCCCTCGGGACCTGGTCTGTGGGCTCAGGATGTCAAGGGGTCAGAAGACCAAGGATCTAGCACCTGCTCTGCTCTCTCAGGGGTCATGCTGACTGAGAAGGGTCTGCAAATCAGAAACCTCGGGTTGCCCATGATGAAATGAACTTGATAATGAGGGTTCCGGCTCTGACGGGGCGGCCTGTGGCCCCCATGACTAACCTATGTAAATGCTTTCCTTACCATGAGGTGTTTGCCTCAACAAAAGTAAGCTGTGTTTATTTCTAGCTGTCAGCCCTGAGCCTCAGTACCTAAGACACTCAGGGGTGCTGTGTGCCTGGGGCAGAGGCCACCAGTTCCCAGGGGCTCTTCTGACAAACATTTTTTTTCTTCCTCCCTTACTGGCCAGGCTCTGCTGAAAAACTGGTCTGCTACCTCACCAACTGGTCCCAGTATCGGACAGAGGCGGCTCGCTTCTTACCCAGGGATGTGGATCCCAACCTGTGTACGCACATCATCTTTGCTTTTGCTGGAATGGAAAACCATCAACTTAGCACTGTGGAGCACAATGACGAACTTCTCTACCAGGAGCTGAACAGTCTAAAGACGAAGTGAGCTGGAGCGGGGAGAGGGGCGATGGGTGGGCAGGTGACCCCACTCCCCACCCTAGCCCTGTCCAGAAAACTCCATCATGGCAGCCCTGCCGACGAGCTGCTGTGTGGCACTGGTCACCTCATCTCTCTCTGGTAACCTATGCTTATCTAGAAGAGACGGGGCTCTACGGGAGAACTGTAAAGGATCCTTCTGGTTTAAATCCAAAGAAGACCAGGATTGCAAAACTCTTTCCTACTCTGGAATTTTCTTCCTCTTGGGCATGTTGTAAACATTATCCATCTTCTGCTATCCTTCAAAGTCCCTTTGAGGACTCTCGTCACCAAGTCCTCAGTCCCTTGTGTACATGCACCAGTGTGAGGCTGCCCCAGTTAGACACAGGGCCCTCAATGTCACCCACAAAGTCTTTCCGAATCTGCCGCCACCTGCGCACTTAGCGCACTTAGCACAGGCTATGTATTTGCAGGGGCCGGTGCAGGCTCAGGCCAGTTCCTACTGCCCCTCCCACCTATTCGTCAGAGCTGGTGAGATTCAGCCTTTGCACATCTCTTGTCTTTTCAGGAACCCCAAGCTCAAGACCCTGTTAGGTGTCGGAGGCTGGACCTTTGGTACCCAGAAGTAAGTAGACACAGACACGTACGTGGGCGGCTGAACCCATGGATGAGAATGTGGCACCTGGGCAGACAGAGTGGTCCTCAGGGAAATAGGTCAGGACACAGCATGACAAGGGGTGGGGGTCCCAGACCATGGGCTTTTCTCTCTGGTTCTAGACCCTCAACAGGGTGCAGTGGCAGTGGCGCAAGCTTGGTTCCTAGTTGCCATAGAGATAGTCTCATCAGAAGCCTAGAATCTAAAACAGCACAGAGAGTTCCGACCTCTCCAGCCCCAGTCTCCTCTTCCAGGAAGTGGGGGGAGGGGGACCAGGGATCCCAGACAGCATGCAGTCAGTGTGCTTTCTGAGTTCTAAATGGGATAGCTTGTCAGTGAGATTAAGCTTGGCTGCTAAATTATTGTCCATTTCTGTAACTGTTTTTAATTACAGCGATAATGATAATGAAATCTAGAAAAAAAAATCTACAATATATAGTTCCCAAAGCTTTAAACATTTAAGAAAATATTTTTGGACCGTAAGACATTTTGAGAATATGATTAATGTCATAACTCAACTTCCCCAAAATAACACTTATATACTTATTTTTATTAACATTGTTAGGATTTTGAGCTTGGCATTCCCAGAGACGTGAACCTAAGAATTGACACCATTCATTTAAGTTAGAACTTAACAAAAGTAAATCCAAACAGAATCAATCTGTAAAAACGTAGCATTCTTAAGAAGCCTAAGCATTCTTTGGGGTCCACTGGGGAAGGGAGATGGGAGATAGGGGTCCCCAGGCTAATGTGGAGATTGGGGAAGAGGTAACCTGCCAGGGAGATTAAAAGGGGGTCCCCAGCTCCCTGCTAGTCTCCTTGTTTGTCCCCCTAACTACATAGGAGACAATCTGTGTGGGGGATGGAGCACGAGGAGGGGGTGGGAATAATTTTGATTGACGTGACAGTTCAGGGACTGTAAGGGGATTGGAGCAGCCCCAGTGACAGTGACATTAGGGTTAGAAAGCACTTTTGTTCCTTTTCTTAACCAGGCCCTTAACCTGTCAGCAAGTACCCTGGCAGTCCCCAGGTAGCCATCCTAGAACCCTTTCTGGTCTAAGCACGTGATTGGGATCCCGAGAACTCTCCTATTCGCACTTGAGCACGACAGTGACCTGCAGTCTAGCCCCAGTCAGGCCACACCCCTTCCATCATTCCACAGGTTCACAGACATGGTGGCCACCGCCAGCAACCGGCAGATCTTTGTGAAGTCAGCTCTAAGTTTCCTGCGCTCTCACGGTTTTGATGGCCTTGACCTTGACTGGGAGTTCCCTGGAGGCCGTGGGAGCCCCACAGTGGACAAAGAGAGATTCACAGCTCTGATACAGGTGTGGCTGGGAGGGACTAGGGTCAGTCAGTCTGCCGAGTGACTCAGGGTAGTGGCCCTACCATGTTTGAGGGCTGCTCTGTCCCCAGGGCCGGCAGCTTCAGCCTGCAGAATGTGAACACCCATCGGGGAATGGGTAATAGCATAGAGGGTCCTGCTAGCCCCTGCCTTTACCTTCACGCTGTATTCTTCCCACAGGACTTGGCCAAAGCCTTCCAGGAGGAAGCCCAGTCCTCAGGGAAGGAACGCCTCCTTCTGACAGCAGCTGTACCGAGTTATCGAGGCCTGGTGGATGCTGGCTATGAGGTGGACAAGATCGCCCAGTGAGTCTCATGAAGTCTACTTAGCCCCCATGTTCTCCAAGGCTGGAGCAGCCCAGGGTGGTTGAGCTTTCCAGAAACGAAGCAGATCTCTGCCTGCAAGGCATGACTTCCAGTTGTTATCACGTGACTGAGAAGTCGTTGCTTTCTGCGTCGGCTACTGCACTATTTCAGATCCTTTCTGTGCGTGTGTGGGGATGGTTGGGTGGTCTTTATTCTTCCCTTCCTCTGGTACTCGCAAGGTTAGAGAAAGAACATCCTTGGGGCAAGAAGAGGGAGATCACAACCCTTAAGCATCTCCAAGAATATGGGAGGTCACGTGTTAGCTCCTCAGTGGTGTGTGTGGTGCTGGAGCCCCTATGACACTTGAGAGATGGTATACTGGTGCATGCATTTATTCCCACTATTCAGGAGATAAGGGCAGGCAAGTCCCTATGAGTCTGAAACCAGCCTGTTCTTCACTGACTTCCAGGCCAGCTACAAAGAGAGAGATGCTGTGAGTGTGTGTGTGTGTGTGTGTGTGTGCGCGTGCGTGTGTGTGCGCGTGTGAAAGCTTGTTAGAAATGCAGCCTGCTGAGTGAGAGCCTACATTTTAGTGAGATTCTCAGGGGACTTATGCAATGCTAAAGCTTTGGAAGCACTGAGCTAGATTGCTTCCAAAATGGCAAAATTGAACGAGCTCTTTTGTACAGAACAGAAAATACCTGAGAGTGCTGACGTGGGCGGGGGGGGGGGGGGCAGGACATTGAAGACAATGTCCAACATCACAGTGGGAATGGGAATAGTCTGAGGGTGAGAGATAGAGAATGTATTTATCTCTCCTCCTTGTTCCCACCCCTTCCCACGTCTCCTGCAGGAGCTTGGATTTCATCAACCTTATGGCCTACGACTTCCACAGCTCCTCGGAAAAGACCACAGGGCATAACAGCCCCCTCTACAAAAGGCAAGGAGAGAGTGGGGCAGCCGCTGAACAAAACGTGGTAAGTGGTCGGCGGGATGAGGCGGGGGTCTTCTGTCCAGCCGGACCTGCGCAGTGGCCTCGTTTGAACCCCAGTTCCCCAATAGAAAACAAAACCAGGAAAACCAAGGATGACACCAAGGACCAGGCTTTTCCTTTTGTCTGGTTTGCTGGCTTTATTCTGTCCCATGCCACTTCTGAGGGGAAGGTGTCACTTCTCTGCAGGATCTTCTCTGCAGCTGACAACAGAGCAAGTCACTTTAATGACATCAGACACACAAGGGACCAATGGGGAAGCTTCCTTGGAACTTGACTCTACAGCCAATATGACCCCCACGTATTTCACATCCATCCCTTGCCCAAGGTTGATAACATTGCAAGGGATATCACTTGAGGAGGAACAACCAGGCCCTGGAAGGGCAGGCTGGTCTTAAACTAAAGCTGGGATTTCTTGCCCAACTCTTTCTCTCTGAGAAGTCTGGATAGCATATATATATATATATATATATATATATATATATATATATATATATATATATATATATATATATATATATATATATATATATATATATATATATATATATATATATATATATTTTTTTTTTTTTTTTTTTTTTTTTTTTTTTTTTTTTTTTTCAAGACAGGGTTTCTCTGTATAGCCCTGGCTGTCCTGGAACTCACTTTGTAGACCAGGCTGGCCTTGAACTCAGAAATCCGCCTGCCTCTGCCTCCCGAGTGCTGGGATTAAAGGTGTGCGCCACCACGCCCAGACTATAGTGACAAGTCAAGAATAATGATACCATTTCTTTTTCTTAAGACAACCATAACGGCGCTCCCTAAATTTGGAATGCCTTTTGCTTTTGGTGTCCCGTATCGCCGTGAGGGCAGGAGTAGGACATTTTTATCTCACAAAGTTGATACTGTGGGTTAGAGGGCCGCATCAGGCCTGACTGCATACCTCATCTGGAAAACAGAATGGGTTTTGAAGGAAGCTAAACAGCTCAGCCCTGTGGAGGACACAAAGACTCAACGCTGATTGCTGTTTGGGGCTGTTGTCCATCAGCCGGGTATTCTCTGGGCTGGAAAAGGAAGGGCTTTGCCTTTGACCACATGTCTTCAACTTGCCAATTGTGTGTCTAAGAACTGCTTCTGGCCAGTCTTCCCCTGTCTAAACATACATAAGATGCGTCATTAGGGGACCTGAGTTTTTCTCTCAGAAATTTGGGGTTTGATCATGGGTAATTTATTCAGACCAACAAAGAGAAATCGATGCAATGAAAACCGTCTTTCCCTAAGAGGCTCAGACTGACCATGAGGACACTGAGCCACAGTATAGGCCCTAAGGACAAATTTTCATTTTTCAATACTTATTCAGCATCACTAGATCCAATATCTCTTCCAGCCATAGGCCTAGAATTACACATCTGCTATCACACGATGTGGGTAGACACCAGGGATGCCAACCCAAGTCCCTGACCTTGTTCCCAGGTGAAACTTCTCACCATACTAGTTAACAGAGAGCATGCTCACAGCCTGCTGTGTGGCTTCTGTTAGGCTCACGTAGGCCCTTACATGGCCAAGTGAGGCAGGGATTTCTGTCTCCTTTCTACAGTGATGTACTCCAGGCCTCTAGGAAAGAGCCTGGTGCCTAGGGGACAGTCGGTGACTACTTGTTGGGTACATGGTTGACTGGTTCCAAATCCCCAAATCTGGCTATTGAACCTCTCAGCTTCTCTCATAGGGTGTAGGGGTCTAAAGTGGAAATGAAAGACGATGGATATAGACAGGATGCCTATGAAGAGCCTTGGGTCTGGCAGGGGAGATCCAGCCTCCCTTGCTCCCTCTAGAACCCCATTCTTAGGCAACCAGAACCAAGGTAAAGACAAATAAGTGGGCCCCCTTCTCTACCAGGATGCCGCTGTGACGCTCTGGCTGCAGAAGGGGACCCCTGCCAACAAACTGATCCTTGGCATGCCTACCTATGGACGCTCTTTCACCTTGGCCTCCTCGTCAAGCAATGGAGTTGGGGCCCCAGCCACAGGACCTGGTGCCCCAGGCCCCTATACTAACGACAAAGGGGTACTGGCTTACTTTGAGGTAAGATGACTTTTAGCTATCCTGAATATGCTAGAGGACTCCTGATCATTAAGAGGGCTTCTCCTGTAGTTTCTGAGGAAAGGTGGTTTGCATGGAGAATTTCGGCCAAGGGAACTAACTCTATTCCATTCTGGACCCCTTGTGTATATCGTTAAGCTAGGAAGCCTAAAGTTTAAATCTGCAGTCCTAGGTGACTCCACAGACCTACTGTGTTCTCTAGGCCTCCTCAGATGGGAATTTTCTGATCTCCAGTCTCCTCTTGGCATGAGGAAACATGAACTGTTAATCCCAAAGATTCCAGAAAGACCACTGATCCAAGCCAAATTAATTAAAGCAAGCAATTAATTAAAACAAAATTTTGGGTTGTTTGTTTGTTTATTTGTTTGTTTTGTGTACACAGGCTGCTTCCTCCTAAGGAAGGGTTCAAGAAGTCAGCAGTAGGGAGTTTCCAAGTGGGAGATTTGGCAGGCACACAGGTGGGGTCACAGAAGCAGAACATAAGCGCTACAAGCCAGTCATGTGACCTCCTGAAACAAAGGCGTAACTGCAAGGTGGTCATACCAAGATGGTCATAGCAAGGTGGTCATACCAAGGTGGTCATACCAAGGTGGCCATACCAAGGTGGTCATAACAACATTTTTGAAACAAAGTTATGGTTGCCATTTTCTGGAACCGGCAGTCCAAAACCATTTGTAGTTAAAGTTACAGGTGGGGCAAAGAAACAGATTTAATCACAAACAGGAATGAGCCTACTTTGTATTTACTAGAAGGTGGTTTTTAAGCCTAAGATGGAGGCAGGCTTGTTTATCAGTACCTACTAGTGTTATTCTTTCCTAACACCTCTGTTCCTGCAGGCCTGCTCCTGGAAGCAAGTACACAGAATCGAGGACCAGAAGGTGCCTTATGCCTTCCAGGACAACCAATGGGTGGGGTTTGATGACGTGGAAAGCTTCAAAGCCAAGGTGAGGCCCGGCCCTGCAGGGAGGGGGGCAGCCCCCCGGCCGATCTGAGGCCTATCAATAACTTCAGCATTTAAACTGTCTTCAAGGATGAGTGTTCTGGTAAATGCCCCAACATTTCACCCTCTTCATGTGGCAGCACCCTGAACATCTATCATCTATTGATAAAGATGCTGTGAAGGCTGGGGATGTAGCTCAGGGCTAAAGCATTTGCCTGGTACATACAAGGCCCATGGTTTAAGCCCCAATACAGAGAAACACACACACACACACACACACACACACACACACAGAGAGAGAGAGAGAGAGAGAGAGAGAGAGAGAGAGAGAGATCTACACTGAGTGGTCCTCTTGACAAGATTTGTATTTTACCAAAATACTAACTCTACAGACACATGGAAAGGAGAAATGTGCATGGTAGTACATGTGACTTTTACCCAGTCTGTTGGCCACATTCGGAATATATGTGTGTCATTGATTTACTTATAGGGCCCTTTCATCATGTCTAATATGGGTTCCTTAATGTGTCTCCTGGCCTCTCATCTTGAGGAGATGCTCAGCTCCTGAGGGAACAGAGCCGACGCTTTTCTGTGAACAGGCCTCTTGGGGCAGACAGCAGCAGGCAGGGTCTCTCAGAAATGTAGATGATATGCTCTGTGGGAATCTAGAAAAGAGCAGATGCTGTTCAGGGAGGAAGGATTGTACTGGAAGTATGCTTGGGGCAAGCCCTAAAGCGCAGAAGGTAGGCAGGTACCCAGGGAGGAGACGGTGGGCAGTGGGGATGGAGAAAGAACGGATAGACCAGACTCAGAGAACAAGGTGACCCATGAATAAGAGGGGGTCAGCTCCCAGCCCTCTCTACAAACATCATGGTGCTCTCTGAGGGAATGCCCAGCTCATCACATTCCCTCAAGGGGCCCTCAGGGTAACAAGGACCTGAAGACATGAAGGCCAAGCTTGCTTCAGAACTTTGGGGAAGCTGAGACCTGATCCCCTGTGGTGACTGAGCCTGTAGCAACCAGTAGACAAGATTTTAATCACCCACATCTGCTCACACCCCCAGGCTGCCTATCTGAAACAGAAGGGGCTGGGAGGAGCCATGGTCTGGGTCCTGGACTTTGATGACTTCAAGGGTTCCTTCTGCAACCAGGGCCCCTACCCTCTCATCCGGACACTACGGCAGGAACTGAGTGAGTAAAGGGTTGAACTCAGAGAGTAGGGTGCACACTCTTCCCCCTCATAAGCCTTTCTGAGGAAACACCGTCCCTCAATATTGTGATTCCTCAAAGTTCACACACACACACACACACACACACACACACACACACACACACACACGAGGAGCTCAGGAAACTGTTGAAACCCCGTGCTTCGTGTCGTTTCCCCGTTTCCCCGCTGGCAATACCTGACAGGGTGTGGTAACAGGGATTCCCTCCAAATGTCTCTGCTCTTATCAAGAAGAAAGCCAACCCTTACCCTGTCATATGGTGCCCCTCGTTGGTATATGGCTGCGTGTCACAGCTGGTATGTGGTCACCAGCTGCCTACTGCTGTGTGGCACAGGTTGTCTTTGGGCAGTGTCTGGCTGCAGGTGTGGCTGCAGTCTGGATGTGGGGGCAGGGGTGCTGGACCGTTGCCTCCAGTGGTTGCTACTGTGTGCTCTGCCTGTGGTTTGGAATCTGTTGGGCCAACGTTGCTTGAATCGTCCTTGTCTTTCTAGATCTTCCATCCAAGACTCCAAGGAGCCCTGAAAAGGACGTACCTGAGCCACTCCCATCTTCTGGGCCAGAGCAGGGACCCAGTCCAGGGCTAGATAACTTCTGCCAAGGCAAAGCTGATGGAGTCTACCCCAACCCTGGAGACGAGTCCAGCTTCTACAACTGCGGAGGGGGGCGGCTGTTCCAGCAGAGCTGTCCCCCAGGCCTGGTGTTTAGAGCCTCTTGCAAATGTTGTACCTGGAGCTGAGTTCCTGGAACACCATCCAACTCCAGTCTGAGGCCAGGCTTGGGGTCCCCCAACAACCTGCCTCTGCTTTCCCTGGGGCCTGCAGACCTCTCTGTTCTTTCCATGCCCTGGCCTCTGATCAGCTTCTTGGCCTCCTTTTTGTCTCTCCTAGGCTGCCTCTTTACCTGAAAAATAAACTTATTTTTTACCCCTGATGTTGTGACTTAAAGAAGCTCTCTCAGGACACTGTCTGTTCAGGGGGGGAGGGGAGGACCAACAGGAAAGGGCTGCACACAGTAGGCAAAGGTCAGAGGAAAGAATGGCACAGAGCCGGCAAAGGTCAGAGCCAGAGTTGCATTTCCGATGTGCCTGGCCCTATAAAATTCTCCTCACTGAGTCCACCAGCCAGCAAGCATCCTCCAATACACAGGTGGCAGTGTATGTACAAGGCCCTGCCAGATCCACTTGTGGGAGCCTTTGGGGAAAGAAATGCTTAACCTCTGCTAGACTGTTATTTCCCAAATTGAACACAAGGTGGCAGCAGAGAAGAGCTTTTTCCAGTTTACTGCTCTGTCTGCATCCATCAGTGAAGCCACCAGTCCACGGAGTCACTCATGAGCCTGTCTGGGCTTGGGCTCTCCATAAAGAAGACCCTGAACTAAACTAGACACTTTGAAATGAACCCTGTTGGGGCCTTTCACGTGCCTCACCTCAACCACCACTCCCAGCAGGTAGAGGATGTGGAACAATCATTATTTGTTTTACAGGCGTCTCGACTCAAGTCTGATTCGAGCCAGTTCTGAGTCCAGAACAAAGGATTAAAATGGGCCAAGATGCTGGGCGTGGTGGCGCACGCCTTTAATCCCAGCACTCGGGAGGCAGAGGCAGGCGGATTTCTGAGTTGGAGGCCAGCCTGGTCTACAAAGTGAGTTCCAGGACAGCCAGGGCTAGACAGAGAAACCCTGTCTCGGGAAAAAAAAAAAAAAAAGAAAAGGGCCAAGACAAGTGTGTACCCCCAGGGTCATCTATTAAAGAGTGATCTATCAGCCCGTGGGGTCACGTGCCTACAATCCCAGTGCTGAGGCTGAGGCAGGAGGAACTTGAGCACCAGGCTAGCCTGGGCTATGTAGTGAGACATTGTTTCAAAATCCAAACAAAAAGACTAAGCAAGTAATATGTACCCCGGCAGCACCTTGATTGTTGCATTTAAAGAAAGTCTTCATTCCCTAAAGGTCTATCTTGTTACGCACTTGCTGGAAGCCTGGTTTGGGGTTGGGAATGAGTTAGGTGGGAGTGAGGTAAGTGTAACCACAAGAGTGTCTAAGTGAGAGGTGACATGTGGCCTGGACTGAGGCAGGGACTGTGGGTCCAGGGAGGAACAGGGACGTGAAGACCAGGGAGAAGCCATAGAGCCTAGTCTCCTACAGATAAAACTAGCGCTTGCCCACTCATGCCTGTCCTCTGGCCTTCTCTGTTTAGAGCAGGATCCAGGGGCAGCTTCCTATGGCGCACATCTGACAGCAAAGATAACTGTGGGCCCACTAATGGCTTCAGCCTGGGTTTCCCTCTCTGTGGGATGGATGGGGCCACTCCTGCTGTCTGCGTGACTGAAGCAGGTATCCACTGTCTTTCTGGGAGTCCGTATACGTCCCTCTTTCTTTATCTTGCATCAGCTGGCTAAATCATGAAACAAATAGTCTACTATCAGTAAAAGTGCTCTCCTGCGTGGGCAGACGGCCAAAGTCCTCCCAGATACCAAACCTTTTGTCTGTGCTGGTTTTATCTATAGGAGAGTAGGCTCCATTTTCTCCCTGATCTTCACGCCCCCGTGCCTCCCCAGACCCACAGTCCCTGCCTCAGCCCAGGCCACAGATCACCTCTCACTCAGATAAGGCTTTCCCCTGGTCTCTCTGTTCCCTGAGCCTCCCTTCTCTAGTCTCTCCTGCACACCTAATCAGCTCAATCTTTAGAAATGAAGGGTCTAATCCAATCACTTCCCTTGCTAAGAACTCCAAACGGCTTTCCCAACCCAAAGAATAAAGTCCGGATCATCAACTGTGTTGAAACCCCTTGTCAGTCCCCTCCTCCTGCTATCATGCACACTGATTCGGTCCCCTGGTACCCATTTGTCAGCGGTAACCTTAGGCATCCAGATGCCAGCATGCAGCCTCCGGGCAGCCAGTACCACCCTGCTTACTCTGGAAGGAAACTCTTGAGCCTGAAGCACTTTGCAAACCTAAAGCCAACTGTGCTCACCCTGTCCCTTCCACCCCCGCCGTGGGCCCTGTGCCCCGGGCCCCTCTGGCTCCATTGCAGTGGGGTCTCTAGGCACAAAGCAAGCATCTGTAATATTTCAAACGGTGTGCTGGGTGGTCATAGCAGGGTGGAGCAATGCTCAGTGCTGGGTGGGGGTGCAGAGAGGGGGAGTGTGAAGTGTTCAGGGCTGGGCTTTCCAGGGGCCAGTATTCAATATTCAGCAGACAAGGAACAAATGAGATCCTTTCTGGTGCTGGTGAGGGCTACAGTAGGAAGCCTGCGTGGCTCAAGATTGAAGCCCAGTGTGGGTGTGACCATTGTGCAGTGCAGTTAGAAAGATCCCTCAGTTGGGGTCGGGGGGTCACACTGGAGCGTCCTAAAACCCAGAAGGACCTGCCCATCTCGTCCTCAGATGTTGGGTCTTTGTGGGTGGCCAGCCCTTCCCTGGTTGCTTTGTTGACTGAACTCATAGGTCAGAGCCCCAACCTTGGCCGCTCTACTAAAATGCCACTTCATTTGATTTGAAGGACCTGGCTGTGGTCCTTCCTCTAGCGTGAAGGACCCCAGCTCGGTGCCTGTGACTGTGGCCTCATGCACAGGTCTCCAAGAACCATGCCTATGTCCCTGAATCTTAGTCCAATAGATGAGACTGATCAGGCCAGTTTTCACCTGAGTGGTGGCATTGTGGGTAAGAACAGCTGTGGTTAGGGATCCTGGGCCACTGTTTTGTTTGCCAGCCTCAGTCCAGGCTAGCTCAGTTACTGTCCAGGCTCTGCACACTCCAGAGCTGAACCAGCTCTGTACTGCATGGCTCTGTTCAACATCCCTTGTAACCACTCCCAGCTGCACTGGCTGGCTTGTGTCTTGCTCTGGCTCCTCCCTCCACGCTGGGCTTGAACATGTTTCCTTGATAGTTCTAGTCACCCTCACAGCCTTGGGTTTTCTCCTGAAGGTGCCTGGGCCTGGTTCCTGCTACCCTGCAGCACGGGCTACACCATTCACATCTGCCACTGGGGTTCCCAGTGGACTCTGCTTCCAGAACACAGGCACTGGTCCTCTCCTTCACATGTTTGAAGCTCAGTAAGAATGCGATCACTTATCATGGGAGATAACCTTGAACTTCTGATCCCACCTCAACTTCTCAAGTGCTGGCATTGCAGGTGGGAGCTGCCAGTCCCATTTTATACATTGCTGGGGAATTGTACACCTCTCTCTCTCTCTCTCTCTCTCTCTCTCTCTCTCTGTGTGTGTGTGTGTGTGTGTGTGTGTGTGTGTGTGTTTTATCTTCAGGTACAGAAACCACTTCTGCACCCTAGAGACAACCCCCCATACTGAAGTACCCTTGAATGACAGGACACTGCCCTCCCAAGCTTATCTATTAAACATTATTTGTCCTTTTATTTCCCCTAAGATTTATTTATTTAATGTGTATAAGTGCTCTAGCTGCATTTACACCTGCAGGCCAGAAGAGGACACCAGATCTCATTATAGATGCTTATGAGATACCATGTGGTTACTGGGAATTGAACTCAGGTCCTCTGGAAGAGCAGCCAGTGCTCTTATTGGCTGAGTCACTTCCAGCCCCCACCATGTGTACTTTTAATAACACTTCTTACCTGACTGGCTGAGGACCACACAAAGCATGAATTAGTCACATGAGAAATATTTACAGAGTGAATGGAAGTCCTTTAGTACTCACCATGTCCCTATAAAGTATCATCTCACCATCCTCTGGTTGCCAGGCCAATGTGTGGCAAAGCTGTGGTTTAGATGGTGCTCTAGATAAGACCCACAGCCTAGGTTTATGCTCACCCACAGTGGACATTGTCTTCCTGGGTTAAAGCCTGCACGATGTGATTGTCTCCTCTACCCTCTGTCCTGGGCAGACCTGAGGCTTTGTGTGGTGGACATCTATCTACTCATGTATCTGTGCTGGGTTATCCATACATCACTGCGTGCCTTACTGTCTCACTGTCACTCCTACAGGACCTCCAATGCAGGCACAGTTTCTAGGGCCATATCCAAGACAAGACAGTGAAGGAGTCAGGGCCTGTCCCAGACCTACCTGTTGCCCCCTATCCCTCTCCTGCCTTTAAATTTCAGCTCTTTTCTCTATAGCATCCGGTTATACAGTTTGCCTGGGCATATAAGATTTATAAAGATGAAAGCTACAAGCGTCTCTTGAGCATTTACCATGTGCCAGCAGATGGCTGGGGCTGGTGGGATGGTAGTGGGGTTGCAGGAAGGGACCCTGCCTAACAACATTTGCAGTTGATGGGATGACCAGCAAGGTCCAACAGGGAGAAAGGTCAGTCCCAGAGGGAGGGGAAGACTTCATCTCTGACACTGTAGAGTGCAGGCCCATGGGGGTGGTAAGGGGCAAGCCAAATCTGGCCTTATTGTAACTATTATTTAGTTCTCTACATACAAAGTGCCCTGGGTGACTTCCTGCTCAGCCCTCCTCTTTCTGAAGTTTTGCAGGCATCACCCTTAAGCCAGCCTTCTTCTCGGTACCCGCCAGTCTGTTGTTGACTCAGCAAGCATTTAGCGTGTATAGTAGATAATGAAGCCCAGTGCGACCTCCGTGCCCAGGCTTGGATTGTCAGTGCTGGATTTGGAGTGCAGAGTTTGAAGAGATTGCATGGCTGAGGGCCTGAGAGATGCTCAGAGGTTGGAGAGCACTGGCTGCCCTTCCAGATGACAGGGCCTGGACTCCATTTCCAGCACCCACGTGGTGGCTCACAACAGCCTGGAACTCCAGTTCCAGAGGCGTCTGACACCCTCTTCTGCTCTTCTGCTCCTCCATGGGCAATGCACACAAGTGTTGCACAGACACACATACACATAAAATAAAAGTAAATATTTTTTAAGAAAGAGAAGAAAATGGAGGGTTTTTTTTTTTCACTTTCGTAGCTTACCCAGTGGATATCTAGCATTTTCTCTGACAGTGCTAGCCCTCTCATGTCCTTCCCATAGCTCCATCGGACAGACCCACTAGGACTCCAGGTAAAGGAGCAACCCAACTCTCCTGGCTGAATGAAACTTCCAGAAGACCCCACCTACTAAAATGGATCATAACCTACCCAGAGCTGAAACTCTTCACTGTTTTCATTTTGTTTGTTTCCATTATAAACTATATCACACATAAATAAGACTATTTGGGCTGGAGAGATAGCTCAGCAGTTAAGAGCACTGACTGCTCTTCCAGAGTTCAATTCCCAGCCACCACATGGTGGCTCATGATCATCTGTAATGGGATCTGATGCCCTCTTCTGGTGTATCTGAAGGCAGCAACAGTGTACTCACATACATAAAATAAATAAATCAAACAAACAAAACAAAAAGAATGTTTAAAATAGTTGTGTGCATAAACTGTCATGAATCCATCACCCAGGTAAGCACACGGCATTACCATCACCTCAGAGCCAGCATCACTATAGGCATACTGAGGGGGCAGCTGGCACCACATTATGTCTTACTAGCATCAATATGTTTCTTGTGCTTACAAGATGTATGAGTTTGTCCTCTTGTCCACAGGCTCTCCTGTCATTTTCTGTTGGGTAGCCTATCACATCTTAGTGAATCATCAGAGCTCTTTACATATTCAGAACTTAAACTCTTTGAAAGTTATAGTTCTCCCTCTCCTTCTCCCTCTCCCTCTCCCTCTCCCTCCCCCTCCCTTCCCCCTCTCCCTCCCTCCCCTCCCCCTCCCCCCATGACCCCACTCCTCTCTCTTCACTTTCTAGTCCAGGCCACTCACAACGTTTAGGATCCCGATGCTAGATTAGAGATGAACACCACACTTCTCTAGGGTTTGTTTTGTAAAGGAAGTTGTGTTCATCAATCGTATTCTTTACAGTTTGGATTTTCTGTGTCTTCAGAACTCTTTCTCTAAGCCAGATATGGTGGTTCACACCTATGACCTCGGCATTTGGGAGGCAGAGACAGGAGGTTCACAGATTGACACAGAAATTTAAACCAGCCAGGGCAACATAGCAAGACCCTGGATCAAAACAGAAAAAAAGAAAACTCTAACCGTTTTGTGTGTTTGTTTTTTTCCTCTTAAAGTTTAATCCTTCTGAAATTAACATTTGCATTTGCTGTGAGGTAGAATCTATCTTATTTTTTATTTTATTTTATTTTTCCCAGCACAACCCAGTGGCCAATCTGTACCCTTTCTGTGCATCCTTGCATTTCTCCCGGAGAAAGGGAATCTTTCTGTTCTCGGAGTCTAGATCTTTCTCTGCCCCAGGAACTCAGTTATCAGTGAAACTTGACAGGAGATTTTAATGCCGAAGACAGGAAGTTCTTCCATGAAGCCTTAGTTTTAGGAATGCCTAAGCTCTCCTCAGCCTTGGTTTTCTGCATAGATATTAGAGTCATCTTGTTAAACTCCATAAAAAAAAAAAAAGTCTTGTCAGGCTTTGATTAGAACTGCTTTGAGCTATGGACTTGTTTGGGTAAATCAGTATCTTTAGCACATTGTATCTCCTTGGCTACACTAACGATGTGTGTCTTTCTTTATGCTATATTTGTATATTTTTCTTTGCTGGGCAATCTTTTCACAACATATTTTAATGACATTTTATAACTTCTGTCTTAAGTATCTCACATATCATTTCTAGGTTTAAGTTTTGATTATTACTATAAGTTTCGCCTTTCTCTTTAGCTACTGCAGGAGCATGCAGTTACTTTTCCAATGACTTTTGTGTACTAACATTGTGTCCAGCAACCTTTCCAACTCTCTCAGTAATTTTCTGGGTTTTTTTTAAAGATTTATTTATTTATATGTATATAAATACACTGTGGCTGTCTTCAGACACACCAGAAGAGGGCATCAGATCCTATTACAGATAATTGTGAGCCACCATGTGGTGGCTGGGAATTGAACTCGGGACCTCTGGAAGAGCAGTGATTTCCTATTTTGTTTCATTTTGAGGCAGGGTCTCTCTCTGACTGCCCTGGATCCTATACCCTGCCCCCTCCCCACTCAGCCCCCTAGCAATCACCACCATGCCCAGCTTGCTTTCATTAATTTTGCTAATTACACAGCAGATCCTGCCTAGTGCTCTATGTGATTGACCACATGCTCTTCACAAGTGACTTTTCTTTCGTGCATTGCAAAACCTTTTGTTCATTATCTTGCCCTCTGACCATAGCGAGCTCTCCAGGAAGAGCTGAATATTAGCAACAAAGTAGGCCTTGCGTTCTTGTTCTTGTTATAAACAAGGACGTTTTCATTGCCTCTGCATTAAACACGTGACTTGTGGGACTCACTGAGTCTATTTTTACCTTTGAGACTGAGCCTCAAGTAGCCCAGGCTAACCTCAAACTTACTGTACAACTTTGAACTGGTGAGCCTCCGCTTGCCACCTATGTCCCCAGGGCTGAGATCATAATTGTACACCACTGTACTTAATATGGGGTTTATCAGAGCAAGGAAGCCTCTTTCTGTCCCTACTTTGCTAAGGGTTTTCATGTGCCTGAACAAAAACTTTGGTCAAATATTTATTTAAAGATTTTTTTTTTGTTTTATTTTACTCTAGTAGTTAGATAAATTGTTATCAACTATTTTCCCTGTTAAATTCCTCTTATAGTCCTAGGATTATCCTAACTTGGTCATGATCTATTACAGGCATTTAGGTACACTGCAAGATCATGAGCATTTTCTTTTCCATTTTTGCACATGTAAATTACTACATAAAGTGGAACTGCAAGGGGCTTGAGAGGTGGCTCAGTGGCTCAGAGGTTAAGAGCACCGGCTCTTCTGCCAGAGGTCCTGAGTTCAATTCCCAGCAACCACATGGTGGCTCACAGCCATCTACAATGAGTTCTGATGCCCTCTTCTGAGAAGAAGTGGAACTGCACACGCCTCACATTCTGGAATACGCCTGCTGCCCCAGCCATTGTCCCTAGCAATAATGAACTAATGTGAGTTTCAAGGCTCTCACTGCCTCTTTCTTAGCTAGGAAGTTGCCTCTTTCTCTTCTGAAGATTGCGTGAAAAGGACTGGTAGCAGCCACTAGTATGGCCATCTTGGAGCAATGCTTTATTTTAATTTTTATTTTTAATTAATTGCTTTTCCCTTGTAGGCTGGGGACGCTTTATCGGTCTGACGATCATCCCTTTCTAGCCCCAAGGGACCTGGGAGTGACAAAAGGCACCACCAGAGCTCTAGTTATACTGAGAACTCAGAGTCTCTGTGTCCCTAGATAAGATATAGTCAGGGAGGGCACTGGCTATCTCTTTCTTCCATCCATAGGTCCCTCCCAAGGGTCTCCCTGGGAGGGCTGAGTCAGGTTCTGTAAATATGCTGTTTTCCTAGAGGTCACTGGAGTGGACCTAGTCTATTCAATGTCCATGGACCAGCTAAGAGCCCTCCTAGGGCAGTTCCTCCTCTGATGTACTGTCCTCACCCCTAGACTAAAGGGTTGCAGAGTCTTCCAGGGATCTTTTGAGGGCCAGGTGCAGTGGACCATCTCTGTTCCTCCCTCCTTCATCCCTTGCTGAGATCCCCAATCCCACCTCACGGTGTCACTCACAGACTCACATCATTTTCCTACACTGTAAGACTCTGGTGTGGGAGTGACCTGAGTGTTCCTTGGACTCTGTGGCTTGTTGTCACTGAGTTTGGGGACCCAGAAAGGACTCTGGGGGAAGAGCTGCACCAACGGAGAGGCAGAATGGAAGCACAGTCTCTAAAAGACCGTAGCTACATGTCTCAGATATAGGAGGAGCCTAAAGGCCCCCTCGATTCCCCACCCTTTGACACTATGCCTTTTCTGAGTCTTTTTCCCATGTTGTGAAGGGCGGTTCTACCACTGAGAGGCACTCTTTCTGCTTCTTCATCTTCTGGCTGGCAGGAAAGCCCACTCCTCTGCGTCCAGAGCCTGCCTCAGACCAAAAAAAAAAAAAAACTTCTCTTAATTGGTTCAGCTATTTGGGCAACACATATTTTCCTGACATACCAGAAGGAGAGAGACCCCACTCCAAAGACCTGCTCCCATATTTCTTCTCAGCCACTCCTCATCTTGCCCAGGGTGTGTATGGGGAGGGGTGCGGACAGACATTCCTGGCATGATCACCCTTCTTGGCCTCCGCCAGATGGCATGGGGATCTTGGGAGCTTAGAGTAGCCCCAAATCCACTCCACACCCTCCTCATGCATGTTCTTGCCATTCCCAGCTGTCTTCCAGACCAATAATAACCTGAGGAGGTCAGGCAATCAAAGTCCAGGCTTAACCAGAGGCATCCTCCTGGGTCTCACACCCTATCCTCCCCTTCATTCCTTGGCAGCCAAACTCCTTGGTGGGGCACTGGGCGGGAGGGGAGGGGCTCCCTGGGAAGGAGAGGCATCTAAAGACAAAGGACTCAAGGACCCATTGTCCATCACTCCTGTCCCCTCTCCCCATCACTTGGTCCTCTCTGTCCTCCAAATCAGAGCACCCAGGGGAAGGGTGAGCTAGCCCACCCTGTCAAGTACAGACTAGTTCGTTAGCAATCTTGTCTTTTCTGAAACTCCTCGTTGATAGCTTATCACTTAATTCTCACAATCTAAGGTGAGGTCCAGCGTCAGACCCTCACACTGGCAACAGCTTTGTGGGTGCCCTCCATGTCCGTGGAGGCGGGGTCTCCACCCTGCTCATGTTAGGGAGTGCCTGTCAGTACATCACATGTGACTTATCTGCACCTATGTGTAAGTCCTGGGCTGCCTTCTGTGCACAGCCCAGAATTCATTCTCCCAACCTGCCATACTGAAGATCTCTAAAAAAGAAAGGACTTGGAACAGGGACCCTTAAAGTCAGAGCACAGAGAGAATGTCACCCTTCTGCAGTTCTCGCATGTCACCCCTGGAGTAGAGGGAAGTTCACATTGCCTTTTCTTGCTCTGTTCTTCTGTGACCTAGAGCAAGACTTTTTCTCATTAGAGTCCTACTAAACAGTGGACTGGTTACCACAGCCAGCCACTGCCTTCACTGGATGTCCACTCTCTAAAGAGAATACGGGGAAGGCCCCGTACTCCACTTGATGCCAAACACAGACTCTGTGCCCTGCTCTCCCAGGCAGACGTTCCCCTTTAACTATGAGCTGAGAGGGAAGATGGGTCCACAGCTCCTCCCCTGGCAATCCCGCACACATTACACAGAGGAACATTTGTTTGTCTTGGGCAAGCACAGGACTCACAACAATGGGTGGACAGGTGTCTAATGCCGCCCTTTGCCTCAGGGCCTGCTCTACCAATTACTCAGGGCCTCTGTTTCCACCGGTGACCTCAGCTGGGCCATCTTGCCTGTCCACCCTGAGCCACTTCAGCCAAAGGTAGCCAGCAGTGGAATATGACGTCTAGGCTGTATCCGGAACACCTCTGGGATGAGTCAGAGGTTAGTGGCTTCAGAGAACATCCTGAGTGCTCCCCTCAGCCTGCTGATAGAGAGAGATGTCTGACACAGCACACAGAGGGCCCCAGATGCCTGGAGACAAAATCTTTCTAATCCTTTAATCCAGTGGTGGGAGCCATTTTCTATTAAGGGACTGTGACTTCAGTGGAAAAAGATAACCATTCCAGGCCATACCATTGTATATAATCACTTAATTTTTTTTGTTCCAATGCTGGTCTTTTAATTAAGAGAAGTATGTAAAACATGAAAATTTTTGATTTTTTAAAGCAAGACAAAAAAAGTATGAAATAAACAGGAGTGATGCTGTGTATAAATATCTTCCAGATTTGGGGCAGTTGAGATGACACAGCTTGGAAGAATGTGAAGGGGAAAGTGAGATTGTGGCAGGAAAAGAGAGAGAGGGGGGAGAGAGAGAGAGAGAGAGAGAGAAAGAGAGAGGAGAGAGAGAGAGGGAGAGAGAGGGGGGAGAGAGCGAAAGAGAGAGAAAGAGAGAGAGGGGAGAGAGAGAGAGAGAGAGAGAGAGAGAGAGAGAGAGAGAGAGGCGGTGAGGGGAAAAGGGGCAGGAGGCACAGAGGGGACTATGGGATAGCGAGGGAGAATGGATGCTCAGGACCCGTGCCCTAGAGCACAGGTTGAGACCTTTGGGAGAGGGGATGACAGGGGTCACCTAAGAGCATTACAAATTATAGATATTTACATTCTGATTTATAACAGTGGCAAAAATTACAGTAATGAAGTAGCGATAAAAATAATTTTATGGTTGGGTGGGTCACTACAACATGAGGGACTGTATTAAAGGGTCACAGCAGTAGGAAGGCTGAGAACCACTGCTCCAGAGGATCCTTGCACCCCAGCTTCTTCCACAGTGTCTGACTTTCAGACTTTTACCAGGAACCAAACAGAAGCCAGTATGGCGAAGTGTTCATTGTTAAACCATTTAGTCCTCATAAGAACTCTAAAGGTTAAGGGGTTTGCTTGGTTTGGTTTGTGGTTTTAGGTTTTTTGAAACAGGGATTTTTCCCTAGGTAGCCTCTTCCTGCTACATACTGGAATGCTAGACCTAGGCCACCACACCTCCAAGATTAAGTATACAAATGAATAAAGTAAGACCTAGAAAATTTGCTCAAGTTCACACACAATTAACCACGGGGCGGGTGTTAGAGAGGTGACTCAGCTGCTCTTCCAAAGGGTCAGAGTTCATTTCCCAGGACTCCCATCAAGTGGCTTATAGCTGCTTGCAACTCCAGCTCCTGTGGGCTCTGATGCCTTCTTCTGGCCTCTTCAGGGACCCACACTTACACGCACACACACAGAAATGCTAAAAAAAAAAAAAACAAACAAGTCCTGACCTAAGGCAGACTTTCTGCTCTTCTCTGAACCACCTCCTGTTGACCCCCTTCCCATGAGCCATTTACACACACACACACACACACACACACACACACACACAAACTCATACACACTCACATACACTCTCACACACACATTCACATACACTCACATACCCACACACACTCACATATTCACACACACTCATATACTCTCTCACACATACACACACTTACAAACACTCTCACACTCTCACACACACTTACACACACTCTCATATGCACACATTCATACACACTCTCTCACACATGCTCACACATATTCTTAAACACACACACTGTCACACACTCACACACTCTCTCACACACATACTCTTACACATACAAACATATTCACACATATTCACACACACACACACTCACATACACATACAGTAAACCATAATACAGCCATTCTTCCCTTCCCTCTTCTGGAACTCATCCAGTCGTCCATCTCTTCTCCCCACCTTTCCCAGCCTCAAAGTTTGCCTGATCTGTCCCTTCTGGAATATTCCTCCACATACCTCCTTTGGTCCAGCAGTTCATCCTGGGTCATTCACTAAAGAGACATCCCAGCATTGACTTCCCACTTCGGTTTATTTTCCACCTGGGACTCTGTGCTCTACAGCGATTTCCCCCGCTGTGGATGACTCCCCATTGGCTAGAAGGTTTCCACGTAAGCAGAACTTCATCAGACTTGTTAATTATTGATCCCAGCATCTCACTTCACTTCTGGCACATGGTGGATGCTCAAAGTATGTTTGTTGGGATCAAAGCACTTTGGTAGGCAGAGGCTGGTGGGCCACAAGTTCCAAGCCAGTCTGTGTTATATAGTGAGACTCTGTCTTAAAAAAAAAAAAAACTAAAACAAAACTTGTTGAATGAATGAATGGATTTCTCTGCAGCCTGGTATGGATGGACCCTGCTCTTAGCTATCAAAAGGCATTTTCACAGAGAAGTGATCATCAGGCCATATGTATGCGTGCTGCATGTCCCACCTAAGCTTTAGTTAGAACTCATCCCTTGCATTGAAAAGACCTCGGCTGAGGCTATAGATGGAGGTTAATGAGATGTGACCCAGGCTCAAGGCTTGATCTCCTGGAGTTTCTAGAACACACACCCACAAAGGATTGTAGTTTCTGACTAAATGAGCCATAAACAATGAGAAATGAACAAACCAAATATATTGAAAGGAAGGAGAGAGGCTGGCTGGCTGGCTGGCTGGCTGGCTGGCTGGCTGGCTGGGTGATCCCTGGGGCTTTCACATAGAGATCCGGTGTTGAGCTAGAGAGCCCTAAATGAGGGTCAGCTCACAGAAGTTTCAGTGAATAACCACTGCCTCAGGTCTGAGTCAGGACCCCCCCCCCCCCCGGGGTGTGTGCTCCAATTGGAGGGCTAAAACATAGGCAGGAGATGACAGAGAGAGTGTGGCAAGCCTACAGAAAAGAGCCAGCCAGAGCCCTGAGTTGACTCCAGACTGGAGCAGTTCAGAAGGGAGGGTAGCAGGCACAATAGAGTTAACCCACTTCTCTCTGTGAACAGTTCTGTGCAGGCAGATCCTTCTGTTTTCAAGTAGTGTGAAATGTAAGAGGGTCAACAAGCCTGATTTCCCAACCCCAGGAAATGAGGCAACTGTTTTTGAGAAAATATCCCGCCTTGGTGAGGGCAGGGCTCCAAGCTGTGTCTCTTTGTCTGACACAGTAATCCTGGTTTTAGACAGCAGTTCTGCTAAGGAGCCTTGCTTGTCCGGGAATGGGTGGGGACCAGGACCTCAGGATGGAGATGGAAATGAAGATAGACAGGACCCCAGGACTGTGGGTAGAGGGCAGGGGTGGTGAAGGGCTACAGTGTAGCAACCAGGCTTCTTCTGAGAATTGAAGGCTAACCACCTGCCGACAGGAACTCAGCACCGGGAAGGGTAAGAGCTTTCCATGGGACCCTGGGAACCTCCAGGGAATCTCTAGGGAAGAGTTCGGGTCTGAAACTGTTACCAACCTCTGCCGCCTTAATTTCCATCTTTCCTGGTTCCGTGACGCCTCCATTACACACATTACACCAGCCCCCAGCTTGGAGAACTAGGAACCTCAGACACTTCATTTCGTTCTTTTTCCTGAACCCACATCTGTAACATCTTTACCTCATTGTGTTATAATTGTGAGCTCATACAACTGTCA